>BFEA01000632.1:620975-649162 GCA_003427395.1 Chara braunii | reverse complement strand
TTTTTTTTTTTTTTTTTTTTTTTTCCAGTGATATACTATCGGTTGTCCGAGGCTTGGTAATAAAGTCTGAGGCTCGGGAATGATCGGGCTACCGGTAGTCCAAGCCTCGAACTTCATAGTTGGGCGAGGTACTGGTGGTTTAAAAAAATTAGCCTTCTAAAAAAAAAAAAAAAAAATGTCGGACTGACCCGCCAGTATATTGCAGCTACCAATAGGGCCTATTTCAGTTGGTGCACATATGAACTGTGGATATGCAGACCTCAGTTCAAAATGTAGTGAAATAGTGCTGAGTTATTCGGGCTGGTTACTTCGTATACCCAAAACACATCTATTTATATCTATGAAAGTGTGCATGTGGGGCAACGAAAAAAAAAAGTTTTCCTAAAAGGCACCCGAATGCCACCTAACATACACACACCGTTGTTGGTCCCCCACCTAACACCTTACATAACTACCGACCTTACACCTTCAACCCCATTTTCTTCGGCTTGTCCCCTGATAAACCATGATTTAACCCCAAATCCGCCTACAGAAAACACATGAAAACAAAAGTTTCACTACACGATAAAATTTCCTGGAGTGAAGTGCAGCGTCCTGGCTGCGTACAAAACGTCCAGACATGGGACCTAGGCCCCCCGCCAGGGAGTGTAAAACCAATGGCACACCAACAAGTGTCTAAGAATTGTTACACCCATGAGTTGTCGAGAAATAGACCGATGGTCGAATCTAGATACCACCACAAGAGTTGTGGCCTCACCAGTTTTCTCCATCAACAATGTTCGGTCACCCTGCATCATCACGATGAAGGGCTGATACAAACCTTGCTCTTGCATCGTTGCAATGGTGTAAGCCTATCTCGAGGGGTAAGGAGAGTTTTGTGTCTCGTTGGTGTTCCCCACTTACTATACATAGACTAGCGAGAGGATGAGATAGATGGGTATTCCCCCTTACTATAAAGAGACTAGCGAAAGGATGAGATAGATTGGTGTTCCCTCATACTATACATAGACCAGCGAGAGTATGAGATAGATGGGTGTTCCCCCTTAATATACATAGATTAGCGAGAGGATGAGATAGATGGTTGTTCCCCCTTACAATAAATCATTTTTGAAATACATGTGACCGGTCAGTTCAATAATGATATCTAAAGGGCATCCCCCTACCCCCCCCCCAAACACAAAAAAAAACATCAGTACGTCATCCACAGATTCATGTAGGATTCAGTTGCGGTCAATCCAGTTCGTAAGGCATGCCTAGGAGGCCTTCGGTTCAATTCCCATTGACCTTCTGTATTTTACTGGGCAAGCTTGGCGCCTGCTTCCTAGAGATAGCTCGTTGCTCGCCCCGAGCCGCATTGAGCAAGGACTGCTAACCAATCCAGTGTATCTGAACTCTATGTGATCGCGAGAGTGAGGTCGCGGGCGCAAGGGGGGGCAGGGGGGGAGGGGGGACCAAGGGCTGGAGGGGTCAATGTTCACAAAACGTGGACGACAAGAGGTAGTAGGCGATATCCTGCTCAACATCCTTTTAACTTACAGACGCATATAACAGGCATTTCGTTAAATTTGATATTTTTTACTATTTTCACAAAATTGAACTTCCAAAAAAACACATTATTTTTTGGCATTTTTTTGCGCCGACCCCATTAGACCATTGCCGGACCATCTGATATGCCTCAATTTTTTTTCTTTTTTTTTTTACCCTCGAATGTATTTTGACGGTATTTTACGATGAGATACATCAGATGGTCCGGAGTCCCCAGGACGCCGGACCATCAATGGTCCGATGTCGTGGGCACAAAAACACACTAAAAAACTCAATTTTTTCTTGGATGCCCAATTTCGTGAAAATAGTAAAAAATGTCAATTTTAACGAAATGCTAGTTATATATTTTTCGCCTTTATAAGTAACACGCCGCAATCAAAACCATAAATATAGAGTTACACCCAATAAATGGTGAAAAGTAATGAGGTAAGTAGGTGCCTACATGTATTCTTGTAATCAATGTGTTTCAGTACAAAGTGTATAAACCTACTGACCCGTCCAATATAACTATCTCTCAACATGAGGAAAGGGGTAGTCTGCGTAGCACCATGTTCGTGTTCCGAGGCGAACACGAACATGTTCGCCCGAACGCGAACTTGCGCCAAAAACCCTCCGAACGCAAACATAAAAATTATTAAAAAAAAAAACCAAAATTCTCAGAAAAATCTTAAAAACATATATGTTATGTAAAATAACAATACAAGCAACTTTTGCCTAGAAGTCATGTTCGAATTCGTAGCCAATCATGAGTTAAAAATAAAAAACCAAAAACCAAATTTTTTTTTTTTTTTTTTTTTTTTACGAAACAAAATTTTGTTCGCCCAAACATGTTCGCGAGCTGTTCGCCCGAACATGTTCGCGAGCTGTTCGCGCAAACGAGCGAACACGTTCACGCGAACATGAAGGGGCGCGAACACGTTCGCCGTGCTACGTAGGGGATAGTGAGGAAGGAGGTTGGAGGAGGGGAAAGTGATACATAGGTTGGTAGGTGCCTACATTTTTTTACAGAATCAATGTGTCTAAGCACAAAGAGTAGGCACTTACTGACCAGTCTAATATTACTCGACTTAACATGAGAAAAGGGGCAGAGAGAGGGTAGGGGCGATGAGGGAGGAAATGTTGTACATAGGGATATGGCTAGTACATAGCAATATGGTTTTGATATACAATTTTTTTTTATTTTTTTTTGACTCACAAGTATACATCACGATGAAAGTTGAGACTAGTTGAAATTGGTTGAAACATGTTGAAACGTGTTGGAATGTGTTGATAAACATTTAAGAATTTCCCCCAATCATTTTAAGCCCATCGTAAGTTGTTTGTAACCACATGAAATCGTGCTCTCTGTTTATCGACGATCAAATTAAAAACCCGCCCATCTTGCCGACTTTTTTTTTGTTGGCTTTGGTAGAATAGGAGGGTCCCAGATCCCTTACCCTTTGAATATCCCACCTTCATCGTGACAGATGTTGTCTGGGGAAAAAAAAAAAAGAGGTAGAAATGAGTATCCATTACTACTGTAGTGTCTAATCTGTGGTTGCTTACTTAAATTTCATATCCTACTTCTACCCTCCACTACTCATTTATTTCGTCCTCTCGCTAGTCTATGTATGTATAATACGGGGAACACCAACCGACCCAAACCTCTCCCAAGCCCACGGGGTAGGTTTGCACCACTGGAGTGGTACAGAGCAAGTTTGTACCAGACCCTCATCATGGTGATGCGAGTTGGGAAGGTATTTTTTTTCCCCTGGAAACCGGGTTCGGTGTCCCATATCTCTACTTCTTAAACCACCAGTACTTGGCCCATACATCGGTCGCCGGTGTTTCCCAACAACCCGCCTCAACGGATGGGCTTTGGGGTACCGGAGCACAAAGGATGGAGGCACCAGGAAACATTGAAACAAAATGTTGGTTCGACAAAACTTGGCATGCAGGGCGTCTCCCGACTCGGCATCGGTAGTTGGGCCAAGTACTTGTGGTTTAAGAAACTTTTTCCAAAAAGTAAAACTTGAAGCACCAAAAACAGGTGGGGTATCAGAAAACCCCTATGTGATAACCCCTATATATTGCTTTATGCCATATGAACTAGGTTGTACGGATTCCAAAAAAACAATACTTGTTAGCTATGCCAAGGTAGCCGTGTAGGCTAGAGACTTAATCGTGCGTATCTGACAACCGACTACAAAAAGAGAAACGACCTTCAGCATTAATTGTCGCTAGTCTATCGTTCTGCGCCCATCGTTTTAAGAACCATATGAGATTTTCTATGCCAGTCTGCCAGCATAATCCTCCTGATTCCTTGTTTGATCTGCATCTACTGTTGAAATTTGGGTACCTCTTCTCCTCTGAAGACCCTTGCGTTCCTTGTTGTCCAAATAACCTCCATTATCATGCCTCTGCAGGAAAGGGCCATGGAGCCCCAAACAACAGAGTACGACATGTCTGTAGGTAGGAGGGTTGTGAGCATCCAGAAGTCTGTCCATTCCAAAGTATGTGCAACTATTGCGTTCCAGTGCCTCTTCAACCACATTTGTAATTCATCCATAAGTGGACACTAGAGTCGGAGGTGTACCGCGTTTTCCCACCCCCAGTTGCAACGTAGACATTGAGTAGGCACTTCCATCCCACTGGCTGAGAGCCACATTGTTGTTGTTGTAACCATCAAGGATTGCGACCACATTATGTTGGCGTGCTTCTTGACAAGGTCCTTTACCTTCCACAGGCTTTGTATGTGTTGTTTTGTAACACCGGTTAACTATTGTGCCTCCGCTCGTCCCATGGCCAGGGTCAATGTTTTTTTCCTTAGTTTCGCTTGTTGGAGTTGGACCCCTATTTTGGGGCAGTAATGGTACAGGGGAATGTGCTTGACCTGTTCCTCTGGGCACTCCCAACCCATCAATAATGGTTTAACTCTGAAAGAGGCCGCATCCCTGAGTAGTATTGCCGATGGTTTGCCTTGTCTAAAGGCTGAAGTATAAACTCGGACTTCCGCCATGCTCCTCGTGTTACCTATTCTGCCTTCCAGAGTCAGGTCCCTGCAGTGTGATCCATATCTAGTTGCAATAATTTGATCCAGGAGAGCGGAATAACCCCTTGGAGCTCTAAGTAATTAGAGGTTACATTGTGGAGTCTTGGGAGTAGCCTTCTTTTTTTTTTGTTTTTTTTTTGCTTGTGTCGGACCTTGGTTGCTTGGTATCTGGAACACCTATCTACTCCCCTCTGTTTCCGAATTGTGCCTGTCTCTCCATTGATTGCATAAATCCTCCGGCCCTGCCACCTTACCCACAGTGGTTTCTGTGTCTTTGATCTTTTTTTTTTTTTTTTTTAATCTACTGCAAAAACATGTCGTATAAATCATGACTAGCGAGAAAGGTCCTAGAAGCTGTCAAAGCTTCCAATTGTGTCTAAACTGTAAATCCCCTCTGTGAGCTACATGAGAACTCTGTTATTTTTAACCCTGTTTGCCCTAATTTTGTCCAAACCCTAAACTCTAAACCCTAAACTCTAAACCCTCAACTATAGTTTTTTCTGTCTTCTCCCCCTTGAGGTTACCCTTCTTCCTGCCTCCTTGGGCCCTGCTACGGTCTTGGCTATGCCTCCTTAACTATTGGGTGCGTACTTTACTCCCGGTCCTTCCATTCTCCATTTAAAACTTAGTTTCCCTCTCTGGATACTAGCTATCGCCTCTTGCCCCAGCACGTTCTAGATGAAGCGGGTCCTATATTCCTCAGCCTTTTCCGAGTGTTGCTGGCATTGTCTCCCCACCCTCTTCCATTGTGCTCGCAGGTCAGTTTCGATTAGGGTGAGGAACATTTTCTTTGCCTCCTGCCTGTGCATTAACCGCTTTTCGAGGGTGATTTGGCATCACCATTTCCAAATAGTCTAGAGGTTGTATTGCCTTAATAGGTGAAACATGTGCTTCTCAAAAGGATACCATTGGCTTGGGAGACCTAGTCCCAACAGCAAGGTAGTCTTGAGCACCGGAAAGGGAGCCCGTGAGAAGTAGCTCCAGGTAGTTTTGGCTTCCTCCCATATACTGTTCGTCTCCGCGCGTTCCAACAGACAGTGAAACATAGTCTCCGGGACTTTCGCTTCAAGTTGGCATACTGTGCAGAAGGCGTTAGCTGGATCCCTTTGGGCTTGGCTCCTTCTCTCATTTAGCCATGCATTTACCGGGAGTGCCACATGAGCTATTAGCCACTGCATACTTCTGACCCGGCCCAGACGTATTGAATTGAACATCGTCCAAGGCATTTTGGGGATTTGATTCGGTGACACCCCTACCCTGTTCTCCCTGCGTTTTGACAGTGGTGCCGTCAGGGAATGAGATCTCCTTCGTAGTCTATAGCCGATTTGAGTGGTCTAATGTAATATATTGACCCGTCTAGCCACTCCCATTCTTCCACCTCTGATGTTCCATACCCATTCACCCGGGTCCACCTCCAGTTCTTCCAGCGGTGTAGTCGGGTTGAATATTGTGTAGTCCTCCATCTCCACCACTCTCACTTTATGCAGGTGCTGCTTTTGGATAGTGATTGGTGTTTTGGAGTCCCGATCCAGTAGGCTAGTGGTGTTGCCCGGATTTGTAACGGTGTACATGTCCGCGTGTACCCATTCATCTCTGGTAGGCTCCTGAACCCAGATTCTAAAGGCTTCGCTTGGTTCCTTATCATGTTGCCGCGTGGCCCAGTCTCCCAGGCCCCACTGTGTTCCCTTTCGCAATAGCTCCGCCCACCCTTGTGGTATGGCTGCTAACAAGGTTTGAAGCAGCGGCAAGATTGGAGGTAAGGAATGGGGTCAAACGGAGGGTAATCCTACCGTGCCACTGGAACGAGAGGCATTCCGACGGAGAAGTGGCAATTCACCGCTCGCTTCAGTTAATCAACGCGCATGCAAGCGCCTGCGCAGGTAAGAACTTGCAGAATCTCATTGGAGAGGACCTCCCCGATCGAGCCTACGTGCTCAGAGACACGGGGGAAGCAGCAAAGGAAGGGATGGACACGGGAGCGGAGGATATGCAAGTGGATTTCAAACCTCTTCTCATGCATCTTCAGGAAAGCTGAGGGAGGGATTGATGTGCATGTCGTGGCAGGTGGTGGAAACCATCTCTTACGGGCTGCTAGGGGGAGAGGTGGCAGCAGAACGGGTGGCTAGAAGTGCGGCAATTGCAGTCAAAAGAGACGCCTTTGTTTGAAAGCCGGAATTTCTAGAGAAGAACAAAGCACCGGCATCTTCGGAAATAGACCTAGTTTTGTCAGCATCATGAAGATCTGAAACATCTAGGAAGCAGCGAACCATACAGTATCACACCTAATGGCAGAAGGAGGATGGGAGGGCCCAGGAAGAGAACAAAGACGGACCAAGTAAGCCAGATAACGCCGGAGCTCAAAATTGTTTCATGGAACGTGAACGGGCTAGCGGGAATACTGGATAACCAAGACAAGTGGAACAACATTACAAAATACACAAGATGGTTCGATAGCTCTCCAGCAGACTTCGTCTGCCTTCAAGAGACTCACCTCACGGAATCCCAAGAACATTAGCAAACGAGGAGCAGGATAACACACAGGCTGCAACAGGTAAAAGGGGCATGGTGGGCACCAGCGGACAGGCCACACTCAGCAGGAGTAGTCATACTACAGAATAACAAGTCAGTAGCGAAAGGAAAGTTAGTACTGAGAGAAACCAAGGTGGACACAATAGAGGGAAGATGGGCGAAGGTTAATTTTGACTTCTACGACGAGCCATATACCCTAATGACGGTATACTGTCCTAATGGGTTCCAGCAGCGGAAGGTTACAGTGGAACGCATACAGGAGCATCTGGATTCTGATAGACACTTAATTATAGTGGGGGACTGAAAAGCCACGTTAGATCCCAGCTCAGATAGGATGTCGACATCAAGCAGACACTGGGAGAAAGGAGTGGGAGAAGAGGCCCTGCCAATTCACAGTATGATGACAAACAAAGACTCGATGGGCTGTACTTCCCGGAAGAAAAACAGTTCACCTATCTTAACAGGAACCGTAGTCAACATATCTAGCGTCACAAATAGACTACTTCCTAACATCCCCAGGTATAATGGGCATGATACATGAGGTAGGCATAGGTGACTTACCATATGTGACAGGTCTGGAGCATAAGTTTGTATTTCTCCACTTGATTACGGACAAACTTGTCATGAGGGGGAAAAACTTCTATAAAGTAAACAACTCTCTGCTGCGTACCAAGGATATGAGGCAAGCGGTGCTACAAGTATGCAAGTCTCATAATCCTGAGATGCAAACCTTCCCAGAGTTTCTCATCGCCCTATCTAAAGCCACCGAAGAGGTGGCCAGGCGGATGGCGGCCAGGAGGAGGAGAGGGAGAAAGAGCTACAACAGGCAATGAGATTAGCTGAGCGTAACATCATGAGGCTTCCAGGAGTGGCCATTTATGAAAGGGCTTTAGAGGCAGCAAGGGAGGAATTAGCAGAATGGGAAAAATGAAGACTGCAGGGTCTGCAAATGAGAGTCAGGGTAAAGGAGTGGGAAGAAGGAGAGCGTATGACCAAATTCTTTTTTCAGAAAATTAAGACCAGAAGAAGAAATGCCCTGATAGACCAACTGGAGGGACCGAACGGGTCAACATCTACCAAAGAAGGGATGGTCCAAGTAGCCCATGACGTCTACAGCAAGCTTTACGCAACTAGGGAGGCCGAACACACAAGGCAGCAGGTGGAGGAGACACGATTCAAGTTTTTGCTCCACCTTGAGCCTACGATCACCCTACAGCAAGCAGCAAAGGTAGACGCCTCGTTGACACAAGAAGAATTATGGAAGGCATTGAAGTCTATGTCCCCAAATAAGACGCCAGGGAAGGATCGATTGACCAGAGAATTGTGGGTTGAGTATTGGCTTATCCTAGGCGAAGAGTACCTAGCATATCTCGAGCAAGCATGGCAAGCAGAAGGTCTAGGACAGGAACCGACGACGGGAATAGTCATGCTACTGTACAAGAAGGGAAGTCCAGCGGACATTCGCGACTACAGACCAATAACTCTTCTCACGCTGACACACAAGATAGTAACCAAAGTATTAGTTGATTGTCTCACAGCAATCACAACGGGATGCTTCCACTTGGATCAGATAGGGTTTATACCTGGACGGTTCATATTAGACAACGTCATGGCATTAACAGAGTCGGTACGATACATAAAGGACAAGAGAATTAACGCAGCAATACTCTTCTTAGATTTTGAAAAAGCGTACGATCAGGTCAGTTGGCCTTTCCTTCAGCAGTGCATGGAGAAGATGGGAGCCGGCCTTAACTTCCGGAAATGGATCAGAGTCCTCTACAACGACGCACATGATCAAGTTCAGGTTAATGGATACCTATCACCAAGATACAAGATGTCGTGATCAGTCGGGCAAGAAGACCCCTTGGTTGCACCAATCTTCCTATTCATAATGGAGGCAGTGGCATCCTTTCTCAGAAAGGATCCTTCAATCCAACGACTTACAATGGAACCAGATCAACAGGACATCTCATCCACCTGCCTACAACCCTCCTCTTCGCAAACGACCTTACAGTACTAATAAGGGCATCAAACTCATCCTTTCAAGCCATGACGAGGGCAATGGAGGCTTTTAAATTGGCATCAGAAATGAAGATCAATTGGCCGAAGATGGTAGGCTGGTGGCTGGCAGACCATGAGGAAGAGGATGAAAGCCCAATCTCAAGCCCAGAAGGGCTCCAATGGGTGCCATCACAAACCCTGTTGAGATACCTAGGAGTCAAGATCACGAAAGTGGGGCCACACCACTCGATGGCAGCCAATCTCATGTCCAAGATCCTAGCAAAGGGCTCTGATTCCGAACACATCCATCTTTTCTATGCTATGGTATGCAG
Source organism: Chara braunii (assembly GCA_003427395.1). Lineage (NCBI taxonomy): Eukaryota > Viridiplantae > Streptophyta > Charophyceae > Charales > Characeae > Chara > Chara braunii. The sequence goes on along the minus strand of BFEA01000632.1, from coordinate 639,724 downwards.
GGACAATCTGGACTCCACCAGCACAGACAACCTCCTTATTAAGAACAAGGGCGACAACATATCTTTGGACATCTAATGCAACCAAACCGCACTTCATCTCTAAAGTAGCGTGGAAGTACGTCACCTGTCTGAAAGAACAGGGGGGTCTAGGTATTCTGGACCTAGAACAACAGCTCAAGGCTCTCCAAATGAAATGAATCGTTAAAATAATCTCCCACCAAAGGCTACCCTGGTTGTCATTGGCGTTACATAGGATCAGACAAATGGCCAAATACAAAACACCTACGAACCTGTTAGGCCTGTTTTGGGTAATGTGTAGCACATGGGCCAAGGTGGACAGAAGAGAGGGCGATGGAACTGACACAGTGGAGGGTCAAAGGGCGGCATTGTATTGGGGTCAAATGCTGAAGTTGTGGAAGGATATCTTTCTGGCCAAGGTAAGAGAACCACATACGAGAGAAGAGACTCTCCGACAACCGTTGTTCTACAACTCGAGTATTAAGGACGCACAGGGAAAACCACTAACACTCGCTGCTTAGGACACTAAGTGGGGGAAGTGGTTAGAGCATGGGGTATGGAAAGTTAAACACCTCTTGTGTCTGTCTCTGCAGTTCTTCCTTCTCCTCTTCTTCGTCCGTCTCCCTTCGTTGTTCTACCTCTTTCATCTGCTGGTCCTGAGTATTTTGCCCCCGTTCCACCTTGCTTCCCTGTTCTTCCTCTGACTGCGCCTTCCACTTTTTGTTGCCACCTTTGGTGCTCTTGTTGCAGTAGGTCTTAGGCCATCGAAAACTCTTGTTATGTTTTTCTTCCTGGACGTGAATATCATTCCTGATGGGGCGGGCTTTCCTTGCGTACTGCTCTGTGTAAAATTTGTTAATCTCTCCCCCTCTTTTCAATAGTTCAAATTTGTTCTCCGAGGTGATATCTTCCACAACCTGCGTGGCCTGTTTGAGATTCCTCAAGTGTTTGTGATAAGCTAATCCGATCTCACACTCGATCGTACGTCCCCACTCCAGCTGCTCCACCGTTTGTTTCCACCGATCGAGTGAATCATCTTCTTCGCCTGCATCCTCGTACCATTCGGCCTCTTCTGATGAGTCCTCTGATTTTGTGTCGGCAGTGTAGTCCCTCTGATCTTCCTCCGCCTGCTTTATCTTCTCGTCTTACATATTTTCTTGGCTGAGTATGCGTCTCCTTGCGTCCCCTTTATCCTCTGAGGATGCCGCCGTTGAGGTAACCTCCCGGGAGATGTCCATAGATTCTCCTTGTGGCCTGCAGGCTTCCGACCTCATTCGCTGGCCTTTTCCGTTTTCCCTCTGCGTGCTAATGTCCGTTGTACTGGACCTATGACTCCCTTCAGTCTGTTCTTTCCCGTTGTCCAATTGCTGCCTCTTGCCCAACTGGTTCTGGTGTTCCCGTTGGTCCGTTCCTTCCGAGTCTCCCGACAGCCCTTTTCTTTTTAGGGAGGAACTCGCTCCACTGGTGGCCCTTCCTTCCCCCTCGTCACAGTTCATGTTCTCTCCTTGCTACTCTTGCATCTCTTTGGTACTTTCCTTTTGGCTTAGTTGTTGATCCTGCTGCTGCCAGTGGTTCCTGACTTTGAGGTTCTTGAGGAACGCTTGCTCCGCTTTTTTCCCCACTAAGTGAAGCTCCTCCATGGTGCGCAACCTTTGCTGATCGTCCTGGACCGTACCTTCATCCACCATTGGTTTGTTCAGGTAGCTTGTTTTCTTCTCTTCCATCCTCTTGGCACCTATCTGCCTCCACCTACTGTCGCAGGGTGGGTAAATGTCTGGCTTGACTGTCGGTGTACTCTTGAGTATCTATACCCACCTTGGTGACTCAAGGTTGTCGCCAAATATCCATCCCCTATATTGCACCGAGTTAATGCACCAGACTTCCGGCTTACTATCACATTCTTCCAGCATCGACTAGCGCAGCGATGCTTGTTTATTGTCTGGCCCCGCCTTTCGGCAGTACGATCCCAAGTGACCTCTCCCCCTACACTTGAAGCAGAAGGAGTTGTTTTTGTCGAAACGAAAATGGTAATCCGCTGTCATTTTTCCTGATGATCCATTGTTCCGGAAACTTTGGCGGTGCCCCTGATTGAACTTCCAAGCATGTCACCCTCGAATCGTGATTGGGTGCCAAAAAATCTGGATTGGCTGGGAGTCAGTCAATGATGGGATTGTTAGGGTATTCTTCTGTTAGTCTCTTTTGCACGAAGTTGTGCATACCTTTTGACATATTGGCAAATTGAACCCAAAAATGGTTCCTCATCATTACTAGTCGGTGTCTTGAAGCCTCCGCCTGTGGAGGGCGTGGTGGCTTCCATGGTTGCACTGTTACCACTGCCCCTTTACACTTCAATGAGCCAATGGACAGAAGGTACTGCGCATACGTTGGATTGACGCAAACTATCATCACCATAAATTTTCCCCTCTTATGGTATGACACCTCTTGTTCATGTCCTGGCACGCTTTCCAACGCACGGAGCCTCTCCATTACCCATCTGCGTTTCTCATTTTGAGAGAGGTCCCGATTTTTACAGGAAAAATTGAAAAGGACGGCGTGCTTTTCGTACACCTCATTGAGCGATGGGATATCCTCCTCTGTGTATTCTCATACGTCCACCTCTTCCTCCTTCAACATGGAATTCGTGAAAACCTAACAAAATAAATTGTTAGGTTTGCACGAAAATTTTTAAAGATTCTGATAATACTTTTTTCAGGCCTCCTACATGAACAAAATTTTATGTGAAGTAAATTAACCGCAAAAAAATAATAGAAAACTACTTTTTCAGAACCACTAGAAGTGACGAGGAGAGAAACAAGTTTTTTTCAAAAAATCAGTACCTTGCAAAGCACCGTTAATTTAGGAACTGAAATATCACAATATTTTGTTTAACTAAAAAAATCATATTTATAGTTCTGTAAGGTATGTAGCACGACGAACCTATTCGGGGGTTTCCCAAACATGCACATATGCTCTCCTATTCACGAATACATTCGCTTGGATATGTTATCTCATACATGGACGAATTTCATTTTTTAATTTTAAATTATCATTGGCTATGAATTTGAAGATGTCCCCCAGGCAAAAGTTGTTTTAATTCTTCTTTTACACAACATATATTTTTTGACAAGAGTTTTACAGTTAACTTAAAAATTGAGTTATATTAATTTATAGTTCTATAAACTCGATTTCGCAAAATCTGGTGTTTTTAAGTATTTTTTTATTTTTTAATTTTAATCATCGTTAGCTAGAGTTTTGAAGATGTCTCCCAAGCAAAAATTGTTTTAATTCTTCTTTTACATAACACAATTTTTTTCACAAGGGTTTTACAGTTAACTTAAAAATGGAGTTATATTAATTTATAGTTCTATAAACTCGATTTTGCAGAATCTGTTTTTTACCAAACTGTTGAAAACGGTTTATAGTTCTATAAATGAGTATTCACTGAAACTGTTTTTTTTAACATCTTTCGGGTTCGCCTTGTAGTCGTTAAAGGTTGTTTTATTTGAGCTATGCTTTTTGTCAATCTACTAAGAACGACTTGTAGTCCTATAACATGCTCTTTGCTGGAAATTTTTTTTTTGCACATTTTTAGAATCGCTAGACTTTTTGCCTGTTTTTTTGCCTCCTTTCTTGGAAAAACAATTAAAAACGCTCTCTTTTATGTGTCAAAAATAACAGTTTGACTTTTACTTTTTCATTCTATAAAAAAAGTTAGGTTTTGTGGTTTTGTAAGGTTTTCACGAATTCAGTTTTCGCAGCCGTTCACGAGCTTCGCGTGTGTGTCCTCCGCTCAGCACAGAAACATCGGCGAGACACTCTTTTTAAAGAAGTAACAATTGTGGAGATTTATTTCAAAGTGATTCAGGTAATTTTCCAAAGATTTGTCCCTTAGGTATTTCTAAGACCTCGGTTTCAAAGTAGCAATTTCTAGTACTTTTTTGCTCGTTCTTGCGGGTTAGAAATGATGTCACCATTCGCCTTTTTCTCTCGCCTTTGTGCTTCAAAGTTTATAGAACTATAAACGGAATGAAGAATTCCGAAGTTGAGATGGTTTTTTGCGTTCCAATTTATAAGACTATAAATACGTAAATGTCAAGATGTCTGGCTTCGGTACAAGGGCGCACATTTTCAGAGTGCATCATGTTTTCTTTTTTCTTGCATGTTTGTGCGTCACGGTTTATAGAACTATAAACGGAATGGAGAATTCCAAAGCTGACATGGTTTTTTGCTTTCCAATTTATAGGACTATAAATACGCAAATGTCAAGATGTCTAGCTTCGGTACAAGGACGCACATTTATGGAGTGCTTCTTTGTTTTTTTTTTTTCTCGCATGTTTGTGCGTCACGGTTTATAGAACTATAAACCGAATGGAGAATTCTGAAGCTGACATGGTTTTTTCTTTCCAATTTATAGGACTATAAATACGCAAATGTCAATATGTCTAGCTTCGGTACAAGGGCGCACATTTTCGGAATGCTTCTTTGGTTTTTTTTTTTTTTTAGTGTGTCTTTGCCGTGTGCTTTATAGAACTACAAACGAAATTCGGGATGCCTGAACTGCATATGTTTTCTGCTTCTTTAATAAAGGGACTCCAAAGGTGCATATGCCAAGACGTCCTGCTTTCGTGCAACGCAATACATTTTGGAAAGATCGTTATCTTGCTTGGGTTTTCTTAACTTTCCTCTAAGTTTGTAAGTGGTATCTAGTATTGTGGAATGAATTGTCATATTTGCACGGTTTCAGCTGAGCAAAAAATTCATTTATCGACTACAAGCGGCTTTCGGGATCACTTGTTGACCTGCTTTTGTATGTGATAAAAATGAGGCTCCGTGGACAAGCTTTCGTCTCACTAATCACCTTCTCCTAACAGGAGCCTTGATTTGGCATGTTTTCATCACTAGCTGTGACATACAACGTGTAAAAGTAGCACCAACGGAGTGAAAATGAGTGGAAAAATTTTGGTTTTCTCCGGTCTATAAAGATTGTTTGGTTTTCTACGTTTGTTTGGTTTTCTACGTTTGTTTGGTTTTCATGAATACTCTGTTCTTCCCCCCTTACCCTTTGACACTTCCTTCGTTACCTTGATTTCTGCCGTGATTTTAGTTTTGTCCAACATAAATTTTATTTCCCTCTGCCTTAGTGTGCGAGGTTTGACCACTCCATCTCCGTTGTGCGTCGTTGACTGTGATGTAGGTTGAGATGGCTGGGTCCCCTGTGCCGAGATCTGTTATTGGCTGAAGACCCTTCTCTCATTGTCACTCATGGCCTTCCGGGCCGCTGCCGCATAAGAGATTGTCATGGTTAGCGATTATTAATTTTCCTTCCCGTTGGTGCCCCTGTTCCTCTCTCTTAGTTTTTCTCCCTTTATTCGCCTCGCCTCCCTTATCTCCTCACTCCCCTTTTTCCCCCTGCTTGTGTATCCCGCCCTGCCCGTCTCCTCGCATTTCCTCTATCTCCCTGTTAGATTCGGGTTATGCTTTCACCTTTTCACCTCTCCTCTTGATTTTCTTATGTATAATTATGTTGCTCCTTCCGCTGTCCTCCCAAACCCCGCCCGATTTTTTTTTTGACCACTTCTTCCTCTGCTTTTTCTTGCTTCTTCGCTTGCCTTTCTTGTCTTTGTTTTCTTTCTTCCCACCTTACTGTCCCTTCGTCTTTCTCGCCCCCTCCCTGTACGTTCGCCCAATGGTTAATCTCCGTCGACTATCGTCGGCTACCACCTTCCTTACTTTTTTTTTCCCCCACTTACTTCCCTACTTCCCTACTTGCTATGGTTAAAGATTATTTTCCTCTTATACCTCCTGCGTCGGCTGAAATCCCCGTCTAAATGGTGCGCGTTTTTTACCTTTACCTTGTAGTCTTTTCTTCCGACTTTTAATGATACTGTTGATGCCCGCCTTCCTTCGAGCGATGTCGCGTTGACTCCTGTTCGATGGAGGCTACCAACGTACAAGAGCCTGCCGTGCAGTCGCCAGTGCTTATCGTGCCTTCGCTTGTGATAGGACGCAGACGTGGCGCGCGCGATGGCCTGTTGACGTTGACGTGGCGCGCGCGATGGCGCGCTGACTTTCAGGTCACTCGGCTCTGCCAGCCCCAAGGTCGTGGGCCGAGCAATGCATTACGCGCTACCCCTGAGGCGCGAGCGGCTCCTCTCGAACACCCCTTAAACTTTCTTCCTGTTTCTATCGGTGTCAATATGTGAAATTATCCTATAGCTGTTCTGGTTGATTTATGTCTGTGAGGTGGGAGTAACTTTCTTATTTGTGCACAATCCATAAATCTAGAATGTACTGAGTCTCATATGTCTCTAAGTTGCAGCACCCCTTTCTCAATCCAACTCAATCCAAAGTTACTTGCCCCCTCCGCAGTCGAAAAATAACTCCCATCTTGGTGAAGGATGAGAGAATTTTCAAAAAGAACTTGGTTCAACGTTTCTTCCTTAGCCATTCGTGAATAGCGGCTCGATGGTCTAGCTTTATTCCAGGCGCCAATAATGTTCCTCCAGGTCTTGGATTAAGGGCGGCGGTTACCAAAAGAAGGTAGTAACAGGCATATCCAAACCTTTGAGCGGTCTTGCAGATCCCATTTCGTCCCTAAAATATATTTAGCGAGAACCATTCAGTTCTTGTCCCCAGGCTCCATCATTGCTTTGATTGGTCATTTAGCCAATAAGGCTACATTCTGTTGCAAGGGATTTATGATTCCACAAGCGGTTATCGGGTAGCTGAAAATTCATGAAATAAAATTTTGAAGTGAGAGTTTTTGGCAGTCTGAAAATCCTGAATGGTCCTGAAGTGGTGAAAGGTCCGAAGACCCTGAAAACCACCTGTTTAGGCAGGCTGCATCCTGAAGTGGTGAAGGGTGTCCTGAAGTGGTCAAGTGAGAGTTTTTGGCAGTCTGAAAATCCTGAATGGTCTTGAAGTGGTGAAAAGTCCGAAGACCATGAAAACCATCCTTCACCACTTGAGGATGTAGCTTTCCTAAACAGGTGGTTTTCAGGGTCTTCGTAGCTTTCACCACTTCAGGACCATTCAAAATTTTCAGACATGAATGGTCCTGAGGTGGTGAAAGGTCCGAAGACCCTGAAAACCACCTATTTAGGCAGGCTGCATCCTGAAGTGGTGATAAAAAATACGATTGTTGTTAACCTTCTCTCCATGATTCATACTCCCCTTTTCTTCTTGGGGATTGCCACTGCTTCCCATGCCACTTTAAAAAGGCATCCTTGGTCCTCTGTGGCATCAGGCTTCCACAAGTATCTTGCTCTGACTGCCTTGATCTTTTTGTAAGCCGAGTCACCCAACGCGTGGATTGTCAGCAGAAACCAGAGGAGCGAGAAGGTTGTTGTAGATAGGATTAGCACCCTCCCAAAAAGGGAATGGGAGGTGCGACGTTCCTAACTTGCTATTCGCGCCACCACCTTGTCAATCATCAGATTATTCTGAACTTTGCACAATCCGAAAAATATACTTGAAGACCCAAAAATATGTAAGCGGAGTTAGTTGGGATCTGGCGAAGACCCCAGTCCATACAAATCTCAAATTGGGGGGGGAGGAAAAACACCGCCTTATCCCAGTTTATTGAGGCTTCTAATCAAAAACAAAAATTATATAAGACCCTACAGACCTTAGAAAGGCTAGTTAATAAGTTTTCGCAGGCGACTGTCAAGTCATCTCGCATAGGCACCCCTTTTCTAATGGAATGAGGGAGTCATGTGAAGGCCTACAATCTGAGCATTTTCCCTTATGTTTGCTAAAAGAAATTACAACTGAAGGATGAAGATGATAGAGGCTAAATGACACCCTTGCCTAAGGGAACGGGACAACATGAAATCCTCTGACTGAAACCCATTTACGAGGATTGTTGTCGTAGCTTTAGAGTACTTTGCCTTAACCCATATCCGGAAATGGGCTCTAAACCCCATGCAGACTAAGGATATATTAACAAAGGTCCAACTTACTTTATCGTAGGCTTTTTCTATGTCCAACATAAGAACTGCAGCCTCTTTTTTTATTTTCCAATTATATTTAGTACTTGTATTTTGTAGAGAGGATGTTATCAAATATTGTACGTCCTTTGACAAAGGCCCCTTGTTCACACCCCACCACTTCGGGGAGGACATCAGTCAACCTAAGAGCGATGAATTTTGCTAACAACTTATATGATATATTCAGAACGGGTATGGGGCGCTTGTTACGTATTTCCTGTTTATCCTCTTTCTTATATAATAAGGATGTCATTCTGTTTACCATTCCTTTCGGCAGTGATCCCGTCGTTTGAGTCTCCTTGTAAACGTGACAAAAGAACTGAGCAAATGATTCTCATGCCGCTTAAAAGAATTCAATAGGGAGGTCGTTAGGGCCAGGGCATTTGCCTTTTGTCATCTGTCGGGCGACCTACGTAACTTGTTCTACCATAATGGGTTTATCTAGAGCCTGATTCTGATTGGGGGAGATCTGCCTGAGGGAGCAATCCTAAAAAGGGTGGAGGTCCACCAGGTTAGTATCCAAGGAGTCATACGATCTTTTGGTGGTGACAATATCTCTAAAGTATTCCATTGCATATTTACACAGATCGACCGTTTCCGTGGTCAGGGAGGCATTCAGGGCATAGGGGTGGATGAGTTCCCAGAGGTCTGGCTTTCTGTTGGATTTAAGATTTGAAAGTTGTCTTTGTCACACGATCATTCCCTAATATTCCTTTGATTTTTATCCACGTTTGTCACGTTGTCTGTTTCTGAATCTCGATCTCCTCTAGTTTTTTCAATGCTGTAGACATTTTTTGATACCAATAATATTTATAAAAGGATCTAGTCCCTCATAGGAGTTTGCCTGCTCTGTAATACTAACTTATTGCTTTTCTTTATATTTACATGCAACGACTTTCAATTTTGAAAACTCAATTATAGTTGTCTGCAGAATACCGATTCCCACATCCACCCAGTTTTCTGTGTTATCAAATAGATCCTTTGTCATTTGTCAATCCTTCGTATGTCTTTCAATCCACTGGACAATCCTAGGGTCTTTCAGGATCGATATATTAAGTCTGAAAGGGGGTCTATGTTATTCAACCGTTTCTTAAGAAACGTGAGTCACTACTGGATAGTGATCAGAAAGTGAATCGGTCAGCATATCCATCCATATGCATAGATCCCAAGGGTCTTTCATGGCCAAAATAAAGTCCAACCGTCTCTTAGGTTCTAGAAATTTTGCTGATGGACGTGGATCACGCCATGTGAATCCATGTGAATCTCGACTAAGAGTTCTATATACATCCAGCAGATTCTAGGATTCCATATTCGGGGAATCTAGTTCCGGGTTCATAGTACAATTCCAATCCCCTAACATTATGAGATTTTTTGTGTCGGGAATAATTTTTGGTAGATTTGCAAAGAAATTGATCCTAGCTACGTAGTCAACCGGTCCATATAACGAAACGACTGTCTTGTCTTCATATGCAACCGCAAGTTTAAACCACGCACAGTGACCCTCGGTATCTGCACAGGAGTCAATTATGTCCACATCCATTTTTGGTCCACACGACCCCCCCTCGGGTGCCTACCGCAAGGGACCATATTTGAGGTCCCGCCCACCAGTTATAAATTTTTGCACGCTTATCTGACCCTATCTTGGTTTCTTGTAGGCAAGTAATTTGGATTTGTTGGGAGTAGATTCAGAGGATAAGCGTTGGCTTTTATATGTGTCACTTGAGTCTCCAAGTCCGCTAACATTCCACCTTGCAAGTCTGATTTTACTGGGTAGAACATCGATTTCCTTACTTGCTGTGCCGCTCGGAAGTTGGATGTGGTTTACGTTAACATTTAAGTCACCTGCAGTCAAAGGTTCAATTGAGAGCATTTCCCCCACTAAGGAATTTAAACTTTACGCTGTTCTGCTTTTGAGGAGAGTCTCAGCGAATGCATCTGAAAGTAAGAAAAATAGCCTGATTGTTGGACTGTATCAGCCATTTGGCAACTATACGTGCAGTCATTCCGGTTAATAATTTGATGGTCTGGGTTCTATCGAACTGGGGAGAAGCCAAGTTGGACAGTTCAATCCAGTAAATTTTCAAGTCGTCCCATTTGGCTTTGTTATCCGTTATGTATGACAAGTCCGCAAAGAGAAACATCAGACGTGCCTTACCCCCGTCGGGGGTATCCACACAGATGGTGTGCCGTCTTTGGTTTCGGAAGTAGGCAAACCTCACCCAAATTTTGTAATAATTAACTTTTTATAAAGTTAGAGACCATGTTCATGGAGGGGGAGCTTCGAAGTTGAATTGATGGTAGGAATAGCGATTCGTCTCTGCTCATAGTGGTCAGAAACCTAGGCCTTTGCCCATCGTGTGAACATATGAGGGGAATAAGATGGTTTGGAACTATGCCCTTTGTCTGGTCCTCGAGAGAGAATTCGCATGGGGGCGGCCAATGCCGGCCATGACCAAGGAACGTCAGGTCGGGCGGCTGATCCGAGATCTCCCTTGTTTCAAGGGGGAACTGCGAGCAATCGCCTCTGATCCCATGTCCTCCTCGTCCTCTCTTAGTCTAGGTTGTAGCCTTGTAAAGTTGAACCCTCAATTCATGGTTGATTTACGGACGAGGAAACGATGGTCTGCCCAAGTAGGGCTGTGCATTCCCTGATTTCTTAGTGGAGGACTTCGGTGCAGGGGAGGAGAAGACAAAAGGGGTTGTGGGGACCATCTTAGCAGTTTGCCTCTGTTGTCTTTCCATGGCTTCTTCTTCTTGCTCCGACGTGTTAAACATACCTTCGGTATGGGAGTATAATTCTTGTTCATGGGCCTCTTCGTTATCCTCCTCCTCATCTGAGGGTATGGTCACCTCATGATCGGCTGTGGTAAGCAGGGCCACCTTTTGTTGATGGCCACTGAATTGATTATCAGGCAACTGCCTGTTGTCGTTTCATCCTCTGAAAAAAAACTCTTCATAGACCTTATTGTCATACACTGAGACGTGGTTCAAACCCCTGTGAGGGGATAAGTGAGCATTTTCACGGCCCCACCCGTTTCTTCAGTCAATTTTGTATCTGCAGGCGAATGTTTAGGGTCGAAAAAATGAAACTTTAAGTTCATAAGATGGGCTCCCTCCTTCACGGAGGGAGACTTGATTCCCAGTAGGTGAGCAGGGGATGAGATTGGTAGAACCAGGGAAGGGAAAAATCTCGTTCTTTGTCGGTTCTTCCTCCACAACCCCCGGTGTACCCTGCCCAACTTCCTTCCTTTCTTCTCCCTTATTGTCATTTTCTTTCCCCTTTGTTAAGGTCAGCTGTACCTGCGACCCTTTCACTGGACCATCCACTTTTTCTTTTGCATGGGCGTCAGAGGTTATTCTTTCCTGCGGATACTTGACTTTCGGGTTTCATCTCCACTCCTTCGCGACTACAACCCTGGCTTCTTTCCTCTTCTTAGTCAAGGTTTTCTTCTTCGTCTCTCCTTTGGTAGGTGAGGTACACAAAGCATCTTTGTATGGGGTAAGAGATGGTTTCCCTGCTCCCAACCCTCCCTGACTTGCTTCCCCATTTACCATTGTCCGGGCTCCAACATCACCATTCTTACCGTTTTGTTCCTCACCCCCTTCTTCCATTACATCACCGGGTCGGGGGCTGCCCTCAGTTTTCGTCTCCTCCTGATCTCGTTCCCCTCTCAGGTTTTTCACTTCTCCCCATTATCCTTCATACCCCCCGGAACCAGAACCCTGGTGGTGGAGTCTCCATTTGCTTTTCCTTTCACCCCTTTTGCCATCGAGTTAGGACCATCGGGCTGGGGTTTTAGGATCTCCCTCCCTTTGGATGCCGGTTGCGTTTCTGTTTTGGTCGGACATGCATCGTCATCCTCAGAGTGAAAGTGTTGCCTACAGACCCTGCACCACGGTGTTTGGGCGTACACAACCTCAATCTCTACATAACCTCCTTTCTTCATATCAATAATTAAATAAGGCTTGTAACAGATGCGTGCTCCTGGTTCTAGGTCAAATCGGATGTTAATTAGCTCAGGAGAAGTGACTTCTGGGTACGTATCATATTTTTTCAAAATTGACCCGAAAGCATCTTTGACTATTGTTGCTACATATGGCAAGGAAGCCACAGTGGCATTCATACATCGTATCCATAATAACTTGAATCTGTGCGCTTCTCTCCAATCAAATAATTCGTTCTCAGACATCAAGGAGCGGAAGGAGACGGTAAAGGTTTTGCCATCAAGGATAATTTTGTCTTCCTTTTTCCGTAACATCCATTTCGCAATTTGGTGCGACAAAGCCACGTATGTAACTAAATTATATCCCTCGTTGTGGATGACACCCCTTTTTGGAGGAGCGTTGATTTCTCCACTTTTTGCCCAACCGTTTTCGTACATTTGGATAAGCCGAATTTTGACTTTGACCGTCAAGGACAAGGAATCGTTCCCAAAGAAAACAGACACTGCGTTTTCGTGAAGCCATTCTTCTTGTACCTCATAGAGGGCGGGGTCAATTGAGATTCTGACATAGTCTTCTCCAATTTCAACGTTCTTTGAAAACAATTTGTCCAGGTGGAGACCCTCATTATAACAATCTGCCAGAATTCCTTTAATTATGTTCCTCTCCTCCAACGACATCGAAGGTTTGGGAGAAGAACTCTAGGGGTCCCCCATGGTCACAAAAACTTAAAGCTCTACAATCGAGCAAATCAAGACAGAAAGAAAGTATCAACCTATTCTAAGTTAATCAGCCTCAATATGGTTGGAAAAGTCGGGGAAAAGGAAAATCCACCTCCCCAGTTCAAGAGAAGGAAAGTTACCTAGTGTGGCATTCGGCCGATGACACCTCATTGTTAAGCTGCTGAAGAATCCGAATACCTCGAACGTGCTCTTGCATGGCGGAAGGAAAGGCCATCGGGGGAACAACTCCCCGCGTTGTCCAGCTTATTGCCCCTCATTAACAACTTCAGAGCACTTGCATGGTGGAAGGAAAGACCATCGAGGGGACAACTCCCCCCATCGTCCGGCTTATTGCCCTCGTTAACAACTTCGGAGCAAGTCATCTTCCTCCCCATGCGCCAAGTTTGCCGCCATCTCTGCAGCTTCTCAGGTGTAAGTGCTTAGGATTAGCCCTAATCATGATTAAGAGGTGGACCCCACTGCCCGGCGCCCTGGAAAACTTTGGGCCCCACACTGTTTTCCAGACCCTACCGGTGTGGAAAACCGGTATGGAAAGTCCTTCTGGAACGGAATTTCAGACCCCACCGTGTATGGAAGGAGGTTGCCGAAACGCTGACGGGGCGTTTCTACACGGTGGGTGGTCGGGAAATTCACCCCGAAGTCTTTCCAGAGGTTTTCCAAACAGTACGTCCAGCGGAGTAGGGGGGCCGGCATGTCCTCGATGGCATTGGAGGCCAGGTGGGTGTAGTCCAATCGCTGGAGGGTGTGGCCCAATCGACGGTGCAGAGGACAATTTTGTGATGGACAGTCCTTACGGAACTGACCTATTCGGGAGGGACCCCTTCAGATTTTCCTTTTCTAGAAAGTGGCATCTTTTCCAGCTCTCGTTTTTTGTGGTGCCCGTGGGATATGATTGAAATCTGCCAATTTCTTTTCAAATGCCTTTGCCCGTTTTTTGTGGGCGGTCTGCTTTTCCACCCGCCGCCCAGTGGAGTCCAACTCTAAGCCAGAAGCGCCGCCAAAGTGGCCCTTCCCCCCTTTGGCGGCGCTTCCGGGCCCTCCCCCATTCTTCTCCGCCCGCCCGCCTCCCCCCATTCGTTTCTGCCCGCCTCCCCCCTGGAATTTTTCAGGAAAACCCATCCTGCCGTAGTTGCGGTGGGAAGCTCCTTTTTAGGCTGTGCCCAGTTCCTCTGTTCACCTGGATGACTTTTGTTACTAGGTGACTGTACCTGACCAAGGGCTGGTCTGAAATGCAGCCGATTAGGCTGTTTCTTTTTTTTTTTTTTTTTTTTTTTTTTTTTTTTTTAAGAAGTCGTCCCCTTTATATTTCAAAATGTGGTCGACGCCGGGGTCCTCACAATTCGACCCGGAGAGAACTGGAACCATGCTGAAAACCGGGTCCAGCGTCCCACGACCACTATACTCTTGATCGAAAATATTTTTTTCTAAAGCTGGAAACCAGCTCCAGCGTCCTTAAACCACTCTATTCTCAATCAAGGACAACAACTTCTCAAAAAAGTCAACTTGAAGCTCAGTAAAGGTAGCCGAAACTGCAATAGAAATATCCATTCCGGTCTTCCAGTTCGGTTAAAAGTTCCAGAAACAGTTCAACCCTTGCTGTACCAGGCAGTATACCATGTAAAGTCCTTTCTGCTGCTGAGCCCAAAGGCTCTGTTCTACTGATAAACAGAGGAGCAACTTCCTACGGTAAGCTTTTTCTCATCCCAAAGCGCAGTGTCCCTTCTGTCACTTTTTACGGCGGCTTCAGCCACTGAGCAAAGGAGAGCTTTCGGTCTGTCGAGACTGAGACAAAACTGTTCTCTTTAGCCCATGTGCGCATGAACCACAGAAAGCCTTTCCTCGTACTTCTATGGCAGCCCTGCCAGTCAGCTAATATCTATATTAGCTGATCTATTAGGCTGTTTTTTTTTTTTGGAAAGTTTCAATATTTATCATAAAAGCAATGGGACGAGGCCGGGGTCCTCACAATTCAACCCGGAGTTATCCTGGCAGCCTCAGCCAGTTTAGCTTACGAGCCAAGCTCGACAAACCTCCTTACTGCTCATGATTTCGCTCTTCTGCTGCTGGAAACCGGGTCCAGCGTCCCAAGCTTAGCTAAAGCCCTTTCCAAAAAAAGGATAAACCTGAAGCCCATGAAAATGGGACTGCATATGCAGTCTAGACATGTTTACCATAGGACTCTATCCTCTATAGTCGTGATGCTCCAAAATGCCTATGTCCTGTCCAAATGCTCATAAAAATAACCAAGGACAAAGTACAAAAATAGCCCATTTCTCAGACCTAAGTTCCTGGTCTTAAACCTGCATTCATATCGAGCCTAACAGGGCTCTACAATGTGAATCAGCGATCTAATCACAGCTATCAGATAGCCAATTACACAGAGTGAGTCGACCATCCTGGTTTGTCCATGCCAGGCGCTTGTCCTTTGCCCACGTTTTTTGGAGCCAAGCCATACTCTTCTTCTGGCCCTCGGCCCTTGTGATCCTGAGAATATGCTGTTTGACAAGGCTCTGTTGCTGTTTTATATGCAGTTCTTCACCTCTGAACACCCTGGCGTTCCTGGCCGTCCAGATAACTTCCATCAGCACCCCTCTACAGCAGAGTGCAACATATCCCCACCCTGCAGAATAGGTGAGTTCTGCCGGCAGGAGCCCTGTGAGCATCCAAGCATCATTCCAGTCCATGCCTCCATTAGTAATATTGCCCCAATGTTTCTTCCACCACATCAGCAGTTCGTCGGCCAGTGGGCAGAGTAACCAGATGTGTATCATATTTTCCCAACCCCAGTTACATCTCAAGCACTGTGTAGGTATGTCCATTCCCTTCTTAGCTAACCACATCGCTGTTGCAGTTACCAGAAGAGATTGGAGCCACATAATGCTTGCCTGTCTTTGTAGTGGAGTCTTAATCAAAACTTTCCAGAACTTGTGTAGTCCTTGTTCCGTTACCCCGGCCAGCTGATGAGTCTCGGCTCGTTTAAGAGCTGGGGAGGTCGGTGTGTTCTTCAGACGTGCCTGCTGTGTCTGCACTCCTATTTTTGGTTTGTAGGAGAAAAGCGGTGTATACGTAGCTCCTTCCTCCCACCCCAGTAAGACTGGTTCCACTCTGAACTGGTTGGCTCCTCCCACGAGTGTTGCCCCTGTCTTTCCTTGGCTCGTAGTCTGCATCCATACCCGCACTTCCTCTAGCTGGGAGGTCAGTCGACAGTCTTCTGATTCCAGCTTGAGCTTGCTTTTGCGATTGGCTGAGATTGGTAAGCTCCAGGACTGTGCTCTCATTCCGGATACCAGATCAGGTCCCAGTATATGAAAGAATTTATGCGCCGAATCCTCCGACCGAAGCCATGTACCCGCTGTGTGTTCAGACCCTGGTTGGATGAGGTGAACCCACGACCTTGGAATAGCTGCCAATAGCTCCATATAGTGTTGAGTAACGTTATGTAGACGTGGCAGTTTCTGTCTCAGATCAGGGGCCTCCAAGAAAGTTCCCGAGTCCTGATCCCAGATATCTTTAATCTGGAGTACTCCTTTCTTAACCCAGGACTTTCCAAACCCTCCTGGGGTCTCTGCTGCTGAGAAGGGGAGGCCTCCTGTCGACATGATAAGAGGGTTTGCAAAGAGCGTCTGGTTCAGCACCTCCAGTTTGGATACCAGGGGGTTGACTTTCATAGGATTTACTTTGTTCCATGCCCCCAGTAGGTTCCTCCATAGTCTAGATTTAGGCCTTCGACTTCTAAAGGAAGGAAGAAGAAGGCATACCCATACCTTCGAATGGTCTTGGAGATCCCAATCAGAACCCAGGATGTATTCGACCATAGTCATCCATATTTTCAGATCTGTTGCCGCCAATGCTTGTATTGGCCATTTGGCCAAGAGGGCGGTATTTTGCTGCATTGGATCCAAAATCCACAGCCCTCCTTTTTTCCTCGGAGTGGCCACCACTTCCCATGAAACTTTTGACATGAAGCCCTGATCTGCTGTTGCATCCGGCTTCCACAGGTACCTTGTTGCCGCTGTTCTTATCTTATTATAGGCCACTGTGCTCAGCTGGTGCACACTCAGAGGATACCATAATAATGAAAAGGCCGAAGTGGATATCACCAAGGCTCTCCCAAATAAAGATAATGAGCAACGCTTCTCCCAGTTGGCTATGCGGGCGACGACTCTCTCCGCCAAGATGTTATCTTGCAGCGTCGTGCAATCTGTTATGGAAACTTGTACACCAAGGAGCCTTTCCGAAGAGTTAGCGGGAACTTGTCGCAGGCCCCAATTCACACACAGTCCATGGGCAGGGGGGAGCAAATAAACTGACTTATCCCAGTTAATCGAGGCTTCCGACAACACAAAATATTCTTCCAGTACTCTACGCAGTTCATTCATGCTACCTAAGTTATTCTCACATGCAATCGTTAAATCATCCGCTATGGCCCCTCCCTTCCAATTAAGTGAAGGGGGAAGGCGGAGTCCAACAATTTGAGGGTTGGTCCTAATATTTGCCAAGAGAATTTCTAACTGAAGTACAAAGATTAGGGGTGCTAGTGGGCAGCCTTGCCTTAAGGAGCTAGTGAGTCTGAAGGTCTCAGACTGTTTGCCATTCACAAGTACTGTTGCTGTCGCATTAGCATACATCGCTTTAACCCAAGTCCGGAAGTGTAGACCAAAGCCCAAGCTCAATAAAGACGTATTAACAAAGGCCCAGCCTACTTTGCCGTATGCCTTCTCCATATCGAGCAGGAGAATGGCCACGTCTCTTTTTTCTTGACTTATTATTTCCAGCGCCTGAACCGTTGTCAGAATGTTATCAAAAATTGACCGGCCTTTAACAAAGACTCCTTGTTCTGATCCCACCAGCTCCGGAAGGACCGTAGCCAGTCTTAGGGCCAATACTTTTGCTAATAACTTATAGGATACGTTCAAAACAGAGATTGGTCTCCAGTTTCTGATCTCCCTTTTGTCTCCTTTCTTGTACATCAGGGAGATCATGCCTTGAACCATCCCCGAGGGGAGTGAGCCTGTCGATAGGGTAGTGTTGAAGATGTCACAAAAGAACTGACCAAAGGAGTCCCAGGCTGATAAGAAGAATTCAATAGGTAATCCATCAGGGCCGGGGCACTTACCTTTAGCCATTTGCCTTGCTGCGCCAAACACTTCCCCTACCGTGATAGGCTCCTCCAAGTCCGCCCGGACTTGGGGAGTGATGTACGCTGTGTTCACATTCCAAAAGGTATGGGCTTACGCTAGGTTCGAATGGAAGGTGTGGCTTACCTAATTCCAAAAGGATTAGGCTGTTTCGATTTTAAATTTTGCCCTTTCTAGTAGTATAGGGCCTCTCTCCACTGCTCTCGACCTGCACAAAAGACAAAAATCATGGCGGTGTATCTTTCCATGTTCTGAGGAAGATTCACTCTGGTTTTGCAAAGGTCCAGAGTAGTGTTGGGCGGCCCATAGTAAAGATAGCTGGGTGGGGTAACTAGGGCGCAGTAATCCTCCTTTTTTCCTTTTTTTTTTTCGGTAATCCTCATTTTTTGTGTGTTATAGGTTGAACTTCTACGGTTGGGATCACTGGGTGGGGTTTTTCTTGGGAGTGATTGAGCAAGGACAGACTTTCTGGGATCAAAAGCTACGTAGTTGGAAGGATTGTTCTTTCGGCTGTAATTGGGGGCAAGGTCCCACTTGCACGGATTAGGAGATTTCGGCCGTCGATCTCGGCTATCTACGGTCTCTATTTCTTAATTCGTGCAAGTGGGACCTAGCCCTGGGATGCTGGACCAGGTATTCAGGACTAGCCGAGGCTGGGTAATGGCCCCAGGGGTGAGGTCCCACTAGCAAAGAGGGTTGGATAAATATCCTGAATCTGGACGTGTTTTAAGCAGAGATGCGGAAAAGGAGTTCAATATCGACATTCTGCACCTGTCCACAAACAAGTCCAGATTCAGGTGTTCAATCCAATCCTCTTTGCTAGTGGGACCTCGCCCCAGTACTTTCCGTGTTGTTTGTGAGGTATTCCTGGCCTCTCTTTCTATGATTAATAAAGCCAAAGCAATCTTTCCAAAAAAAAA
>BFEA01000632.1:579948-591859 GCA_003427395.1 Chara braunii | reverse complement strand
ACAAAATTCCCTCAATATGTGTTTATTTGTATAATCATCAACCTGCATACACAATCACAATCGCTATTGCGCCCATTCACATCCAATCATAAGAGGAAGGTGCTCAATTTGACTTCACCCAACGTGTCGGACTAACTTTCACGTTATTAGCACTCTCTCCCGCTGAACAATATGAAGCGATGATCAAAATAACTAAACGCACATTTAGCTAGTAAAGCAACAGTTTCCTTCATATATGGATATATAGTATTAGAACTACATAATGCATATCCATGTACACGTTGAGGTGTGTAGATGAATAGAATTGTTGCTATACTTAAGAGTAGTCATATCCTTCATGTGATGCATGCATAGCGGAGATTTGTAGCCATACCTTTCTTATCAGCTAAAATAACAACCAATCAATCATGAAACCAATATAGTATATAGGAGTGCTTGTTGCAGTTGCATACATTTTCTATAAATGCGTTTTAAGTATGTGTAAAATCTTCCATATTAGATCGCACGTATATGTATTAGAATATCAAGAATGAATCAATCCAAACATATCCGTAGACACTACATAATTTTGTTGCTCAAGAACCTGAGGAAACCGGTTCAAAGAGACACAAACTTAACCCAACACACTTTCTACATGTTTTTTTATATTATAGTTGCCTTCTAACCTCAATAGTGATTACAATGAAAGAAACATACTTCAAGCGTAGTTAAAGGAAGCCATTAACTTAAGGCATACTCACACTAGCACGTACTTCTGCAAATTTTAGGTATGTGAATCTGCGTTTATATGGCACATTGTTCACCCATTTGTTGCCCAAAGCAGAAAGGACAGGGTCGCAACCTGGCCTTCAGATGTGAAAATCCGTTGTGTGCAGTCAAACATCACAATGCACTTTAATTTTTTTTTTTTGCTTGCAGAAAGCAGTAGAGGAAAAAGAAATACGATTTTGCGGGGACCTCCGCAGGTACCCGCAAAATATGTAAGCCCGCGGTTGTCCGGCCGCTGACATTTACATGCCCTTTTGTATGAACATGCAAATACGTGTCTGTTGTGACCCGAAAAACTACATAAACTTTGCGATTTTGCGAAAATACGTGGTAGTGCCGTTAGACAAGGGCAATATGCTGTCTGGTTTGTTTTTGACATATTGAGATCTAATTAAGATCCGGAACGGGCTCCGGGGATATACGTGGGAACGGAGGATCCCCGACTCTCTGCCATCAAAACACAATAGTAATAATACAATGTAACACTGTGCACCCTCATGAAGACATGTAGTAGCATGTTCATACCTAGCTCCCGAAGTCCCCGTGCAATCGGGCTTGCACGGCGTCTGCTTCAATCAGGGCTGAGCAGGGGGGTAGGTCTCTCTTCCTAGCCCGGGAGCCTGCAACCGTTGTCTGTTCAGGTCACCCTGCCAATATGGCAATGGGTGATGGTCCCGGGTGGTTAACACTAGGGTAGGACAGGGGGTGTGGGTGCGCCAGGGCTAAAATGATAAGAGGGAGGGTGGGTGGGGTCTTTAGAGGGATTCGGCTGGACAACCGAGTGACCGAGTGTTGTGGGTAACTGTCATTGGTCTAATATCCCACCTCTACAACAACCAAGGCTTTCTAAGGGGGGCGGAAAAAAAAAAAACACGTATCTTGTCGTGTGCCTTGTAGGTTTCTAGTCAGAACCTCTTTTTTGAGAAGTTGTGGAGTGGACAGAGAGAAATGGGACACTGGACCCGGTTTCCAGTTTTCAGCAGAATGGGGTATGGACCCAACAGGTTCATCCGGGTTTAATTGTGAGGTCCTCGGGCTCAATGAATTCTCTGTTTTTGCAATAAAAGAATTATCTTCTCAGAAAAAAAATAAAAAATTGTGCGTGGCCAAAAAGGTGGTCGTGGGTCTCCAAGTCGTGCATGAAAATAGGTGTGCGGCCTGGGGACCCTCAACAACTGTCGCCCCCCTGAAACGGGGCCCGTGTGGCATGCTCAGCATGCAACGCCTCCCCCCTCCTTATGAAGCCAAGTCGTGGTGAGGGTGAAGCTGACGATCCGAAGGTGGAACCTGAACGCGAGTGTGACGTGGAGCCGAAGGGGCCGGCGTGCCTTGTTGCTTGTGTTCATAACGTGCGAAGGACTTCTGGGGCGGTAACCTATAATTCCGGACGGGTCAAGCAATGGTCATCCTTTTGCCTGCAATATGAAAAATGCACCACCAAGTAAGTGTCGTTGTGAGATGATGTCGCTGACCTCCTGAAAACCATCCATGGAGGGACTCTGAAGGTCTTGTGATCGTTGCCCAGGAAAATCGTCGTGTTCCGCCGAAACGAAAAAAAAACAACTTAGAACAATGAATGACCGGGTGGATGGACAAGTGGGCAGGCACCTTACAGACACCTTAATCACAAACAAGGGTCTTTCTGGTGCGTCGCCTGCAGGCACTACAATGCGCCAAGGCCCCATCCATTTCGGGAGGAGTTTGTGAGAGATGTCTTGCTCGAGGCTAAACTCCGAAGTGGAGACCCAAGCAAGGTAGGCAAGGAAGACGCTGGCGATTGGTTTGTCGGCTCATGCTGGTCCCGTGCCTTGACAAGGAGCTTTTGCATCCGTCGAATGAAGGCGAGGTGGTCGTCCTCTCGGCTGTCTGTGGAATGATCGTGTCCGAGGACGATGTGACCTGCGAGCCATGATTGAACGCAAAGGACGACATCCCGATAGTGAGATGGATAGATGAGTTGTATGCCAACGCAACATCCAGCAACTGCTCAACCCAATTTTTTTTATCTGTTTTTTTTTTTTTTTTTTTTTTTTTTTTTGGGAACAAGGCTCCAGTCTATTCGTGGGGAGCAGCACGTGCTGGGAACCGGGGCGGATGAGAGTGTGAAAATGAACTTGCGCGGTTTAATGCGCTCTCTCCGTTTGACCATCGGTCTGCGAGTGGCGAGCCGAACTCGGCTTGAAAGATGAGCCCCATCGTTTGACGAGAGCCAACCAAAAGTCGGACATGAACCGAGTGTCACAATCGCAAACGATCTCCTTGGGGTAACCATTGGTACGAATTTAACCGACATAAAGAACCTCGGCCAACTCCAGTGCCTTGGCGTGATAGCGACAAAGCAAGAACGTGACGAACTTACTGAGTTGATCGACCACCATAAGAATCTCATCCATGCTGGACGTATGCTTTGGGAACGACCCGGTGATGTCCATGCCAATCGATTCCCATCGTCCTAACAATACCGACAATGGTCGCAACTCACCGAATGAACAATGATTGCAAGCTTCACAACATCGATAAACCTTATTCGACGCGCAACAGCGTGTGACGTCGTCGAGCCCGGGCCACCAAAAGCGCTCGCAAAGTCGGCCAATTGTACGATTGATACCAAAGTGTCCGGTGGCGGGAGCGTCATGGAACTCGCCAAGAATACGTGTACGCAAGTGTGGATCACTTGGCACGCAAAGGTGGTCCTTCCCCCGCAAGTGGACAAGTAGCCCTTTTAGATTTGATAATGCGAAGATGCCAGGTTCGAAAAGGAGCAATTCGCATGCTTGTCACGAACCTCGGGGTCGACTTGACAGCCTCGGATAAAGTTGTCCCGCAAGTCGTCGTCAATCTCAAAGGTAGAGTACGAAGGTCCTGACGCTGCGAAAGTGCATCCGAAAATCGGTTTGACTTGCCCAGAATCTGATCGGGGATGAAGTCAAATTGGTCAATGATTGTCATCCAACGAGTGATCGTGGTGGTCATAGTGTATTGCAACTTATAGAACACCAAAGGGTTGTTGTCCGTGACCCAATGGATGTATGGTGCCATGTCTGCATGGCCTGCGAACGGCAAAGGGAGAGACTCTACAGGCGTGCAAGCCTGCAACTGCTTGGCCCACCATAGCCTTTGCTATGGTGTTGATCTATCCAGCTGCTTGAATGGGCGGATGGCCAACCCAGCATTCCTTCCTTCCATGTCCAGTGGAAATTCAATTCAATTGCACTGACATTGAGATGGGATGGCGGGTTTCCAGAGTAAACAGCGGCCAAGCTACCTCAGCAGACAAGGCGGTACTACGAGTAGTTAAGTCTCACATACCCTGATGGTAACTAATGAAGTCCATGCATCTAGCCATAGTCTTAGTCTTGATTTGGTCCTTTGTATGGTATGCATCTAGCTATTTTTTTAACTCTGTAATTCTGTAAGTCATTTTTTGCACCGCTTCTATGCATGTAGGCACAGTTTAGGTTAGATTCGGTAATTCAGCAGGCCTTTTGCTCGCCCATCTAGCCGAGTGATTGCCCCAGAGTGCTGAGATACTCGAATGTAACTGCCAGATCGTCTTCCTTACATCCTTTGAACATTTACCTCATGTTTTGTTTGTGATCCCTCATTTTTCTCACTTAACTTGATTCTCTTTGGCCACGGTGTCTGTGAATGGTTACATATAAGGTTGCTTTTAGACTCAATATATTTTGAATGAGAGCCCAAGTATGCAGATAGTCAACAATGGAGTACACTTAGTTAATATTAGGAAGGGCTTGACATTTTGCATACAGGGACAGACTGAAGTTTATTTTCTGAAAGTGGTTGCTCTTCAAGCGCAAGAAACAGTGATGCAGGGTCACCTATGCCTTGAGTGGCATGGGGAGTGTTCTACGCTCGACCTGTGGTCATCATGGGAACTCCTGCTCACATCTTCAACACTTACATACTAACCGTAGAATATGGGAAACCAACATGATGAAGGGACGAGACCTCAGATGGGTACGTAAAGCCCTGAAGTTTTATGGGCGTCGACACCATCAACGGGAGTGGGAGACTCACTACTGGCGGTGGGAACGTTTCCCGGGCGTAGAGGGTAAAACATTTCCCAGCCATAACCATGTTTGGAGACAAAGTGACGTTCACTTTGTTAGAGTGGCTATTCTCCAAGAGCAGGAACAGTGACACAAGGTCACCCATGCCTTGAGTGGTGTGGGGAGTGTCCTATGCTCGACTTTGTGCCATCCCAAAAAATCTGGCTCATATCTTCCCCACTCGTATATTCTGTGGTCGCGGTTATCCACCTCTTCCTCTCTTTGAATTCCCTTGGACTCTCTATATGTGGCCGTTCTCTTGGCTGTTTTCAATCATCCATTTTCTGTCGACAATATTAATGCGCTTGGCTCCAATATCTCGTCAGGATCTAAGAATTTAGCACGCACTCGGAAGTAATTTTAGGGTTGATTTGTAAATTTTCGTGAATTTTCATCGTGCATTCTCGAGATTTGCGGTTTATAGCTCATAGTTCTTTGCCAGTAGTGTTTCGATTTTAGAAACATGCCGGTGTCTCCTTGAGTAGCAAGGATACTGTACTGTCACAGATTTGCTTTGCAATTTTTTTTCTGGAGATTCCTCTAAGGGACACTGGACCCGGTTTCCAGGAGCCTAAGGTAAGTAATGGCCTCAGCAAGTTTGTACAAGGTTGATATATAGGGGTGTGTTCCCAGGCGCCGGTGGTCTCATGTGGAATGAAAAGTGCTATCACTACTATGTTTCTCCAAAACGAAAAGGAAAAAATAAATGAAGAATGAAGGATAAAGCCAAAAAAAAACTAAAAAAAAAAAAAAAAGGAGGATAAAGCCCGAAACTTCTTTATGTCCGGGGAATGTCAACATGTACCTGATGCATGGTCAACGGTAATCCTCTGCAAAAATCAGTAAGATGTGAGCAGAGGGGAAATATCAGTAATTTTCGAGGAGGCAGAGAAATATGTGCCTGCCTGGTGACGAGCTTTGGTACCCGGATCCCAGAATCTCTCCAAAAGTGTTTGCGCTGGTCTCTTTTTTTTTTTTTTTTTTTAGCCCAGGGTGTTGTAGAGGCCAAGGACCAGACCCATAGTGATCGGTGGCAGGACAACCATCGGCTGCCACTGAGCAACTGTCATGAGGAAAGCTCACGGGGCCCAGGTCGTCCAGTTGTAATCGACAACATAAGCAATTCCTGAGACATGCAGTTATGCTGCGGTTTCCACGAGACATGCATGACTGACCGGGCAAGGATCATCAGGTACATGTAAGTTTGGTGGGGGGCACTGGGGGCAAACTCGAATCAACCAACACGAGTCCATAGCCCCAGAAGTGACACACATTCAGCACGTTGCACAAGTGAACATACACGATGCATCGTAGCGCATTCCTCACATCTGTGCCAGAGAAGACACCATCTTCATCTGCAAGGTTGCTCTCTCTCATGCGCGCGCGCAGGATAATTGATGTAGAGGCGTAGACCACCCAAGCTAAAACCTTTTAGGTTTGTTGTGCCCAAACGTTTCCCGTTTGGTAAGAAGGGCCTACTGGAAAATGAATCTGGTGCACATATAGTGCCATGTTCATAATCCGGTACGATGAGGCCGAGCATCCGGGACCCAATGTCGGCAGCCAGATTTTTATATCCGGAGGCCTGCAACGCTCGCGCCCTTCTTGCCAAACTGGAAAAGTTTGGGCACGATAAAGCAAAAAGGATTTTGAGTGGGCCCTATCTACCAAATCCCCCCCCCCCCCCCCCCCCCCCACTCTCTCTCTCACACACACACACACACAAACACTTGCTCTCTTCCTATTTTGTGACGACATTTGGGTGACATTTTCACAATCCACAATATGCGCTTGCACTCGTACACACCACACATTACAACAAAAGACATACATGTGAAAATGAAAGACTTATCCATATGACTCAGACCAAAAATCCAGATGAGATGAATCAAATGGACTGGGAAATAAATCAAGACATACAAGCAGCAATTATATATCTGCCTATGTGCTATATGTTCATCCAACTGAGGTCGTGCACTTGCATATGCTTTATGGACGTACAAGTCTCTTCAAACATGCGAGAGAGTAGTAGTCGTTTGTTATTTGTTAATACGTATATTATCGCCACGAGTAGATATCTAGGCCCATGAGCCCCTTCATGTGCTGCAAACAATAGCTATGGTGCTTATGCGTACAAATTTTCATTTTGAGACCATATACAACTAGTTGTATTGTGTTTAGTCTGAGATTTCTTGAAGATCCATCCCACTGATGCATGAGCATGATCTAGGGAGGTACAAAAATTGAAAAAATTAACAGAAAAAAAAGGTTAGGCTAAATTATATCCGCCAAACGCTGATTCATACACAACTTTCCGCAAATGCGTGAGCTATGAAGTGTATACCATATGCGGTACAAATAACAATACTGTTGTTTTCCTATTAGTCCAAACATAATATGTTTGTGACGACTTAATATGTTTGGGATGACTTAGACCTTTACGAACCTACTGCAAAAACAACCCAGCGGATGATAGTGAACATCGTGGTCGCGTATGTATACAAATTCCCTCTATTTTTTCTTTTTTCTTTTTTCTTTTTTCTTTTTTGCACAAAATTCCCTCAATATGTGTTTATTTGTATAATCATCAACCTGCATACACAATCGCAATCGCTATTGCTCCCATTCACATCCAATCGTAAGAGGAAGATGCTCAAATTTGACTTCACCCAACGTATCGGACTAACTTTCACGTTATTAGCACTCTCTCCATCTGAAGAATATTCAGCGATGATCAAAATAACTAAACGCATATTTATCTAATAAAGCAACAGTTTCCTTCATATATGGATATATGGTATTACAACTACATAATGCATATCCATGTACACGTTGAGGTGCGTGAATGAATAAAATTGTTGCTGCACTTAAGAGTAGTCATGTCTTTCATGTGATGCATGCATAGCGGAGATTTGTAGTCATACCTTTCTTATCAGCTAAAATAACAACCAATCAATCATGAAACCAAGTTAGTATATAGGACTGCTAGTTGCATTTGCATACATTTTCTGTAAATGCGGTTTAAGTATGTGTAGAATCTTCCATATACACATGTCATTGTAATCATTATTGAGGTTAGAAGGCAACCATAATATTAAAAAACATGTGGAAAGTGTGTTGGGTTAAGTTTGTGTTTCTTTGAACCGGTTCCCTCAGGTTCTTGAACAAGAACATTATGTACTGTCCACGGATATGTTTGGATTGATTCATTCTTGATATTTCTAATACATATACGTGCGATCTAAATTTTTTCCATGCACAAACAAAACTCATTTTTCAGCTATATAGCGAGGGGGTTATGACACAAAGTTAACGTACTATAATAATGACAAATTCTTGATTTGTCATGACTCATATTTCGTATAGTGTAATTAGCAAAAATTGTATTTAGTACTATTTATAAGAAATATTTTCCTTAGTGGTTGAAAAGATATAGTGTTAAAAAAGTGAAAAGACCAATCAGGCCAAAAACATAGAGAGGAACCAAAATGTTGAAATTGTCCGCTTATATCAATATTCACGTTAGCCTATTCTTTGTGAGTTCATAGATAGAATTAAAAAAAAAAAGGTGTTTATAAAAATAGATAAAAAGTTTTAAAACTTACTAAGAACTTAAAAAGCCATCTACATGACATACACGTAAACTAACAATAATGTTGAGGAACAAATCAACCATAGGATATTCATGGTTACACTCCCATTTAATTTGTTCCCCAATGTTATTGTTAGTTTCGTATGTAACTCATTATTGTGAACGTGCGCACAATTGTAACCATCGTTATCGAAAGCACGAGTAAAAGAGATTTGGGACACTATTGAAGAAAGTCCCAACTTAGTTCATCCTTCCTTAGCAAGTGCTTAGATTAAGGTAATTACTGGTTATCGTAGCATAGAGAGGGTTTGATCATATATGTATAGAAATCCAATTAGTGCGTGTAGATTCACGCATTTCAATAATATTGATGTGTACGTATGGTCGAATGTGTAACCAGAGAGGAACATGTTGATCACACACTAAAAGGGGTTCGGTATTGGATTATACAAAGCATACATTACTAAGTTTGAATTCCTGTTAGTCTCCATTTCACAAGTGCATGGGGTAGAGTAGATTGTATGAACTGATAGGTGAAGAAAATGATGTAGTCAAACATATGTACTACAAACGTGACATGCGAAGAGATCACGTTCGTTAATATCCTCGCATACAGGCATCAAACTTAGAGTCACTGGAACTTTGTGTACAACAAATTATGCAATACTCTACATACATATCTAGATAGTACCGATGTGTATATCTATGTCGCATGCGATAGATTCCCAAGACGATCAAGAGGGTTTACTCTAAAAAGGTGTAAAGATGAAAAAACTGCAAAATAGAGACCAAAACAATCACTCAGTTACCCAATTGCAGGAACGAGTTACAAGAAAAGCAAGGTGTCCTTTCATGAAACAAAAAGCAACGCCGAAGCAAGTATGATTGTGGGTTATCCAGGTTCTTGTCGATCAGGTGGCCTAGGCCAAGCACTCACCCGACTGTCATCAACCCAATTGAGTGACCCAACCAAAAAACAGACCAATGTCATGGTGCAGGTAAATGAACGGACTAACACGGGCAGGTTTGGGCATTAAATAATCACATTGCGGGTGACGGTATTCCTTGTAAGCATGGGCGGCTCACGGTGAACGTTCTTTTCAGGTGGCGGGTGGGTTGGGCATGGGATTGAAAATTCAGAAAGTATTTGGGCGGGCCGGGTCACCTTGAGGGGAACTTTTGCTCTTGGGGCAAGGGAGGGATGTACTAGAAAAAAAATGGGAGGGTCGGGCCAAGTGGCAACTAAAGACAAAAATGCTCATCTCTGGAGTTAAGGGAAGTACATGGGGGCAATGGGCAGGGATGGGGTGTGAGAGATCTCAGGAGGGCATTAATTTGCACCACAACAGCCCCTGTTCCACCCAGATGAGTAGATCCAAAATTAAAGCAACTTCACCTCTATTGCAGACTATGATGCACACTTCAGCTGAGCCAATCCAGCCATGAAACAGTTTTACCTTTTCGTAAGCATATAGAAGAAGAAGAAGAACCAGAGGGAGGGAGGAGGAAGGACTGTGATAGAAATGGAGGAGGAGAAGAGGGTGAAGAATAATTCTCTGAGTGTCCCTCAGCAACAGAGCCAGATACTGACCAGCGCAAGGGTGTCGCCTTGGAGCTGTGAAGCAAGTGGGAACGCCCTGGAGGAAAACAGAAGCTTTGGCACCAGGTAAGTACTGCAGGTAAGTCCCATGTATTTGGCCTCCTCCCTCAACCTCCTGGCCCTCTACCGCTATCCTACTCCTCTACCGAAACCAGCGCTGCCCAGCAGCGTAGTGACCTCAACCTCCAACTCTGCGTAGCCAGGAATGGAACGGCCCAGCTATCTATAGTGCTGGCCCTACTGGCTACTGGGTCCGCCCGCGTCCTGGATCGTCTGATCGGATTGCCGATCGACGATCCAGGATGCAGACCTGAAAACCTGGTCCTGGCCTAAAACGTGTACTGGACCTACATAATGCAGTCCAGCCCAGGTGGACTGTGCCTGGCCTCAACTGTGGCCGCTGGGCCTGAAGCAGCCCAGAATCCTGCACCGGTACATCCGAACTGAAAACCCGAACCAAACCATGAGACCATGAACTGAAACGACATCTCAGACCGGACAAAACCTGAGCAGACACGAACTGCGAACAAACAGACACGGACTACTCCTACCTGCCTGACGGGTCCTACTGGGTCCGTGTGGGATCTACATATGCCACACAGACTGTCCCCAAGTGGAACATAGCAGCGGGCAGCTACCCTGCATCAGGGCAGCGGCAGAGCAAAGACGAGGCCGCCCACACATCCAGCACGGAGCAAAGCGGCACACGACCTACGCACATCACGATTGAACCCCGCAGACTGTTGGTTCCCACCACCCACTAAGCCAGGAAGAAACTCATACGAGCATCCGTCATCGCCCACAGGCAACACAGACACCCCGAACCGAGCGCCCCCGCTAAGAGTGCAGTATGCACTCCACACGTGGAACGACCGACTGTTTGGCACTACTTCAGTTGGGTAAGAAAAAATACTTAGACAAAGATCAGAGGAGGACAGACAACAAGAGGAAAACAGACAAACATAAAACTGATTTTGTGTGTGTGTGTGTGTGTGTGTGTGTGTGTGTGTGTGTGTGTGTGCAGCACACCCTCACACATACTGATCGACCGATTGATTGGTTTTGATTGGTTTTAATTGATGGATTGATGGAGAGATCAATTGATGGATGGATGGATGGGTGGTTGGATCGATGGATTGATGAAGAGATTGATTGGTGGATGAACAGATGGATCAATGGATGGATCCACCGAACGATCGCTTGCTTGCTTGCTGATTAATTGGTTTTGATTGATTGGTTGATTGATTGAAGCAGGGCAGTCGTTACAAGTCGAGAATTCTTCTTCGCCTGCTTGCCAAAAATAGTCTGATTGGTGCTAAGAAAACTACCAATTACGTCGTTGGGAGCTAATGGAACTAGATCAATAGACAGGCAAGACAAGGAGTGTCGGGCTTGCGAGAGACATAAGGGCTGTTTTTGAGAGATACTGGGGTCATAAAGAGTGAGGATGAGTTTGGATGACTAGTGTGGCTGACAAGCGGCCGAGGGACTGTTGGGACCACCCCTCCCTCTGTGCCCTGCCCTCTTCAGAATTACCCTGCTGCTTGCCTGGGTGCTGCTAGCAACCCTCCCGACCTGCAAGGCAATCCCTGAG
The DNA here is from genome assembly GCA_003427395.1 of Chara braunii. Classification (NCBI taxonomy): domain Eukaryota; kingdom Viridiplantae; phylum Streptophyta; class Charophyceae; order Charales; family Characeae; genus Chara; species Chara braunii. The sequence continues at coordinate 580,235 of BFEA01000632.1, read as the reverse complement.
GTGGGGCTATGGGCTGGGGCTGGGGTGGCCCCGTAGCAGCCCCCCCTTGCTCAGGCGGCTCGTGCCATATTAAGGGTATATGCCTGCTCCTATCCCCTTCTTGTCTTTTCTCCCTCATTGCCTGTAAAACATGCTTGCCGGTGATAAGCAACCAGACTGATGGCCCCCAGAATACAAGGGGCTGTGTGTTTTCTTAAAAAAAAAAAAAAAAAAAAAAAAAAACCAAACAAGCAAGGGAAAAACGTATGATCAAGCGAGCACGGCCAGAGTACAAGCAGAACCAAAAA
>BFEA01000632.1:539986-563636 GCA_003427395.1 Chara braunii | reverse complement strand
AAAGAAAGAGAGATAAGAGAGAGGGAGGGGGGGACGCTACCACTGACACAGAGAGAGAGAGAGAGAGAGAGAGAGAGAGAGAGAGAGAGAGAGAGAGAGAGAGAGAGAGAGAGGCTGAATAGCAAAATTGAAATATGGGTCAAATTGCAGTCGTGATCTATTTCACAGTTGGAATGATTTATTAAAATTTATTTAGTATTTTTAATGGAAAGTCACAAGAAAATATAGGAGCACTCCAATTTTCAGGTTTTTTCACGGTTTCTTCCGAGCGAGAAAACTCCCTGAATTTGGAGAAGTTTTTCAGTTGGCTCACGCATGGCTGAGTGGCAAAAATAGAAAATGTGCCGAATCGGTGTGACGATTATTTTGCGGTCTAAATGATTTTTTGAAAATGTTCTGATATTTTTCCTGGAATGAACATGACGTCGTCTATGGATTCTTAAAATTTTAGATTTTTCTGCGGATTCCTCTGAGGACAGAAAATCGCCAAAGTTGCCTTTTGCAAAACGACTGTTTCGTTGCGCCGGACCTCCCTATTTTGAGAAGTCGGCCCTCAACGTGCAAGGAACATGAATATGGACGAAGCACAGAAATCCAGAATGCAGAATCACACTGAAGTCCAAGTAGTCAAAGCCAAAGCAAATAGCACAATGGAACCGAGTAACCATCCAATTGAGAATGATACAGAAGAATCGTGAGTCAATGTCCATGCCCAACAAGGCAACACCAACAACATAACCCAATGTAGCCCTCTCTTATGAATGGCACCAGGCGCCCTATCCACTCTACAGCCTAGCCTACAACTACAGCAATGAAAGCTACCAGACAACTTGACTACCAGCGAGTGATGATGTCAGCACCAATGCCGACCTCCACCTCCACCAGGTACGTGTCCTCTTCACCCACACTCTCCCTTGTTACCCACACAGCGCCCTTCACCTCCGAAGAACCACCTTCGCCCTCACCTCCCCTTTGCCCGCCAGCAGCCCGGCTATGGCCGCCAGTGCCCTGCGCCCAGGCAGCGCACCACCGTATTAACGCTGCCTGTCTCCCTCATGCCCAACGCAGCTTTACATAGCGCAGCACACCTCGCACTCGCGCAGCGTGCCGGCAATGCCTGCATTGGCCAAGGATCCCTGCCCACTCGCCCTGCTTGCCTATATGTCAGTGCTGCGTGTGGGGGGCCTCCCTTCAGCCTGCGACTGGGCCCCAGTGGCTGACCACAGCCCGATACAGTTGAGGCCCGGGGCAATGCGGTTGCGCCTCTTTCATCAAGGCCTGCAGCCAGATTCAGATAGTGGGCCGATTTCCCTTTGGCATTTTCGGCCTCTATACCCAGCATGCATTGTCGGCCTCACGTTTGAGCACCCGGGGTCTAACTAACTCAGAGGCCCTGGGTTTTCAGCATTTGCTGAAAGTCGAGACTCGGTGCACTCCAACCAACTGGCGTGCTGCAACTGTATGAACCCCACTTCGTGAAATGTTTGCATAGAGGGCTCTTGTTGATTTGCTGGCCCGCCTTCACTTAGGGCGGGCACTAGGCTTGCTGGGGCATTAGCCCAGAACCTGTACNTGTACATCATGGCAAGGCCCCTACTTGAGGGCTCAATCCTCACATTCCAGCCCCCTTAGCTTCGAAAGTCCGTTGAGATGCTTACTTAGCAGGTGCCTTCCCTTTCAATAGCCTTTCATATTCTGTCACCACCGGAGAAGCTGTCTCAATCAGTTCCTCCCTGGTAAACCACCGATCTTCTTTTGGATCCGTATGATGCCTGAATCTGACGCGGTACTCTCTCTTGGGTTTAGAAGGTCTTCCTCGACCCAGCGGCGTCGGAACAAGCATATCCCTGTGATCCACAATGTCATCGATGTCCACTTTTCCATCCATGGTTGGGGGCAGCATCGATCTCCTGGAAGGGAATTGATCAGTCTCAGCGAAAGGTGAAAGCTTTGAGGAATGAAAGACTGGGTGAGTGCGTAGGTGTCCAGGGACGCGAATGACATATGTGGGACCATCCATCTCATCTCCCACTATATCCAAGACTTCCCAGGGACCAAAGTACTGAGGCATTAGTTTGCGAGAGATTCTGAACTCCTGTCCTAACTCACTAGCCTTGACCCAGACTCGTTCCCCTACCTGAAATGTGGACTGTCTACGATGTTGATTCTCAGAAGCAATCATTGCTTGCTGAGCTTTCTTCCTATGCTTGACAGCCTCTTGCAACAACTTCTCATACTGCACACCATACTCTAGTGTGCCTGGAGTTGCAGCGGGTCGGTTTTGAGGTAGGAGGAAGTCTAGTGTTGATCTAGGCTTCCATCCCAAATGTAGCTGATTAGGACTAACGCCGATACTGCTATGGATAACATTGTTGTATAGGCAGGCGATGAGAGATAACTTCTCATCCCAATCATCTTGGTTGGGCTTGATGTAATGCCTCAGCAAGTGCTGTACAACTCTGTTTATTTGTTCGGCTTGTCCGTTGGCTTTGAGATGATTCCCTGAAGTCATTTGAAGTTGACTGCCCATCTGTTCTGCAGTCTTCTTCCACAACTCACTTGTGAATCGGACATCTCGGTCACTAACGATTGACTTTGGTAAACCAAAGTCACGCACCCAGTTGTCTTTGAACAACTTGATGACGTAGTCAGTTCTTGCGGTCTCTGGCATAGCCACTAGTCTAGCGTACTTGGTGAATCGGTCGATGATGACGAAGATGTGCCTCTTGCCACTCTTACTAGTCACCAGGGTGTCCATGAAATCCATGGAGACACTCTGTCCTAGACCAGCAGGGATAGACAAAGGCTTCAACAACCCAAGCGATGCTTGAGTTCACGGCTTATCCCGCTGACAGACCTGACAAGTCTCTACATACTTCTTCACGTCATCCAGCATACCAGGCCACCAAAATCGTTGTACTAAGTTAGCACTCGTCTTCTTGTAGCCAAAGTGCCCGGTTGCGTCATGACATTCGCCTAAAAATAAACTACGCAAACGTTCACTAGATGGAACTACTAACCTTTTTATTCCTGCCTTATCAAGATAGAGTAACCCGTCCACCGTCACAAACTCACTTTCTGTGGCCTTATCTTTTGCCCGAAGTTTGCGCATGATGTCCATCGTGACAGGGTCTTCCTGATAGGCTCCCACCAATGATTGAGTTACTTCGTCAGATACGCCAAAGTCAGAATCTAGCGCACCTAGGTAGTCTGCTCTACGGGATAGTGCATCCGCAACCTTGTTGTACTCTCCCTTTAAGTACTCAGCTTGAAGTCATATTGGTCTATGACTTCAATCGATCGCTTGAGTGCGTCAGAAAGAGCCGGTTGAGTCTTGATCCATTTGAGGGTCTGATGATCAGTCCTCAAGTAGAAGAACCTTCCCAATAGGAAGTGTCTCCAATGGACAAATGCTTTATACAGAGCATAGAGTTCCCTTTCGTAGGTGGATTTTGCCAACTTCTTTGATGGCATCTTCTTACTCATGTACTCAATCGGTCTCAACTTTTTCCCATCCTGTTGAGCCAGCACTGCGCCAATGCTGTATTGGCTTGCGTCAGTGGTCACTATGAATGGCTTCTGAGGATCGAGAACCATGAGGAACTCATGATTCATGAGTGCATGCTTCAATCTCTTGAAAGCACCCTCGCACTCATCACTCCAGTCCCACGGTGTGTCAAGTCGAGTTAGATCAGTCAAAGGAGAGGCGACTGTAGAATAGTTCTTTACGAAGTTTCTATAGTAGCCGCACATTCCTAAGAATGATCTGACCTTAGTGACTGTCTGAGGTCGTGGCCAGTCTCGAATACTAGTCACCTTCGCATCTTCCGGCCTTATCGCCTCCGCGGATACTTCATGACCCAAGTATAGTATCTTAGTGCGGCCAAACTCGCACTTCTCTAAGTTGACCTTATACTTGTGCTGTCGCAGGAGTGAGAGTACCTTCTCAACATGTTGTGCGTGCTCCTCGGCAGACTTACTAAAGATCAGAATGTCGTCTAAGTAGACCACGACCAACTTATCTAAATAGTCATGGAAGATCCAATTCATAGCGTGCTGGAATGTTCCCGGCGCGTTACAAAGACCAAAAAGGCATCACTACAAACTCATACAGACCATAACGAGTCTGAAAAACTATCTTGTGTTGATCCTCTGGCCTTAGAGCGATCTGATGATAGCTGGATTTCAAGTTTATCTTGCTATAGTACTTGCATCCCTGCACCCTATCCAATAGGTCATCTATGCGAGGTAGAGGCTCTGCGTTTTAAACTGTGATGGCATTGAGGCCTCTATAGTCAATGCACATCCTCAAAGTACCCCCCTTCTTTGGTACAAATAAAACGGGTGATCCGTAAGGGGAAGTACTAGGCCGGATCCATCCCTTCTCTGTCAGCTCCTTAAGCTGTCGCCGACGTTCATCTAACTCGGCGGGGGTCATCCTATAGATCCTTCCCTTTGGGGTCTTACTCCCTGAAATGATTTCTATAGCGTGGACGACTTCCCTTTCAACAACTCTTGTGGGCTCCTCGAACAAATCAGGGAACTTAGCAGCAACGCGTTCTATCTCTAGGGTGTTTTAACGGCCTCCCCTTTCTCAGAGACATACACAAGGTACATACCCTCCTCTTCGTTTTGCTTGTAATAATTGTAGAACGCTGATGCGCACAAACAGCCATAGGTATCTATAATGCTACTGGCCTTGAACTTAGTCAATTTGACAGTTCGGCCATCGGGGAACTTATGCTTGAGCACCTTCTTATCCCAGTCAAACTGGGGCTTAGCAACTTTGAGGTAGTACATGCCTAATAACATATCGAATGGTAAGTCGTCGCGAACCAAGAACTAGATTTTATGGTTAAGTTCGCCTCCTCCATAGGAGAAGGTACAGACTACGTCCTTGATGTAGTCTGTTACGATCATGCGCTCTTTGTTGGCCAAAGTAGATACTACAGGTCTACTAAGGTGTCGTACCCGGTCCTGTAGGTGCAACCTTTCCAAACAGTCGCGACTTATGTAATTCCGTGTGGATCCGATGTCTATGAAGGCACCACATTTGCGGCCTCCTACATCCACTTCCACCACGAAATGTTCCCCTCTAGGAACTTTCTTCAGTGCCACCCAAGACTCGCGAGGGTCCTTGTTTGAACACTCACCTTCTAAGTCTTCTAAGGCCTCAGACACATCTAACGTACAGAGCATAGTTTGGTCTAGATGTGTTTGTGGGGTGGCTAAGGAGTCATTAGCTTCGGCCTTGTCATGAAGTGAGGAGGGTATCAAGCCCACGTCATCTTGAGTAGAAACCGCTAAAACTTCCACTGGCCTCACGCGTTTCCTGAGCTTGAAGCCTGGGAATAAGATGCCCCTATCTTTGGAGGTATCTTTTGCAAAACCTTTACGTTCTGGCACTTGTATTGTGAGTGTCCGTATTCCCCGCAATTAATACAAGCGTCACGCACTCGCCGGTCACACCACACGTTTTGGTCAAGACCTGCCTTCACCTATTCAGCCTGCTTGGTCTGATTGGAGGCGGTTTTTTCTTGACTCCTAGGTTGGCCCTTCCCTCGGCCACCTGCCTTAGTCTTGACTACCGCAGCGAGGGTGCTACCCTCAACTACCTCCTCGCCGTCAAACTTTGTATAGTCCATCAGGTCAGTAAGCTCGTCGATCTCCGTTTGAGTCCCATCGGACTCAACCATCATCAATTTAGCCCTCTTCTTCTTCCATTCCTGAGGACTCTTCTTCTTCCTCGTGTCAATCTGAGAGGTAGGTTGAGCATTGCCTAGCGTGGCTTCCAAATCTAAGGCTTTCCTAGACAACGTCTTAAACGAATGGGACTCAGTGCGTGCCTCGCTGGCCAGTAAGTTCCCGATGTTCTCAGGTAAACATCTAACAAACGTAGTTAACAGGAACTGGTCACTGTAGTTGATGCCTGGGACGAGGATTAGACTCTCAACGGTAGTCGTAAGCTCTCTGACCGACTTAAACTTTCGTTGGTCCAACTTGTTAATCGCATCAGTGACTCTTTGTGCCTCCTGTGGATTATGCCATCGAGCTTCTACCATTTCCATGAACTGGTCTAACGTCAGAGACTTAGTCCAGTCTGCCATGCGTCGCCCGTACCCTGCCTTTACAACTACACCATCTAGCCATTTGGCTGCCTTACCCTCGAGGTAAGATGCAGCAGTTACCACTTCGTCCTCTAGCAAGGTCCTCTTGGCCTTTACCCAAACCGGGACTGTCCTCAACCATGTGTTGAGTTCTTCGTCCTTCCTCTCGCCTGAGAAGGCAAGAGGCAGTTTCATTGGGGTCTTGGGGTACCATTGACCTTGTTGCTGTCCCTGTTGTGGAACAGGTTGTTGCGGTGGTGCAGTTCCCACCGCTAGACCCGGAGAAGAAGATGCAACAGTCTGTGCGACTGCTGCAGACGTACCACTTGGTTGTGTACCAACTTGAACTGGAAAGGGGCCTGACATCGCCGATAACGACAACGACGATTGTGCTGGTGGCCTGAATCCTGGCCTTGTCATTGCGTCTAGGATCTGGTCTAGAGTGCTTTGCATGAAGTCTAATCTGCTGTCCACATGCGCATGCAGCGACAACATATTCTTCTTCAGCGTTTTCAGCGGGTCAGTCAATGCTGACTCATCCAAGCCCTCTAACTCAGCCTTGTCAGCCTCTAACGTTTCAAGCCTGGCTGCTCTATTCTTTATCTCTTTTTCTCTATCGGTTGCTTTCTTCAGATCCTCCTCTAACTTCTAACGAAGCCTCTCGACCTGTTGGATCTCTCTGAGCTCCCTCTCACGTGGGGTCAACGGGCTGAACTGCAAGCCCGCCATTTGACTAAAAGACTGTCTAGAGCCTGTTGAACCAGAAGTGTCCGTGGAACTTGTGGAACTTATTGGCATTCCCAAATGAGTCCCATTAGTCCTTGACGAGGATGCAGACGATGACACAGCAGAGCTTGCGCCGTTAGCCATCGCAGTTGCTCTGACTGATGTTGCCTGCTCTCTTGCTGCTCTGTGTGCTTCCTGTATTCCTGCTGCTAGAGCACGGCCTCTTCGTAGCCGTCTTTCTTCTCCCGGTTCTAAGGCCTGGAACACGTGCGGTACCCTCAGTGTCACTGCACGTGTTAGTCTCCTATCGTCAGCTCTATCATCAACAGGGTCTGACCCACTCATTAGTTAGGCAGATAGTATCTGCACTAGAATCCCCTAGTGGAATCCTACCATAGCATGTATCTGACCGGCACCTAATTTTCTAACAATAGTTGTGTCTGACAAGTCCCCTACTGTACCGATCAAGTGGCATGACTACAACATTCACACAGATTGTCTACATTGTCTAGATGTACTCTGATTGGTTCACTTACAACAGTATTAGACAGAACTGGTTATGGTAGCATACAACAGTCCTAATCTAATTTGTCTGTGAGGTTAGCAGTCTGTCCACCAACTAATCAAAAGTACAAAAAGACAATGTAGCAGATGTATGATGAGTGGGTATGGTTGTGTATTCAGTTGAGCACCAATTATAACCTACCCTCCCCTCCATCCAACATACCGAACAACATCATTGAGCGAGCAGTGTCTTCGTGTGTGTATCGACCCACCCCTGTGCCCAAGTCAAAGCCGAGCAAGCCAGCCAGCCCACTCTTATTTACCCTCGTACGGAAACGAGCCTTACACTCGGTTAATCTGGCTGATCAGGAGGAATTTATAGAGCGCCCCCATCTCTTCAGGAATTCTTTAACGTCACATTCAGGACGACGACCACAGCCAGAAACAATCCGAGTCCCCAACCAGAAATGTTTATAGACGGTCTGGTAAGTGTTTCATACAAGGCTGACACACCCGGCAAAACTTCTATTTGGCGCAGGAAGTGCCTTAATGGACAGCAGCCATCGCATGCGTGACCTACTCCCATTGGGTTGGCATGGTGACCGTGACCCAGTGCTTCGACCAGGGCCCTTCAGAGGCACCGCCCTTACTCCTTCCAGATGCTTCCGGGAAGATTGTCGTCTCTCAAGGTAACGCGCTCACGACACCTCACCAAAAGAGAGGACTCTCAAGTTGGACTCACTTGCTCACGGTAAGAAGAGATTGAGAGAGTAGATAAGGTAAGGGAACAACGTACCTGGAAATAGCTGCCCCCAACCACAAATTTCTCACCAATTGAGTTGAGTGTGCATTTGATGACCGGTCTTGGCCTCGGTACCACTCACAACGCAATGCAGTGCCACCTCAGCCAAATGCCACATCAGCATGCTCTCATCACCAATCATACATTCCGCTTGTCACCACGGCTAATAATGTCGTTTGTAGTCTTCCGGCGCACCCCTCTCTACCCAGGGCGTGCGCCTATGTGGCCTGACGTCACAAGTACCAACTGCGAAGAAGCATCATCAACGCACCAAGTCTATATAACGCCAGCGTGCCAAAGGTAAGTGGCGATCAAACCAGCTCCGATACCAAATTGCAAGGAACATGAATATGGACGAAGCACAAAAATCCAGAATGCAAAATCACATTGAAGTCCAAGTAGTCAAAGCCAAAGCAGATAACACAATGAAACCGAGTAACCATCCAATTGAGAATGATACAAAAGAATTGTGAGTCAATGTCCATCCCCAACAAGGCAACACCAACAGCATAACCCAATGTAGCCCTCTCTTATGAATGGCGCCAGACGGCCTATCTACTCTACAACCTAGCCTACAACTACAGCAATGAAAGCAACCAGACAACTTGACTACCAGCGAGTGATGATGTCAACACCAATGCCGACCTCCACCTCCACCAGGTATGTGTCCTCTTCACCCACACTCTCCCTTGTTACCCACACAACGCCCTTCACCTCCGAAGAACCACCTTCGCCCTCACCTCCCCTTTGCCCGCCAGCAGCCCGGCTATGGCCGCCAGCGCCTTGCGCCCAAGCAGCACACCACCGTATTAGCGCTGCCTGTCTCCCTCATGCCCAACGCAGCTTTACATAGCGCAGCATACGCACTCGCGCAGCGTGTCGGCAATGCCTGCATTGGCCAAGGATCCCTGCCCACTCGCCCTGATTGCCTATATGCCAGTGCTGCGTGTGGGCGGCCTCCCTTCAGCCTGCGACTGGGCCCCAGTGGCTGAACACAGCCCGATACAGCTGAGGCCCGGGGCAATGCAGTTGCGCCTTTTTCATCAAGGCCTGCATTCAGATTTAGATAGTGGACCGATTTCCCTTTGGCATTTTCGGCCTCTATACCCAGCATGCATTGTCGGCCTCACGTTCGAGCACCCAGGCCCTAACTAACTCAGAGGCCCTGGGTTTCCAGCATTTGCTGAAAGTTGAGACTCAGTGCACTCCAACCAACTGGCGTGCTGCAACTGTATGCATAGAGGGCTCTTGTTGATTTGCTGGCCCGCCTTCACTTAGAGGCCCACTTCGGGAAATGTTTGCATAGAGGGCTCTTGTTGATTTGCTGGCCCGCCTTCACTTAGGGCGGGCACTAGGCTTGCTGGGGCATTAGCCCAGAACCTGTACATCATGGCAAGGCCCCTACTTGAGGGCTCAATCCTCACAAACGCCTGGGCCCGAGGGCCCTTTGCCCTCACTTCTTTTTGGGGTCTGCTTCCACCCGAGGACCGGTCCTTCCTTTTCCAAAAGTCCCTGTGTTGGGCGACCGCAAACCGGTCGGCCACCCGAAATAAAAGGAATTGGGCCTTCAACCAAATGCCAGTTAAGGTTCTCTAGATATTCTTGTCGGAACTGTCGGGGAAAATTAGGGGTCCTAAGATGAACTCTGAAATTCCCTGCATCGACCACTAGTACTAACCCTTAAATGTGATGACTTGGACAGCCGCCTCTACCTCACCTAACGCTTACCTTTTTGGTCAGTTCTGAGGCTGTCTTCGAATTAGCCAACCATGGAACGAGCGTATGCTAGTAAGCCTTTGCGCAGCCTTCCTACGCCGACACCGGTTCTACCAGAGCTAGTTATAGGTAGTCCGCAATTTTGCCAAGGACCGGTCCCCCCAATTTTTTTGCCCCCTAAGAACCCACTTTGCGTCCTGGTCGCCCGCCGCCGAAAATGCGACACCTTGACACAGACGCCGACTTGGAAGCCCACTATACCGCAGCCTGAGGGCTGCGCACATGGAGACCCAAAATTCCCAAAAAATGCAGATTTGGGAATGCGGGATTTGTAGTTTTGAGTACGCCGCCGGTCACACTCCGTTCCCATTTGTAATAAGACATGGTCGGGGCCGAGTGCCGAAATGGGGATTTGGGGAATCGCTGGTCACACATAGCAAGCCGGGTTTTTTTTTTTTTTTTTTTTTTTTTGCTTTCGTGCTTTATGCACGTCGGCAGGCGTCAACGGCCACACGGGCTTCCAGGAGCGCCCCCCCTGGCTGTTTCACAGGCCAGATGCACTCCAGCACTTTTTCATCTCCCGTTCACCAGCACTGCAACGGAGCGACAGCCTTTGGCCCATGGGCTTCGAGGAGCACCCCCCAGGCTGGTTCACAGCCCATAAAGTGGACAGTGTGCACCCTTCTGGGAGCATACCGTGTGTGCACTGGTTCGGAAGGGCTGAGGCAGAGCGAAACAGCAGCGCAGCCACGGGGATGAACTGCAAAGGATTGGAGAGGAGCTGTGGAGGTCGGCGGATGAACCGCGGAGGGGGGAGGAACCGCGAAGGCAGGGGGAGGAACTGCGGAGGTGGGCGACGAACTGCGGAGTTGGCTGGTAGAGAGGCAGAGGCCAAGCGGAGCAAAGAGGTGAACGGGCGGAAGGGCAGCGGAAGTCTGAAATGGAAAGAACCGGCCCGCACACACCTTGGCACTTGAAAACAAAATACGAATCGACAGGCTAAAGACAACTAACTACACGCCAAGGATACACCCACGCGCGTGTGACCAGACCACACGGACGTGTAAAACCTCAAAATTCCATAAGACAGCCCGTATTTTCGATAACAAATTGCGAACCAATTTTGCCCTATTTTAAAAAACAAATTGAAAAATGAAATAGGGCATTTGCGGTCACCTCCACAGGTGACCGCAAAATCCCTTGCCCCGCGGCTTCCCAGACCGCTGACAAATGGACACAAGAATAGTACATTTGCGAATTTTGTAGATCCGTGTGACTGGCCTTTTCCCCTTTTGGGGGGGATTCTGGGAATATAGGTCCCTGTGTGAGTATGCCCTAAGTGAAGAGCTGAAAAACTCTCCGAGTTCGTGATTTTCGGTTCACCGGTGCACTATCTCTTCACTCTCCGAGACTTCAATTCGTGAGTGCACTAGCAGACACGGTGACAGCGCTGGAGGACACAGCGTGATCTGCATTTTGCCCGCTCAGACTCCAGGCACACTCTCTGAATTCGGAGCAACTTGGAGAGTGGGGCAGAGGTCCATCTGAAAAAACACAGTTGCAGGCAGGGCACTCTCCAGAGTCTCGACCAGCGGAGAGTGCTTTTGAAGGCGGTTTCTGACAGCTATCCAAAGGTTTTTCAGGGGTGAAATCGGATAGTCAGTGCAGCGATAAAAAACTCTCCGAATTCGGAGAGTGAAGAGTAGTGCAGCGAGACCCAAACAAAGCTAACAGCAAGGTACCAACGACCCTTAGCTCAGTTGGTACACCTATGAACTGTTGAAATACAGACCCATGGTTGAATCCAGATGCAGTCAGATTAACAAAATAACATACTTCTGAATTACCTAGGGCCGGTCAGTTCAATGATGATATCTCAAGGCAGAACTCCATGGCTCTTGTCTTTCTACATACAGCGGAAAAAAGTTACAGCTGAGCCGCAGGTTATCAGCTCGGAGGTAAGGAGAGCAACTGAAGTTATAAACAACCGTCTTCACCCGAGTAGAACGCCCGGTCGTTATAGCCGTATTTGGGGCAACTTTCAGTCTAGATGCAGCCATAATGACCGGGCGTTCTATTCAGGTGAAGACAGAGAGAGTACTGATTAGAGTTGAGCTATTGTGAAATCAGAACCTTAGCTATCAGCTATAGCGGACCATCGCCAAGGCGACAATCTAACCTTCTCCTGTGAGCCTACAGAAGCTAGCTGGTTTCCGAGGGCCCAGGTGTTTCCAAACCAGGTCCGGTGGTCTTGTCCGGGCATTTGATAACTCGTCTGTGCCAGTCCCATCTGATGGAACGCCTGATGGCCACTCTGATTTTAGTCTGTACTTAACAACACACTGTATTCAGCAGGAATTCCACTTCTGGAAAGGAAGTGGAATTCCTGCTGAATACAGTGTGTTGTTATGAGCCAGGCTGAGCCAGATCTCCCACAGAATGATTCCCCTTATGGTCTGAGCAGTGTGTCCTATTCCCGAACTGGGACGAAGGCCTCCGGTAGGCAACAGAATAAGATGGATTGCTGTGTCCAGACCATGTCATCACCTGAGATTTTTTCAGTGGTGTTGCCACCATCCCCAAACTCCACTGGATTGGGGGCAGTCGATCCAGATAAGGTAGGAGGTCTCCCACAGCCATCCGCATCTGGCGCACTTGGAGTCCACCTCGACATGTTTGCTGAGGAGCCAGATTGCAGAAGGGACGATCCGTAGTGCCCCTGTGACCAGAGTAAGCTTGCAGATTTCTGTGAAGAAGGATCAGTTGCATCCACAATGTCTATGGCTTCTGTGCAAGGTCTGGAAGCCCCGTGACTTCATCGATACACTTTTCAGGTAACTGTGTTGGGTGCATACCACACCTGGTTTGGATAAAAGTGATGCCGAGCTTGGAGGTATACTGGTGCAGGTCGTCTGGAGACGTCACTTGAGCATGTTGGGGTCCAACTTCAATCGACGGATAGGTGTGGCGGCAACATGAACCTGGATTGTTAGCTGGCCGTTCTTGCTCTCCACCCAAACTCTGACTGCTTCTGCTGTCCAGAGGGAAGGTCAGACAAATTCCTCTTTGAGTGTTGGTGTGATCAGCTTGCTGACTTGATTGTCTGTGTTCAAGATCCATTCTTGGATCTGTTTGCTGTCATCTGCAGCTGCTGTAATAACCTTCCAGAGTGAGTCTGTAGCGAGCTCACCGCTTGGTTTATACCACAGGCCTGGCGGGTCCTGTGTCACCCCACTGATGAGGTTCACCCAGTCTTGCGGTATACATTCAATGATTGTCTGCCTGTACTGTTCTACATACCACAGCCTCCCCTGAGCTCTTGTTCTGTCTTCCAACGAGTCTCTTGCTCCACCCACAGGTCTGAGATGCATGGTATCCCTCTCTCTATCCATTGTCTACCAAAGTCTTGTCGGTTAAATGATGCCCCGAGAGGTAGATTGTCCGGACCGGTGATTCTTGGATTCTCCGAGTCGAAGATTGGTTGCATCAGGCTTGTCCCAGGCCGAAGACACATTTCAACCGGAGTTTGGTACCAGCGGTGACCAGGCCACACCAAACTTATGATTTGGAAACTGATGCAGTGAATGTGGAGGGTCTGATCTTGCCCCAGGCTGACCAGATGTGTTCCCACACTTCTGATTTCGGTCTCCGCTTGTTGTAGGAGGGCAGCATAGCACGCTGCCATACGTCTGCTAGTTTGTACATGCTCCAATCCTTACTCATAATGTCTTCACTCAAGTGTATCCACTTGCAGTAGTCACTTTGAAGGCTTGCTTTGAGTGGTCATTTGGCCAACATTGCTGTAAGTTGTTCTTCTGGGTTTCGGATACCTAGGCCGCTTGCCAGTTGTGGGTGACAAAGGTTGTTTTCCAAGCTTTCAAACAAGACATGCCGCTTTCCTTCTCCGTTATACTTCCTCTCCCAGCCCCCTCACCGCACCAGTGAACCAAAGTTGTCCCTCGGTATCATGACCCTCCCCCATTATCAAGGTCTCGACTTCTTCCTTGCAAGAAACACAATTTTTTTGTTCAGTTTATCCAAAAAGAAGAGAATCTTGTGGCTTAGACGATAGTCAAGAAAGAGCTCAGAGTTTTTTTGTAGGGTTTGAACGATAGGATTCCAGTCAGGATCCCCAACATACCCAGCGCTTATCTTTTCTTTCAGCCTATTCCCGATGTTTAGGTAGATAACTATGGTACCAAAGAACTTAGACTTTCAGTTCAAAGTCAAAGGTATCGATGAAGGCAAACCATCACACTAGCTTGTCAGACAATCGGGGTTGTGCCTTGATCCACTTCAGAGTCGAGTGATCCGAATAGACAATCAAGTGTCTCTCGAGCAAGTAGTGTTTCCAGGTGTCTAGGGTTCTCACCAAGCTATATAGTTCTCGTTCATACTTCGAATTGACCATTTTTTCATAGGCTAAGCAATTACACATAAATTCAAGTGCTCTATAGCCCTTCCCATCATCCTGCTGTAGTACCATCTCAATCCCATACTGACTTGCATCAGTCGTGACAATAAAGAGTAGTGAAGGATCAACAATCTTCAAGACAGAGTAGTGAGTTACTGCGTACTTTAGTTTTTGAAATGCAAACGCAGTGTCTTTATCCAATAACCAAGACATTTCTTTCTTAAGCAATCTCCTCATGGGAGGCTATAATGAAGAAGTTGCATTCAAACTTTCTATAATAGTTCATCTAACCTGACTTGAAGGACGACCTCAATCCGGGGACGGTCTTTGTTCTGGGATAATCTCTGATTGTTGTTATCATTTTTTCTTCATGTCTTAATCCTTCTTCGTTTACTATATATCCAAGATATAACACTTCACGTTACACAAATTCTGATTTAAGTTACCTTCTCTCCGAATCAATTTCTGAAAAACCAATCGCAATAATTTTTCATGTTCATTCAAGGTTATGCTATACGCGAGGATATCATCGAGATGCACGACAATGAATTGGTTCATTCACCGTCGAAATAGTTTGTTTCTTGATCGCTGGAAAGTTGTCCGGGCATTAATCAGACCGAAGAGCTTCACAATAAGTTCATAGTGTTCATACATGGTTCGAAACACCTTTTTATGCTGTCAGTGATCTTATGCGACCATCTTAAGTTGATGGTAGTCAAACTTTAAATTAACCTTATTGAAGTACCTGCAACCCTACAACTGATCGAGAAAGTCGTCATTTCGAGGAAAAGGTTCCGCATGCTTCACAATTACTACGGAATTCGACCATCGATAGCTAGTACACAAGTTTGTTTTTTTTCAGCGTGAAGAGTACAGATGTGCCGTAGGGAGAGGAGTTATGTCTAATGCATCGTTTCTCGGTTAGTTCCTGTAGTTGTTTTTTCAACACTTCAAATTCTCTCGGGAACATGCGGTAGATAAGTCTTTTAATAATTTTACTACCAATAATAATTTCAATAGTATGTTTAATCGTTCGTTCGGTTACTCTCGTTGGTTCATTCTACTATGGATTCTTACAAAGCACTCACCCATGTTCTTAACGAGCATCATCATTACATAGTGGAAAATCAAGGAAAATTTTATTGACGAGACCATGACAGATAAGACCTTCAACGATCTTATCACCATCGGACAACGTCTTTGGTCTACCATTGACACATTTCAAAGGAAGTGGATCATCTTTTATAGATTGTCGAAGACCTTATCTGTCGTGGTTTTCTCAAGAAACCTTTCCTAAAATTAAATAGTTATTTTATAGGTTTTTTTTTTCTATTTTACATTTTAAAATTTTATTCCATCTTAAAAATATATCATTCCACTTTTTCGTTTTACTTGAAAACTTTTATTTTAAGAATAGGGTATCCCTTCTTATTTGAACTCCACGCTAGAGATGGAATGAAAGTCGGGATATTTTAATTGAACTATCAGTGTACGTAAGGTTTGTCAATCATAAATAGGTTAATCCAATCTAAATTCGAAGATATTTGTTGTAGTAAAATAAAATTTCACTTAAAAAATTTCATAAACTCGTCCAGATTTCATTCCGTCTTCAACAAATACATGTAATTGGAAGGGAAAGTTTTTTTTTTAATGGAAACTTATCAAATAAAACTGTAATTTTAAAATTGGACGAACATTGGAATGATAATTTCTAAACATGAAGCATGGTAACCGCGGACCCTTATCAAATAAAACTGTAATTTTAAAATTGGACGAACATTGGAATAACAATTTATAAACATGAAGCATGGTAACCGCGGACCCGTACATCGGACACTTCCGGTCTGTTTACCGGACCAGTGTCTGGACCAGTCCGAACTGCCCTGTGTTCCGGACATCACCGGACACCGGACGTCGCCGGACACCGAACTGTCCGGATTGTCTTGGCAGGGACAAGATGTCCAAGGAAAAAAAAAAAGGCGGGCAGGGAGCTCACCTAGTTCGCACTTCGTGCCCCCTATTTCCCGAATATCAACAATCAATCAATCACTCTCCACAAACATCCTATCCCCCATCTTTCCCTCTTCCTCCTATTTCTCTGAGCCTCTCCCCCCCCCCCCTATCTCCCCGAACCTCGTTCCTCCCACTACACACCTTCCCCCTCCCTCCCCGAACGTCCTTCCGGACCTCCCCGAACCCCGTTCCTCACATTGTGCGTCTTCCCCCTCCCTCCCCGAATCTCATACCCGCCATAAAATAAATCCCGGAGGCATTTCAACACATTTTTAATTTTCATGTTTCTTTTTGTTCTCCACACTGTACTATCGATAGCCTTAATGAACTTGTGCTACCGGTACCCCCAATTTCTTGATATCGGAGAGAGTAGTGGTTTAATATAAGTAACTCTTACTCGAATGAAATGAATACTATCGATTGAAGAATGGTTAGTGAAGGGTGAAGCTCAATGTACAAGCGGCGCCTTGTTATCACGAATTCAAGATCAAAAGTTTTTGGACTTGATAGCATTTTTCATCAAACGAGATGCCAAAATGTTCAATCAAATTATTCTGCCTGAATTACAAGGGATTTTTATGTTATCTTTCTTTTCTTTCTTCTTTCAACACCTTGTTCATTCCTTTGACCGCCTTCGTCACCGTCCGAAGTTCAATTCGTGACGTGGTCGGATTGTGTCTCGAGGTGAGCAAGATACACCACCATGTTCTGCACTAAGGACGCCAAGTCTACATCTCACCCAATCTTAAATTTTCGTTTTGTTTCTTCAACGTTTTTTTTTTCCTGTTCTTTTCCGAAGTTTTTCCTGTTTTCGTTTCAGGTGGGCCTCCTATTCTTTCTCTTCTACTTCCAGTACCTCTCAATTGTCTGATGGTTGCATGCATAATTTCGACATCCAATTCTTCCTTCCTTTCCTCCTTATGGATTACTTAACCCTTTCTGTCGTCGCCCTTTACTCCATGCTTTGTCATCTCAACAAACTGCTCAACGACAATATCATCAAGGCTCAAATGAGCCTGATTAAAACCTGTTGCACGCGTCCGCTAACCTCCAGCGACACAACAACAGCATCAGCCTTCTCTAGTTCTCGCCTTTTCCAACCCGCAGATCGAACTGGCTGTATACAGTGCTTCCGGAAGCAGGCCAACAGGTTATTAATCTGGTATGCTTCCGGACCAGCGTCATGCATACGAGTGAGCAGCAAATGGAGACAACCAAGCGCTTGTGCTCTCTCAACCTTAATTCGGCCTTTCGTTTTCACATATTCCTCTCATTCTTCTTCGTCAGGAAAAAAATGTACAAAAAGATGGGGAAGAAAAATAAAGGAATAAATCTGGTCAGGATGGATGCATGCAACCATATCCAAAGGAAAGTTGTATTTGCAGATGAGAATGTTGCACAATAAACTAAAATTTCAATTGTAAAATCCACGGCCTCAATCCACAAACGATACAACCAAAAAAAAAAAACGATAAAAAATTATAAATAACACTTTTTTTAATTGCTTTTTCTAGTTATATTCCCACCAATGATGACTAACATTTTTTTAGATTGAGACACTATGCAGATACATCTGCTAACCCATGGTAAATGCAATCAATACACACAATAAGGTCAGCAGTCTGCACAATCAAGAAGAAACAAGAGCCCATCATATACAACATGCCACATCAGCAACATTACACAGCAACGCAATTTGCCACGTCAGCAGCCATAACTCAATACAACCAATCAAACTTCGTAGCTGCGACTCTCATCTTTGTTCCTCACAAATGTGTGACTGGCCAGGCATGCAACTACGCGCATGGCACTTCAACAAAATATCTGCTTGCTGTATCGCCCGCCTGATCCCACACGCGCAAGTTCTCTCGTCCCGCCTCACGTCCAGTTGCCACGTCAACGGTGCCTCCTCGTTCCAGCAGCGTGCCTAGTCAACAACAACGATGCTGCTATCTATTCTTAGCCATGGTGCCTCGTTCCAGCAACGACTTCGACCTTGGCCACTCTTTAGTGGGTGGCAGCCATGTCAACATGAGGTGTCAAAACCTCATGAGCAATGGTGGTGGCTATTACGTCGGCAGGCATGCGCTATAGCGCTTGCCTTAGCAGCAGACACATCCACATCAGCAATAGCCCTAGGCACGTAAGGCAGAGGCAACCTCTCTTCGCAGTGCCACGTAAGCACTACATCAGCTCCCACTTTTGAGCCTGTCAGTCTCTCTCAGGTGCCACGTCACCGATTGTGGAATATCACTTAGCAGTCGCCGCACTTCTCCTTCCACAACGGGCTTCTACATCATCATCATCATCATCATCATCTCGTCATCATAATCATCTCATTGTCATTATAATTGCTCGACACTATAGCCCGTCACTCTAGTGCATCACTGTAGCGAATCACTGTTGCGTGTCAGTGTGGTGCATCAGTGCCATGTCGGCATCGCCATCAATAGTATGACGAGGTAGGAGGAGACCGCTCCAATACCAAATTGTAATAACCCAGTCTTATCGGAAAGCCAATCAGCAATGCAATGGAAGTCTAAGCCCGGCGTGACTCGTGACGAAGTCTCGAATTGTCAATGACATGTTCAAGTCCCGATCAAATGCACATTTCAAGAGTATCATCCCGCCAACGCAGAGCATAAGAGACGAGTAAGGGGAGAGATTAGACAGAAAAGAGGTGTAGAATCTCAATGATAATCGATAGCACATATAATATTATGTCTTCCTCTCACCCACTCCTCCTTCGGGCTTCTCCCCTAACGCCACCTCCGCATTGCATGTTCCCTCTGACGTCCTCTGACATAACTGACCTGCAGATCAGATCAGAACAGGGCGCCCATCCTCCTTCCACATCTGCAATCAGATACGGTGCATGGCGCAGCACTTCCTCACCTTCGGGGAGACAGGAGCAGATCACACGATTCGTCACCAGATATAAGACCAGGTCAGGTAAGCTTTCCCACCTCGCCCTGTCAGTCTCGCAACCCTGTTCCTCCTCCTCGCCAAGAATCACTACTACATCTACATCTACGCGACTATCGCCCCGCCAACATAATCTCCCTCCTCGCCAATAATCACTGCTACATCTACATCTACGTGGCTATGGCTGCGCCAACATAATCTCCCTCAAGGTCGGCGCCCACTCCCAACGTCTTGCGCCAGCATAGAGCTCCACCAGCCTCACGTTACGACACTAGCAACAACGCAGCACAAGGCCGAACGACCTCCATGAGGTGTGCTCAACTCTTTATGATAGGGTTGGCTCACATAGACCAGCCTCCAGTCTCCTTGGGCCGACGGCCCAAATGAATCGAAAGCCAATGGCATCTTCTGGATGTAGCGCAGTTCCCAATTTCCCTTGTGTCCCATTTGGACTGGAATCTTCTGGATGCCGGCAGACGACCAATGTTGCGCATCTGATTGACGGTCGTCGCTGACCCTGGCGGGTTCACTTTGACTTTGGGTCTAATCCTGCCATGCTGGGTCTGATGGGGGGGATCTGGACCTAGTTTTTGCCTCAAGCCAACGTATCCTACCATGACCCCCGGCGGGTATTTTCTCAAACATATTCCAGGCTTGGGACGTACCTTTTTTTAAGTTTTTTAACCTGTTTCAGGCCTTTGACCAGAAGGGACGACGGTTAGCCCACGGCAGTGCAGATTTGAACTGCGTTTATTGCAATTTGAATTTGTTCTATAATTCTATTTATTGAATTTATTTATCTCAAAATAGTGAAATAGTAAAAAAACACCCCTTCCGTAGTCAGCTGGACTGCTAACCACACTGGCAAAGAAAAAAGATAGTTTGTGACGACTGTAAAGACCCCCCGCCTCCTGTTTATGATGGAATGAAAATTTGAAATATTTTTGTGTTAAAGAAAAAAAGATAGTCTGGCCTGGGAAATTAATAAGGATGTTCCTGGTTTTTTTTTTTTTTTTTTTCTTTTTTTTTTTCTGTGGTCGTCTGGGCCTGAACCTGGCCGGAAATGCAGGGATTTTCACAATTTTGAATTTTCCTCGCACCTATTTCTGTGAGGGACGCTGGGGGCGTTTCTCATTTTTAGTTAATAAACGATTCCCCCCCCCCAAAAAAAAAAAGACTGGCAACCACACGGCGTCGGCTATAGCAAAACTGGCTTTTTATGATTCTCTAAACTTTTTTTTACTTTTTTATTTTTTTTCCAAACAGGGTAGGCTTTCTTTTTGGTTTAAAAAAAAAACAAAACCACAACTTCACAGAAACATCCAGAGATGCATTCCCTTTGGCTTAGCACCAGAGCACGGTTGAATAAATGTTCCAGCCAAGCTCTACCACGTGATTATGAAAAAAAAAACGAAAAAAAAAAAGCGAAAACAAAAAAATACGAAAAAAAAAGCAAAAACAAAACGAAACAAAACAGTGACAAAACAAAACAGCGACAAAACAAAACAAAACAAAACACCGACAAAACCGGCTCCGCCACCTTATCCATAGACAATCCTATAGGAGGACTACTGTGTTACATCAAATGGGACTCATTAGTCATGTCATGAGTACCTGTACCTGGGACGTTATCCAAGCCAGATACATCTATAATAACCATTCCAATACCTCGACAGTGTGCAAAGTTGAACGCAGCAGTCGGTCGGACAGACAGTTCGTCTCAACCCCTTCAGCAGCAGCATATCCTTCATCCTTCCTTATTTCCCTAAGTGCTAATTCAACCCAATTTTCCCATCAGATACAGATACTGCGGTATTATCACACCATGCACTATTCGCAAGGCGGCAGCAGTCCCCCCCCCGCCCCACCCCGTCCCCCCCCCCAGCCCGCTTCTCCCCTTCCCATGACTCCACTTTGGGGTCGTTCGGTGAAGACCTTTCTGATTTCTTTCAGCCACCACACCTTTGAGTGTTCTCTGATATCCAACTCCACTGCACGCATCCTCCTCTGACCTTTGGCTTCCGTCTTCCCCCGAACATAACGCACCCTAAAAATGAATGTATACAAGCTATATTTCCGGCCAGATACAGCCAAAATAAGGGTGCGTTGTGTTCGGGGGAAGACGGTAGTCAATATTTTTACTTCAACATTTCACACCATTCTCCGCACAAAAACACACATCAAAGCCAGGTTCGACAGTACATTGAAATCGTCATCGAACAAAAAGAAAAATAGTTCCGGGTGCACATATTCATTCACCGCATTATGGGCATAATTGCGGTCAGATACATCAACGTCTGGCCGTAAATACAGTCAGATATAAGACACAGAAAGTATGATTAGGCACTGAGATGGTCAAGACTAACACGCAGAGAAGAGAACAGTGAATGCTCGAGTATTGAGAGTGAGAATTTGATAATGACAGAGTTAATTAATCACGCGAATGCTTATATGATGAAACGATGGTGACGAGTTTGATGACGAATGATGACGAATGATGATGATCATAACGAACGATGAAGAATGATGAGGATGACGAATGATGATCATAACAACGATAACAACAATCGCACTGATGTCAATAATTATGCAGATCCTGATGATGATGATGGCGATGGCTGTGATGACTTAGTCTACCACACACACAGTTGCCTTACAAAGAACCTCAAAATGCATCTGGGCACCTCCAGAATCCGAATGCAGTCTAGCGTTTTTTTCTTAAAACGAGCTCATCGCGCAAACGAATGCGTACACGTCTCTCAGACAACAAACACTACCTCTGCTTCAGCAACGTTGTCCTGCGTCATTGTGCGCAGTCAGTTTCTCATTCAAATCACCGCTTCCTTTCTTCATTTTGTATGGGCTGCAAAGTTTTGGCAGCGACGATCTAGAGGGGGGGTGGGGGAGAGAGAGAGAGAGAGAGAGAGAGAGAGAGAGAGAGAGAGAGAGAGAGAGAGAGAGAGAGAGAGAGAGNGAGAGAGAGAGAGAGAGAGAGAGAGAGAGAGAGAGAGAGAGAGAGAGAGAGAGGGTTACCTCCTTTGGAACTCGTAGCTCACAGCCTCGCATCGTTCTCTCTCTGCCTCATCCGAACTACAGTCATATCTGCTGCTGCTTTTCTACTTCTCTTTTCCCCCTAAATGCCCCATTTCCCATGACTGACAGGTGTAATAGGAATCAGATTGATCTCCTCCCACAGCACACCCCCCCCCCCCCCCCCCCCCCCCCCACCCCACCCCACCCCCAAACCCTTGGCAATTTAACAGTTTTGTTTTCTTCCTCCAACAAAGAAACAAAAAATCAAAAGAAGTGTGTCCTGTCTTTAGACTGGTTGATTCCCCAAGATTCCAATTTCTATCTTCAGCTTTCACAAAGCATTGAAATTTGAGACCAGATGCAACTAACTAAACTCTTGTGAGTCGGTGTTGAAATCAGACGACTCCCTGAACAGTGAATTCCTAATTGACCCTCTCTGCCCCGAGTCCTCCCCCCGGTCCAGGGACATAGTCCCCGCCGTTGCTACTGCTTGGCACAGAGGTTTAGATGATGATCCTACCCTTCATCCGCCAACACTTCCCGACCTTTGGCGATCTGCCCAATTTCGACCAACGGTCTCTCACTCTCACGTATGGAGCCGCGACTTTGTCTTGTCCTCTTCCGATGTGCTATGCAGCAGTTGTGGCACAATTGCACCTCTAGTTCGATGCATCATTCACTCGTTCGACAAATTCGATATGCTTTCTAAGAGTTTCTTTTGAAGTTTTTTTTTGTTGGAAGCGCACTCTAAAAAAACACGGCCATCGTCCTGAATAGCAAGAAAGAAAATCTTCCGAAAATCCTTGAAAAGATCTTCAAAATTATCTGATAAAATCTCCCGCCGTCGTTTTCCATCCACCAACTTCCCAAAGAAAAACAGGAAATGAATAACAAAGCAAGCTCCTTCAAAAACACAGTCCACAATTTCCGGAGCTCAAGTCCTCTCCTCCGTCCCGACAAACAGGAAATTACTTCTGCCGCTTCTGCACGTTATGTTAGCCTCCTCGGCCCCGACAAAGAGGAAATTACTTCTGCCGCTTTTCTGCACGTTACGTCGCTGATTGCAGCTCTGTGGTCACTTCAAACTTCAAGGCTGAATATTTCAAACTCTGGGCTTCGAAAAAAGTGGATCAGGTCCAGCACCTATGTGAGCACTGAGAAGCTGCTCACATCAATCAGCCCCCCCCAACACATAACCCCTCCTTGCCATTCATTTTCCCTTCCTTCCAAGGATTACAGTAATCAATAGCAATCCCTCAATCGTCCTCCTCTCCTGTACAACGAACGCTGAATATACAAAGAGCGAATAGTGGCCTATGATCCCATAACTCTCTCTCTCTCTCTCTCTCTCTCTCTCTCTCTCTCTCTCTCTCTCTCTCTCTCTCTCTCTCTCTCTCTCTCTCTCTCTCT
>BFEA01000632.1:519094-539186 GCA_003427395.1 Chara braunii | reverse complement strand
CCCCTCCTCAAACCTTTCTGTGAATGTGTGTATGTCGGTGCCTCACATTTACGCACGTGGTACTCTAAGTAAGCTATCCTCTGCCTCACATTTAACCACATGGCAATCGAAGTAAGCTAAACTGTGCCTCACATTTACTCACATCGTGACCAAAGTATGCTAACAGGGGATTCTGATCAACTTGCATGGCGTTTTGGATGCCAAGCGGACAGACAGGGCCACCATCTCACACAACTTCCTTCGCCCAAACAGAGCATTGATATCAAGCACACGCTGTGATAGTGCGTACTTGACACTTGTCCACGTTTGACGGTTGGAAGCTAAGTTAGCGCCACCATCTTTCGAGCTTTCCATCTTCCCGTCTTGAGAAGACCAACGATTTGCATTACTGCCATTACCATATACTCTCACCTTGTCCACCTTTTCTTCCCTGGAGCCAGCAAATGATATACTTCCACGCGTGCAGAAGAAAAACACTTCCATTGATCACATAATCACATTCAATGAGTTCCATTTTTTCACTGAGACCGCCGATCTCTGCGTTCCATGTTCCGTATGTGCATCCCAACACTCAGCAAGCACCCTGATCCACCAAACCTGCCTATCATCATCATCACTGTCCTGTATGTTTCCATTCTCACACTCACTTAATCTCTCCACTCTATAACTCCAACAACTTTTTGTCGTGAGGCGCTTTCATTCCTCCCTCCCCCGTGTCTCCCAACCACGTATACGGCTCAAGGCAAAAGAACTCGTCAATCCTCCTCTTCCCCCTTTCCCTCTCTTGCATGCTCCAAGGGACGCGACATGACCATTCTCCTTAACCTTCTACTGCATATCACACCATTATACCTAATAAGATTTCACAGTTTTTGTCTCTCTTAGGTGTTGCAAATGTCAGAGAGCACACCTCTTTTCTTCTAGTCCTACATAGGCACCGCCTGCCTCCAATCCCTTTTAAGCCACATTGCAGGACTATATACTCTTGGAAGAATGGCGGCGCCAATGCTGACACACCGTTGGTTATAGATGTAGGTGGTTTGATTCGGTTCGGTTTGCTCACACATGGTCGGTTCATCGACACTTTCTCTTGTTTAGTTGAATAAGGACGGTGAGAGCACACCGCTCTTTCAAAAACGTGTAAACCATATCTCAAGTCCTGCAAGTTCCACGACATGGGCACCTACCTCATCCATCCTTCTCACCCTATCACAGGGCGTCGAAGGACTACGACAGCCAGAACAACGATCGTAACAACAACGCATGAGCGCATGGTTGTTTCAAGAACGCTATTCCTTCCACTCTCCGTGTTGTCATTCTCGCCAAACATCACCCGCTCCATACGCGTAACAATGCTGCCCAGCGCATCCACAAACGATCCCATTAGATGGGACAACATGTTCTTCACATGATCATACGCAACAACAAACGGATTGTCATTCTGTGGTGCGCTGCTTGGCGCCCGAGGCTCGCCTCTCTCCTCCACGACTGGCCGATCTGCACCACACGCAATAAACAAGCAGAGCCATCAGATTAGAACGTCTCTTCTCTGGCATTTAAACCACCAGTACTTGGCCCATACATCGGCCGCGGACGTTTCCCGTTAACGCGCCGCGACTGATGGGTTTCGGCCTACCGGACCACAATGGCTGGAGGCACCAGCCAAAAGAGAATTGAAACGACGTGGCGGCGGCTCGGCAAAACTTGGCGCGCAGGGCGTCTCCCGGCTCGGCATCAATAGCTGGGCCAAGTACTGGTGGTTTAACAGCCAGAAGACCTGTGAAACTGAGCTACACACCACGCAGCCCATGGCGTGTCCTGCCGAAATTTGCAACCGCCCAAAGAAAGCAATCGCTGCCCATTTCACTTAGTTTTTTCTAGCCTAGATGACCCATACTGCAATCTGTAGCCAGGCTACACTATTCTACCGACTCATTTTCGCTACAGAGGAGGAAACTCAGGGAGGAAAAGACATATTGGGTTCCATCTGCGACAACATAAGGCTATGGCTCCCATACCTGGGAGAATGGACTTTGTTCCGTTTCTGTGGCAAGAGAGAAAAACCATTAATAGAAGACGGAGCGCACCCAAAACTGCTTCGTCATCTTCTTCTTTTCCATCTCACAAACAGCCCTCCCTCCCCTCCATTCTTCTTCTTCTTCTTCTTCTTCTTCTTCTTCTTCTTCTTCTTCTTCTTCTTCTTCTTCTTCTTCTTCTTCTTCTGCCGCCTCCTCTAGATTTGCGCCACCACACGGCTCACTCAAACCACCTCACCAAAAACATTGTCACCTCACAACTCCCCCCCCCCCCCCCYTCTTCTTCTTCTTCTTCTTCTTCTTCTTCTTCTTCTTCTTCTTCTTCTTCTTCTTCTTCTTCTTCTTCCTCCTCCTCTAGGTTTGCGCCACCATATGGCCCACTTCAAATCACCTCACCAAAAACACTGTCGCCTCCCCCGTCACTTTGTCTTCGCCTTCCTTGTCCTCCTCCTCCCTCACCTCTCTGTCGTGTACCGACGTGCCATGTGCAAATCGTCACAGTGCAATCTCCCTCTTCACTTTCCTCCTCCTCCTCCTCCTCCTCCTCCTCCTCCTCCTCCTTGTCTGGTCAGCAGTTCATAGCACTGCTGCACCTGTAGTTGGCGTCCACATCTCCTTCTTCTTTATGCTCCCTCTCCTCATCCACCCTTTGTTTCTCCTTCCTTCACCCCACTCCATATCCCTGCCCTCCTCTTTCTCGCTACCAGCCTTTTCCTCTTCCTCCTTATCTGGGCCGTGAATGTGGCACCATGCAGTGCCCTTCATGCACAAATGCTTCTATTTTTATTTTTTTCTGCGCTCCAGATTTCGGCAACGCCATGTGGTCCTAGCTGCAATCTCTTTCCAGGTCTGCTGTGTGACCCTCCCTCCCCGCTGGGTGGTTGGACTTTTGCGGTAAAATCCCTTTTTTTGTGTGTGCGTGTGTGTTGGGGGGGGGGGGTGCATACTTGCGGACGGCCAGTAGGTCCCCCCGTCTGTGCAAGTGCCTGCCAGCCATTGGGGATGCCTGAGGCTAAGCACGAGGCGAAGCTGCCTGCATGGAAAGAAACGCGATAGCACAGTCTTGACTGCAGACAAACCAAACATATTAATTGAGATGTTCGAATCATGATGGGACCATGAAAGAGCTGGGGATTTTCATGTGCTAAATTCTGAAATCTACACAAGCATCAGCAGCAGCCAGGATTGTGTAGAGATTTTAAACGCCATAGCCAAGTCCTGACGGCAGATAAACCAAACACAACACCCAGGATTGCGTTGCGATGCCGAAATCAAGATGGCGCTTTCATGCATTATATACTGAAAAGTGAACACTTCACAAGCATCCGCACCACCATCATTACCACAAACACACACTCACCACTTGCTGCTATCCTGTTTGACACTCGCCGGCGAAGAAGCTCTTGCATTTGCCGGTTATTCCGAAATGCGTCCCAAACTGCAGGGTCTCTCGCAAGTGAAACTACAGTGTCCTGGCCAAGTACCGTAAGCACACGCACATACCCACACACACAAACATGCCCACACACAGACACACACACAGACACACACACACGAACGCTCACACATGCACATACACACACACACACACACACACACACACACAGAGCAGTGTCAACAGAAGTCCCAGAGATCAGAGCAGAGACGTCGTGCACAACAGAGAGCCCAGAACACAGGATTTCTAAGACGCGATAAGGGTGGTCAGCAAAGAAAGAAGCATGGGTAGATCATTTCCGAGGGAACGGGAGTTTGGCTGTTCAAACCAGCACCCACTCGAATTCTGTTCCAAGTTCTAGTACCAAATGCCATGCCGCACGCGAACCGGCGCTGGAAAGTTTCTCTGACGGACATGGATCAGCACTGCCATTTCTTCTGCTTGCCGTGCTTCGGATCATGCAGCAGTTTATCGTCGCACACACTACAGAGTCCAAGTTTTGAAAGCGAAAGTCAAAGCTTCATCACTAATCAATGCAATAGCTGGTCCTCCTTTGGCCTGAGACTGCTAAGGACCTTCACTTATGCAGCTGGAGGCCTCTCAGCAGAGAGTTGCCAGCAGGCCCCCACCGGTACTAGGTAAGCTTGAACCTGGCCATTTTTAGGGCATGAACATAGCAATGGTGGGGCTTGACCCTCATGCCCCATTACTTGAGTATCGTCGCGCAGTCTGCTGCTGCTTTGCTTTGGTCTCTTCTCTTCACTATCCCTCTTCGTGAACCAGAGAACACCGGGGGACAAACCGCGTAACGACTCAACAAATACCCAACTGAACCCCCTGCCTACGAACCCAACCGCTGCCCATCAACCCAATTGTCGCAAGCCAAGACTATTCAGTTTCCATTTTGCCGCAAACTCTTTCTTAAACCACTGGTACACTTCTACAACCTCCCCTGCCATGTACCACCAGTCAACACGCGACCACAATCAGCAGCGACGAAAGCTCGCCCTGACCTCGCAACTGTTCGGCGTGTCGAGGGCGGGGTGGGGGGGCAATATCGAGCATCAAGAAAAACCGGCTCAAGTATTCTGGCGATTCAGGAAGTATTGTCCAGCAACTGCCTCCAGTGGAGAAGAAGTGATGCCTCGTACAGAATATGCTCCAATCAAGTTCGATTCCTTCATTTACAACAGCTTCCCCAAGGCACCCGTAGCACAATAGCTGGCTGTCAACCCACCAACAATAAGGGGCAAGCCCCAGTTGTGCAACGTTTGTGCTTGGAAAGCATGAACTTGGTCATAGTAAGCGCCACACATACAGCACCAGTGGACCCTTGCCCTAGGGGTGTGCCCCAGTCATGCTATGTTCATGCCTGGAAACATGCACCTGGCCATAGCAGCGGCAAGGTGCGTGATTTCCTAGCATGAACGTAGCACCAGTGGGGCACCTGCCTCTGAGATGGGTCTCGCATCAGCACCACGCTTCCCGCCCCCCAAGCTGTACATTTTCAGTCACATCCACTCCGGACCTTTCACTACCTACCTAACACTGCTCCTAAGCCTATACAGGGGACTCCTGCAAGCGTAGTTACCTCTCACAATCAAAGGGATGGACGTTGCCCCCCACTGTAGTCGGCGGTGATCAGGGAAGGGGGGGGGGGGGGCTAACCCAAAGACCTAGCAAGAGGGTTTGGGGCTGCATATTGATGGAGAAAGAGGAGAACAGGGCCACAGATTGAGGACGAAAGAGCAAGAATGTTTTTCTTTCTTTGTTTTTGAAAACTAAGAAAGAGCAAGAAGAATTTAAAGTTAGCAATACCTTTCTTGGCCTTTTGGTTTCTGATCAGTTTAATATCTGATCCGTTGTCCATCGGCCCACACACAAAAAGCCAAAAAAGAAAAAAAAAAAAGTCAACTCAGGGACAGGGATTTCGTAATCCGCAACGTTATCGACGCGCGCCATAAGGTCCTCCTGCAGGGTCCCCACATGAGGGCAATTTGTCCAGATTCGCCGCATTTTCCATACCTGCACTTCGGGGTCGCTCCGAAACAACTCAAATGCCTGGACAACAGCCCTTGCGCCACCAAACTGGGGCACAGGCCATTGTGGTGCGCCACCCGTCCAGCGCGCGGATAATGTTGCCAACCCACGGCGGCTTTCTAGTACGTTCACTTGCGGATTCTCTTGGGCGGCCTGCGCCTCGGTCGCGCCAGAGGGCGCAGAGTCCATCCTTTCTTTTGCGTCACCAGTCTCATCCTGCTCCTTCTCTGCACCACGCAAAGCTTGCAGCTCAATGTTTCCTGCGGAATTGGTCGTGACTTCATATTCAGAGCCGGAGCTCGAGGATCCAGACGGAAGGCTTGCTTCGTTCCAATCCGCCCTCTCAGACACCTGCACCTCTTCGGCAAACGGACCCGCAAAGAGTCCATTGCTCCCAAGTATCGTCCCACTGCATAAAACCAACAATACGTACAAGTCAGATAGCTCGGTTGGTACACGCTTGAATTGTTGAAATCATGGTAGCTGGCGTTCAGCCCAGGCCGAACGGTCGAACCCGGACAGCCGAACGTTCGGGCCCCCCTGTAGACATGCTCAGCCATTCGGGCCGAGCTCAAAACCCCGCCCCCCCCCCCCCCCCAAAAAAAAAAAAAAAACTGGAAAAAAAAAATTATGCAGAAAAATAAACTGAACAACATTTGCCTCAACGTTACATCCAAATTCTTTACCAAATTTGAAATAAAAATAAATATGGAAAACGAACAATAATAAGAAAATTAAAGACATATAAGAAAAAGTGAAGAGAGAATTAAAATCAGTGCGTGGGTGGGCACTTTTTAAACACCGCCGTCTTTGGCGATTTTTCATTTCTTTTTGGCTTAGTCAAATGCCCTGAAAATTTATAGATCTGTATTTTTCACATAGTACAAAACTCGTTAAAAAAAAATCAAAAACTAAATAAAATTGTTCAGGCCCCGAAATAAAGTGAAAACAAAAAGTGAAATGAGAAAAACAAAACCTAGTGCGTGGGCCAAGCAAGTTTTGACACCTCCATCTTTGGCAATTTTTCACTTTTTTTTGGCTTACCAAAATGCCTTCAAATCACAAAAAAAAAAAAAAAAAAAAGACCCCGCAATATTTTTTGGTGGGGGAGGAACCCCTTCAGGTTCGGAACCCGAACACCCAACGTTCGGGGGTCAGCCCGGGGGGGCCGTAACGTTTGGCCTGGTAACCTTGGTTGAAATACAGACGTGAGTTCGAATCCAGATGGAACTAAATAAGTTAGCGCCRCCACTACCTCCGATCCTTTTTTTTTTTTTTTTTACCACTGCCTCCCATCCTGTTTTTGCCGAGCCTGATTTTCACCACGCACCGAGTTTTGCCGAGCCTGGGCCCCATCGTATTTTGTTTTTCGGTACTCGCGGCAGCTACATCCAAAAAGCAACCAAAAAAAAAAAAAGAGAACTTCTGTTGTAGCCATCAGATACAGGGGCTCGTTAGACACTCCTTGGGCTGTCCTCGGGGCCTGAGGAGTTTTCCTTCGGGTCATCCGAGATAATTTCCACCGTCATTCCACTCATCCTCGGGACGGTCTTCCGAGGAGGATTCCTACAGAGGGCCCGCAGCCAGTCCCATAATACTATTGCCGCACTTGTCTGCTGTCCTGTCAACGCCAACCTTCTTCAACCTCTCTTGAGCATCCGCCCACCTCCATTCTCTCGGCTTCATGCGAGCGTATGCGTGGTCCATCCCCTGCAGATGCGCATCCTGGTCCCGCTTCGCCCTGATGAGGACAACCATGTGGTTGACTGACCAGAAGTTCTGCCCGGCCCCGGCCTCCACGTCGCCTTCCCCCTCGCTCCCCGCAGGCGCCACTTTTTTTGGTCATCGTGCAGTCGACGCAGAAGCCTTGCTGACCCTACCCGAACCACCCATGGATTTTTCTGCTTCGGCCAAACGTTGCGCGTGTCGTCCTCGTCCTCGGAGGCGTCCTGGTAATCGTTGGCGTCCACTACTGCCGGCTCTTTTTCTGTGTCCACCTCCCGCACGCACAGTAGCTGCACCCCCCGCGTTGTGGACTCCTTGCGTTCTCGACGCACCTGCTGCTGATGTTCCGCCCACACCTGCCTCCCATCCTGCTCCCCAGCACCACCCGCGAAATCTTCGTCTGTCGGCCCACAGTCAGGTTTGCGGCTTCCCTTGCTGCCACCTCCCAGCAACAGCGATGGAGGCTGCATCCACCTTGGACGACCCGCAGCTGCACATGCTGCTGACGACGGCTGCGAGTGCATTCTCGGACACTCCCTTATCTTATCTAATGGCACCCAGTCTCCGGAGGGAGCCTTTGCAGATCCGCCGACTAGCGCCACTTGCCCTGCGTCGTCGTCGGGGTTTGGGTTGACGAGGACAGTACGTGTGGCGGCCGATGAGCTCCCGCTACACAGCCCGAATGAAAGATTACAGTGTCGCTTTCGCGCATACAGTCTTCCAGCAATTCGGTGAGGGACCGCCGAGACATCGTCTCACGATTCCCATACAACTGGCTCCCCGCCCACTCCTGGGTGGACCCGCTTCCCAGCGCCACGGTATGTGACCGGGCTTCCTCCGCCTCCTCATCTGACGTGTCGGGCAGAGGTTGTTCGTGCGGTGGCAGGTTCGCGTATGCAGACGGGTTGTACGCCCTTTCAGTGCATGCCTAAACGCTGCGCGTCCGGTGGCTTGCGAATTGGTCCACTGAAGACCTGTTCTTCGCCTGCCGCCTGTCCTGCAGATGGGCCGTACGCCCTTGCAGTGCATGCCGGGACGCTGCGCGTCCGGTGGCTTGCGAATTGGTCCACTGGAGACCTGTTCTTCGCCTGCTGCCTGTCCATGACGCCCTTCGTCACTAAATGCCTCTTGCACATGCGTCCAGGCAGCCTACCGAGGATGCAGATGTGGAAGACGATGAGAAGGACAAGCGTAATGACGACCAGGAACAGCAACGGCAGCCTTCGGAAGATGTCAGCCATGAACGACATGTTGGGAAGGGCGGTAACTGCACCACGCCGGTACGCCTCCAGCAAACGGCAGACTTTCGAATCCGACAAACACCGTCCTGATGTCTTGTGTCAAGGAGCACAGCTAGGAATAGAAACTTCAGTCGGCTCAAATATTTGAATTTGCCAACAGTTGGACCCCTTTCCGTTTGGCGGCATGCACTGCGAGGGAGAACGGTGGTCAACGAAGTCTACGGGGGTTGGCAGGCCACCAATGGTTGAAGACCGAAGATATCTGTGCGCTCAGTCAACGGCAACCGTTGGTGGCCTGCGGTGTATATGCAGGGGTGGCACCGCTGGGATAGACTGGATGGCAAAGGGTTAATAAGCAAGCTAGAGAGGTCGGCAGCAACTGCACAGGGTCAGTTGGATCCTGATTAGGAAAGTCACAGATTGGTAGAGGCAGGGAAAATTGGCCTGCAGATTGTGTTTTCTAGAAGGGGAAAATCACAACTGTACCCCATTCAAAGATGGAAATACCCGCTATATTGTGTTTTCTACAAGGGGAAAATTGCAAATGTACCCCATTCAAAGATGGAAATACCTGCTATACCCAGTCCCAGCTCGCAACTTGCATCTATACCCGGGAAATGGACTGTGCAAATTATTTGCATACGCAACACCGAGTTGGCACCGCCAAATTGCAGTTATACCCAACTACCGGAATACAATTTGTTTACATACCCCAGTTGGGCTTGGCACAGCCACATTGCAGTTGTACCCAACTACCGGGATGCAAGTCATTACATACCCGAGTTGGGCCAAGGTTGGCACAGCCAATTTGCAGTTATACCCAACGACCAGAATGCTCAAATTACGCACATACCCCCGGGCGAGTTTTGTGCTTACCCCGCCAAGGTTGGCACAGCCACATTGCAGTTATACCCAACTACCGGGATGCAAATTATGTCCATACCCGAGTTGGCCCAAGGTTGGGACAGCCAAATTGCAGTTATACCCAACTACCGGAATGCTCAAATTATGCACATAGCCCCGGTCGAGTTTTGTGCTTACCCAATTTTTCCTGCTCGGTTTCTGGGCATGAGCATAATTTTGTGCTACGCAACCAAGGGCCTGTGGAAGTGGATGTGTGTATAATTTGAACCCCCCCCCCCCTCCTTCAAAAAAAGACCCACGGGCATTACCAAAACTTGGACACGTTTTTTGGGTATAGATGCACGTTGGGCGCCAGGACTGGGTATTAAGGGAACTTTCCCATCTTTAAATGGGGTGCAAATGCACTTTTCCCGTTCTGAGGAAAATAAAAATAAAATAAAAGAAAGAAAAGAGGAAATGCGCAATGCAGCTCCCTGCAGACACCGTGTACCACAGCAGCAGGCCTATGAACAAGGCCGCTTTCAGGGCCAGGTTCAAGGTTGGGGATGCTGTACTCCTGGCTATCGTTCAACTTTGTCATCTGGTACTGGTACTGCTCTCTTCATCGAAATAGAACGCATGGCTGAATCTATAGACGGAAGAACGCACGGCTGAATCTAGACTGAAAGTTGCCACAAATGCAGCTAGAAGACGGTACTACCTAGACATGGCTCGACGCCTGGAACGCTCCAGACAAATCTTGAAAACGTTTTTCAAGTTTAGTAACCCATCCTTCCTCCCTCCTTGTAGTTCTTCAGCATGAATGTATACAAGCAATCTTTCCGGTCTGGTACAGTCATGATAAGCGTGGGTTGCACTTGGGGGGTCTGGTAAAGTCATAATAAGCGTGTGTTGCACTTGGGGGAAGAGGGTAGTATCTATTCCACCTTGCACTGAGCCTGCAACTCCACCACATCGACCTATTCAATACATACATGTCAAACAGAGCTGCCCGGTAAACCGTACTAGGCAGAGAGGGAGGGAGAAGACGATAGCAAACAAACGAGGGGCTGTGACAAACTGTTCCGTTGCAGTTTCACCGACTCAACAGTTTGTCACAGCCCCTCGTTTCTTGTCCTCTTCTCCCTCTTCTCCCTCCCTCTCTGCCTACTATGGTTGGTTTACCGGGGGGGGTCGACGAAACTCCGACGAAACATTTTGTCACAGCCGGGCCCTCGTTTGTTGTCCTCTTCTCCCTCCCTCTCTGCCGACGGTTGGTTTACTGGGCAGCTCTATTTGACTATATAGATAGCCCCTCGTTTGTTGTCCTCGTCAGGAGGCTGAGCCCTCAACAGTCTGCAGAATCCCCTAATAACTGATTACAGTGTAAGTGATAATCCACCTTAACGCCGGCTGTGGTTACGCATCAACGACTGCCCGACAACTCTATTCCTGATGAGTCGGGGAAGCTCCGACGAAACAGTTGGCTACAGCCCCTCGTGTGCTGTACTCTTCTCCCTCTTATCCCTCTCCGCCTACGGTCTACCGGACAGTTCTGTTTGACGACGATATATACATCGACAAACAGATGTACATGTATCGGCACAACAATTGGCACAGAGAGAGAGAGAGAGAGAAGAGAGAGAAGAGGAGAACACCTTGAACGACGTTTTCCATGCGGGACCTGCCACGTGTCAGCTTGCTAGCCCCCCTGTCACATCAGTCCCTCGTAACCTTAACCTTCTGCATTGTCTACACTTTAGAGATATCTTACCAATACAATACTTTTCAATTGCAACCTCTCTTATTCCCTTTTTAGAACATGATGATGCTAATCGCGCTCTAATGGGATCAAAAATATGCAAAGACAAGCTGTACCTTTGCTTAGACCTGAAAAAACAATAGCAGGGACATTGGTAATAAATTTGCAAACCTTCTACCAAAAAAAAAAAAAAAAAAAAAAAAAGAGGGGCAAGCAGCATTAGATTCGGGAGCATTAGTACTATCTAAAATAGACCCCCCCCCCCAACGCCCCCCACACCCACCCACCCATGCAGCCGTGAGGGATTTCAGCGTCAGCGACGCGTCCCGATACCGACCGGATCAGGCAATTACAGCGGTGCGTTCTCACAGAGAGTCGCATCATGCAGCCGAAATCACGTCCAGGTGCGTTCCCCCAGAGAGGTCACATCGTATGCACACAGTTTTTTTTCCCTTTTCCCCCAACTGGAAACGAACTGTTCGCCATCACGTGGAAAGCAATTTAAGAAGAAAGCCAATCAATGCGAAGGCAATTACTAATTTCTTCCAAGTCAATCAATGCCAAGGTAAATTACCTCCTTTCCAAGTCAGCGGATACTCACACTACCTCTCTTTTCTAAAATTCTAAATGCATCTGACTGCAATTACGGCCAGACCTGAATGAATCTGACCGCAATCACGTCTAGAGCTTTGTAGAAGGAAAAAACAAGGTCCTCATGTGAGTATATATGCCCTCGATCGGCGAAGACGGTACGTGCAATTAGTACAGTAATACAGCAATTTCCTTCCTCCTTCCAACTACCGTCTTCCCGCGAACACAACGCACCCTAATTTTGGCTGCATGGGACCGGAAAGCTAGGTCGTATACATTCATACTTAAACCACCAGTAAGAACTTCCTCGAGTCGTGCCCGTTAACGCGCCACGATTTTAGGAAACGTACGGACTACTACAGGAGTGCCCAAATTCATCCGACTAGAAACGTTTTTACTCCTTTTTTTTCAGCGGCAGATAACTGGGCCAAGTACTGGTGGTTTAGTAAGGGTGCGTTGTGTTCGGGGGAAGACGGTTTAGCAGAGAGGAGAAATCAGTCGCGATTCCCACCAACCACGGAGATCGGGACCCTTAGCTCAAAACCAATTTCGATTTCAATTTCGATTTCAATTTCGATTTCAATTTCGATTTCAATTTCGATTTCAATTTTTTCGATTTCAATTTCGAATTCGAATTTCAATTTCATTTCGATTTCGAATTTCAATTTCGATTTCAATTTCGATTTCAAAATTTTCGATTTCAATTTCGAATTTCGATGTCGATTTCAATTCCGATTTTCAATTTCGATTTCAATTTCGATTTCAATTTCGAATTTTAATTTCGATTTCGATCAGATATTCGAAGCATGAAGAGAGACTCATTGGTCCAACTTTTTTCAATTCTTTTGCGAAAAAGCGCTCGGCGCAGATGGCTAGAAGACAAGCAGGGGCTAAAAAGAATTAGCATTTAATTTTATTTTATTTTTTCTAAGAAAAAAAAAGGAGACGACAAGCAGACAGCACAAGTGAAAAAAAGGGGAAAGTGGAGAAGGAAGTACCGAGGAGAAGAGATGAGAGGAAGGGGAGGGTGGGAGAGGAGAGAGAGGAGAAGATGCTAAGGTAAAGGAAAGAGAAACACGAAGGGGGGAAACAGAGCAAAAGAGAAGGGGGGATGGACGAGAGAGAGAGAGAAAGAGAGAGAGAGAGAAGATCGACGGGGAGGAAGACACAAAAGGGGGGGGGGGGGGGGGGGGAAACGAGAAGCGAGCAAACAGGAAGAGAGAGGAGAGGGGATAGACAAGAGAGAAAGAGAGAGAGAGAGAGAGAGAGAGAGAGAGTAGAAAGGTAGAAGAAGAGAGGAATGATCTTACGCCGTCTTCTCCAGAATAGAACGTACGGTTATTAAGCCTGTAGTTGGGGCAATTTTCAGTCTAGATACAGCGACAATGACCGTACGTTCTATTCGGGGGAAGACGCGGACGAATGGCAGCTAAAACGCGGAGAAACGGACACAAGAGAAGGAGAAACGGACAAAAACGAATAGAAGCAGAGGAGTTCCAAAACAAGGAAAGAAGAGGGAACACGAAAGAAAAGCCCAAAGAAAGAGATTTTACCCCCCCCCCCCCCCCCCCCAAAAAAAAAAAAGAGCGCAACGAATCAACCGATACGCCGAATAACAGAAGACAACAAAGACGCGACATATACTCCTCTCCATTGTTGGGGTATTTCGTTTTGCGGACCTACTTACTGTATGGTTCCCTTTTTTTAATCGTGGATATGGTAGAATCTCTTTTGGCACCCTTGTCTGCATCCCGGTTTGTTTTGTCCCGTTGTTCCGTCTATTTTTGGAGAGCGAGCGTAAATGTGGGACCAGTCATCTGCGGGTTCTTTCTTTTTAAAGATGAATTGCTTTATCTATAACACTCTATTTTTTCTAAGTAATTTATCAATTACTCTTTTTTTTTTTTTTTTCCCTATTATCTTTTTGACATCCTAGTTGGTTGTTTCACGTAGTGCGGCATATTGAAATTTTGAAGGAGAGGTGGGAGGTGCTTTTAGGTGGGAATCGTCATATCTGGGATTGTCTTTTCATGTTTTTTTTAATGTTGATGGTGTTCCAGTATTCAGTTTCGACCGGCGTATACGACGCCGACGCTGGAGAGCAAGAAAGGTTAAGGAAAAGGAATACCAACATTTTTATTTTATTGCTTTATTTGTTTATTTGTTTATTTTGTAAGGAATAGCAACAGCTTGATGACGGAATAAGGCCATCTGCTGTATAAAGATATAATGTAGTTGGGATTTCGTTTTCTGCAGGCAAGAGTGTTTTGATGATCCTGGTTGGTCTTGTCCCGTCGTTTGGCCTGTGAAGTTGGGGGCGGTGCTTATATGTGGATGTGGGTATAATATGTGGGACTTGTCATCTAGGATCTTGTTGCCCCCTGTTTTGTTATATTTGGCGGTTCCCTTTCTCTTTTTTGCTGCTCTGCCTTTTGGCTGTGAGCAAGTGGGTCGACATGACACACGGGGTTGGGGGCAGCCGCCGCTCAAAACCTACATCCACGTGGGCGGCCTTGTACGCAAGGGGAGGTTCTGAACAGGGGGAGTTGTAAGGAAGAAGATCAAAAAAAAAAAAAAAAAACGAAAAATGTTTTTTTCTTGTTTTCTTTCTGTTTTTCTTCGCTTTTGCGCTCTCATATCCTTGTGACGATATATCTTATACAAGGAAGAGAAAGGAGAGAGGAGAAAGGAGAGGAGAAGGGAGAGAGGAGAAAAGAGAGAGGAGAAAGGAGTGAGGAGAAAGGAGAGAAGAGAGGGGGAGAAGCTTGGGAGTTGTAGGTACCTTCTGAGAGTCTCGCATAACTCCCTTGTTGCTTCCTCCACTTCTTCTTGCCCAGGAACCTTCTCAAAAAGTTGGGAGTACCTGGCTTCGGTGCCACGACGGCTACCCTCCTCTTCATCATCGTCGACCATATCCCAATCATTGTCCAAGGATGTAAATTGAGAAAAAGAGCGAGACGGAGGTCCAAAAATTCCTCGCGCTGCCTGGAGCTTAACCGTCCCGCCGGTCAAAGGACCCATCAGCGGGGGGGAGTGCACATGGAGCGCTTCCGCCTGAGCGGGGGAAGACGCGGTAGAGGTAGCCGCCGCGGCCGCAACTGCGGCGGAGGCGACCACCGCCCGCCCCTGCGCCATCGCGCGGAACATTGTGCTTCTTCCCCTTCGCCCTCCCCGTCCTCCCCCTTCCCCCTCCCCTTCCCCCTCTACCCTGCCGTTGACCCAACCCCAACCCCTCCAGAGGAGGAGATAACCCTACCGGTAGCCAGACCACACTGCCCACCACGCCCAGCCTCCCCACCCACCAACAACAAACGCCAGCGCCAGCACTCCTCTCTCTTCTCCACTTCTCTCACTTCTCCCACTCCTCTCTCTTCCCCTCTCCTCTCTCTCCTCCCGTCTCCTCTCTCCCCCCCTCTCCCTCCCCTCCCCGCTCTTCCTCCTTATCCTCGATCCCGGCCCACCTGCTGCTAGAAGCAACTGACAGACTCTCTGTCAGAACCAATTAACGTGACATGGACAAGAGAGAGAGGTCTGAAGAATCCCAAGCAAGGCGGATAGAGAGATCGCGATCAGCAAGAACTGCTCGGGCGGGATACCGACGGAAGACAGAGAATAAGCAGAGAGAGAAGAACACGGCGGGAAGCGATGCGACCTTCTCCGCGGATGATCGATGGGAGAAAGCTGACGTGGCGGCTTCCCCCTGGTGCCTGTGGCCCCGTGCGAGCAATCGGCGCGAAAACGGCGTTTTCGCGCGAAAACGGCGCGAAAACGGCGCGAAAACGGCGCGAAAACGGCGCGAAAACGGCGCGAAAACGGCGCGAAAACGGCGCGAAAACGCCTCCTGGCCGTCAACAACAAACTGGGCGGGAAGGAAGAGGCAAGCATTCACTGGCAGAAACTAACTGACGGGCGGGAAGGAGGAAAAAGAAAAAGAAAGCATTTGCTGGCACAAAGGGCGGGAAAAGGAAGAAGAACGCATTTGCTGGCACAAAGGGCGGGAAAAGGAAGAAGAAAACGTTTGCTTACACAAAGGGCGGGAAAAGGAAGAAGAAAGCATTTGCTGGCACAAAAAACTAATTGCCAGCGAACGAAACTCGCAGCAGATCGAGAAGATGATGAACTTTTGGAAAAAAAAAAAAAAAAAAAAAGAAGATGATGAACTGAGAAGCTCTAAGAACGCGACGACGGATGAGATGCGAAGATGGAGGCTGTCCTTCGGGACATCCGTTAAAATTGGAACGATACAGAGAGAAAGAGAAGGGTAATCAGCAAAATGGCCCCTGCGCTTTCAAGGATGACACGCATCAATCGAGAAGATGGAGGCGATGTGGAGGAGGTGCGAGAGATCCCGATAGACCGAAAGGCAGAGAGAGGGCCTCGCTTCGACTCAACCCCGCCACGCTACTCCGGAAACCTGGGAAATGCCGACTGCATTGTCACGAAGAAGGTGACCAGATACGTCCGCCAGTGAGCAACGTTTGGTGGTTCAAGTCCGAATCCGCTACGCTGATTAGGCGAAGTATGTTAACAAGCACTACAGGTTGACATGATTACAGAATTACATAACTCTTGCGACAGCCGTCGATGACATCGGATCCGATCGCGCATCAGGATTCAGGAGTGCCGTGCAGTGCAAGGCATCACCAACCCGCCTCCGCGCATTCGGAACGAGTTCGCGCAACGGCGGAGCGCAGGTGAGGAGGTGGAGGCGACTCTCTTCCCACTTCTGCGCGGGAGCCAATTAGCGCGGGAGCTAATTGCGTTACATAAACCTGGTCCAATAGCGCGCCAGGATATGACAGATACCAGTAAGGTCAACTGGCCGACGTGGCAAGCCTTTCCTTTTACGTGGGGGGGGGAGCAAACCTTTCGTAGTGGAACGCCGAAAAGCCACGACAGATACGACTACCGGGGCGGCAGTGTCGGGAGGCAACGATTGAGCAAACAGGCAACATCACTCACCACTACCTAGCCTGAATTGGCCTGCCGGTAACCTGAATTGGCCTGCCTAGCCTGAATTGGCCTGCCGACCCTTAGGGGCCAGAGCCACTACGCTCAAACACAGCCCGGTAACACTAAAGCCAAATAGCCGTGTCTATTTAGAACAGCCGCAGCACCTTTCTGCAGGTACCCCATATGGGCTGGTGAAGGGTTGGTATTGTAAAAAAAAAAACACCTGAAATACTGGACATTGTGGGTGTTGTATGCAACTGTTTGATACCAGGCGGCGAAGGTGGCATCTTTGACAAGAGAGTGAAGCAGGCAGCCTTTATGCAGTGAGGAAGTGGTCTCTAAGGTGGATTCCATTTGTAATTTGTAATTTGTAAGTACATTTTTTATAAGTCCGCACTGTTCAAGGATCGAACATGTCACCTCTCTATCCGGAGGCAAACACTCAACCAAACAATAAAGTGGACCGGGGTGAAAGTTAAGCCCCAAGATGAGCACTTAACCCCACCCCGACACGGGTACTCGTTTTTCCCCATCATCTGGTGTACCCGGTCACACACATGCACAATCGAAGTAGACAAAGCCACCACACAATGAAGACAAATTTGCACACCAGCCGAAGCTAATGGCACCACCCGATCGTGCCCAAGCCACTGCAAGGTCGATCGAGTGGCTCTAATGCATTTGTAAATACATTTTTTATAAGTCCGCACTGTTCAAGGATCGAACACGTGACCTCCCTATCCGGAGGCAAACACTCAACCAAGGATAACCTAACCGAGGGCCTAGCTGTCAAGGGGGTTTGAAGTAGCAGAGAATCGCTGGGGGTGTTGCCGACCCTCCCAGTCATAGTCATGCATCTTGTCCATCATCGGCAACAACAGTCATGGCAGAGCTGCAGAGGAACGTATTGATGTGGCTGCAAAAATTGTGTTTGTTGTGGCAGCACAACTTACTTGTTCACTTCAGAGGAGTATGAAGAGGGTGGCATTAAGTAGGAATTGGATAGGAGTCAAACGATGATTATTGCTTGCATATTGAAATGGATGGTGGTGGCAAGCAGTGGCGTTGTCCACGTGTTATCCATGCCACATGAGGGCAGGAGGCAGAGTATTCAGGCTCGTCCATGAGATTATGTAGCGATGGTTATGCCCTATAGTCCCACTTTGATTGTCCCTCTCTTCGCCAAATGAAGTTCACCCTCTAGCTTTTTATTATCGATTATATATATCGTGAGATATAGAGGGTGTTCGCGTAGGCACTCTATAGCCAATAGTGTGTATCTTCCAATGTTCATATACGTAAACTTTCGAAACTGTAACTTAAAGACATCAATGGAAAACAATAATGTTCATTCCAAGGACGACTGCATTAATGTTATTGTCCTTGTCCCTACTTATATTGTCGCGCGTGCACATACATGGTTTTTACGTACATAACGTGCTGGGTAAATGGACACTAACCAACACCCTGACCCAAAAAAAAACAATGTACGGGATCCCTTCCGTACGAATAGTGTACGAGTACGGGTTCATACTACTCTGATTGCTCACCATCCCATCCATTTCCAGTTATTGCTAGTATGAGAATATTAAATTTTCCAAAGTTCAATCCATTATTGTATTTCACCACATATTTGGAAGTATGCAATTTTGGCAAAACCACAATATTGAAAATGTGGAAATGATCCTTTTAGACATTTGTTAAAATTAGAACGATATAGAGAAGATTAGTAAGACCCCTGCATAAGGATGATGCATATAAATCAATAAATAGTTTGTGGTCGACAAATCTCACATTACTACTCATTTCTCGTAGTACAGCGGAACTCAACCCTTTCCCGCTTTTGCAAAAATAACATATCGAGTTGCTAAACTACTTCGTGGTAGCCTTCGGATACTAAAATTAAGGTTCAGTTGATGGACCTACTTGTTAAGGTCATGTATTCAAATCTCATTTATCTCTTCCACTAATTTTGGTATCAAGGGTGGTGACAAGCAGTAACATTATCGATGTGTTATAAGGCGAGGAGGAAAATTTTGTGGACACGTCCATGAGATCACGCACTGGCAGTGGGATATGGTTAACCCCTATGGTCCTTGTTTAATTGCCCCGCATATCTCCAAACAACTTGAAAGCTAACTCACTAACTTCTTATCCTCGACTATAACATCACTAGATACAGAGGGTGGTCACTTAGGTGCACCATAGGCAATGACATATGTCTTCCAAAATTATATAGGCATACCACCTAATCGTAAGGGGAAAAAAAAAAAAAAAAAAGTTGCGTTGATATTATTCAATTTATCCTCACTCCACAAAAATGACAAGGTGAATGATCAAATCTTCGCAAAGTTCAGATTACCTTCAAGTTTGGATCATCACACATTATTCATCACTTTCTTACTAACTTGCATTTGATCAAACAAAAAACTCATGTTGACCATCCCGTCCATTACCACTTTTTTTTTTTTTTTTTTTTTAGTACCATTAGGAAAACTACACATTCAGTCTCTCCAAAATCGGTCAATTATTTTACTTTATCAAATTTAGAAGTATGAATAATGCATATTCGACAAACTCCTATGTATTATGTCGATAAAATTTTAATTATCAGTTGTTTTTAATATAGTGAGACAACTCCTTCACACTTTCGCAAAACTATCTATTAAACCACTAGACTAGTTAATGACATTTTTCTAATTTGAAATTTAAGGTCCGATCAATGAGTTTGGCTCAATTGATAAGGTAGACAAGTTCTACTTAGGAGGTGACGGGTTCAAGTCTCATTTCCTTTACACAAATATTTGGGCATGCTTGATAGTCTCTCATTAGAGATGATCCATTAGACCTCAAGTATTAGTACAATGAAATATTGTTGGTAACTAACTAAACGTCATTAATATAGGCTGGTGGGAGAGGAGAAAAAAAAAGATATGGTGAATGGACATGGTGTTGGGCACTAGCACAGTCACTTCTATATTTGTGAGGTCTTCCCAGTCCCATATTATTGTGATGAGGGATTGATACAGGTTTAGTCTCAAACTCACGCTTTATGGTGCAAGACTACTATATGGGTTTGATAATTATGGTTGGTAGGTATTCCCCTATAGTGTATATACAAAATATATACACTAAGAAATAAAAAAAAAATAATAAAAAAAAATGATGATACACTTGGCGATGACAACATGAAAAAAATAAAGGTGATCATGGATTAGGGAAAAATAAATTGGGACATGTTCAATATCTTACTTTGCCACAATTTTGAAAGTATGCAATTTTGACAAAACTAGCATACTGAAAATATAAAAACGCATATTGAATACGCCCTACCAATTTGTTTTTTAGACAAATTTCATTATTAGTCTAATTATACTATGAAGTTCGACCTTTATAAAAAATAAACCCATTAAGAAAAGAGAAATGATGATAGAATTAGAGATAAATTGATAAAGAAATGAAAGGT
>BFEA01000632.1:500806-516632 GCA_003427395.1 Chara braunii | reverse complement strand
TCTCTCTCTCTCTCTCTCTCTCTCTCTCTCTCTCTCTCTCTCTCTCGCTCGCTCTCTCTCTACCGGTAAAAAGTCCAGATGCACCCGCCACGTCGGGCAACGCCACACCACTCACCCTATGCACAAAAAAGGGAGAAAGAACCTCTCCTACGAACATGTCCAGATGCACCCGCTTTTTTTTTTTGCCTCTCTCACATGTCGAGAGTGTTGTGGCGAGGCCCAGTCCGGACCAGATCCCACTGGCAAGGACGATTGGAATAAGTGTCAGAATCTGGACGTGTTCCACGCAGAGATTCGGAAGAGCAGATCAATCATAGTTTTCTGCACCTCGCCCCAAACACATCCTGATTCTGACACTCATTCGAATCCTCTTTGCCAGTGGGATCTGGCCGGGCTTCCTGGACGAAC
Source organism: Chara braunii (assembly GCA_003427395.1). Taxonomy (NCBI): domain Eukaryota; kingdom Viridiplantae; phylum Streptophyta; class Charophyceae; order Charales; family Characeae; genus Chara; species Chara braunii. The sequence goes on along the minus strand of BFEA01000632.1, from coordinate 516,224 downwards.
TCCGCTTTCCACAACGAATAAGGAAAAAAAAAAAAAAAAAAAAAAGACACTCCATTGCATTTCATACTACCCCCAACGGCCCCGACTCTGGCGCGATGCAGACAATGCATACGACCCCCAGCAGCGACCGCCAGGAGTAGGGGTGTGGTCTGCAAAACCAACAATGAATCCCAGTACTCGGGACTTCGCCCTCTCAAGTTTCCCCGGTAGTTGGCTGTGCTACCGGTAGGCCGACGATTTTTCTTTCTTCACCTGCTACTGGTAGGCCGTATTTTCCAACGGCGGGGGTAGTGGTGGTTTAAACGAAGATAAGTGGTTCTTTTGGCAGTGACGTGAAAAATACTAGAGTCAGGCATGATTGCTATAGGTGTTCATTGTTTCTCAATTGACTCCATTTGAGATTTTGGTTAATGATCAAAATCTCAATAAAAAAATTCATGGCTTCCTTTGACCTTGACCACAGTCTGCGTTGTTTGGTCTGAATGCACCTACAATTTCTTATTTGGTGTTGAGGTAACCAAGATGTTTTTGTCTTTCATATAAACATATAAACCTTTACAATACCATAACAATTTTTATTTATTTTTCAGCTTTATATGCTTGAAAAGAACGAGTTCGAAAATGTTCGTATCGTTTGTATCTTTGTTGGTTGTCCTAGTAATAGGATGAGTGGTTTCCATGAGAGAGATTTGACTGTTAGGTGCCACCAGGTTGTACTCTACCATGTCCATACCTACAGTGCTATTAAGCACTCCATCAACCAGTGTTCCACGTTTGTCATTCCTTTGTAAGATGATTTTCCACAAAGAACAAATTAAATACATAATGTCTTTTTGTTTTAGTTGTGATTTTGCTATGGTACAATTTTGTGTCTGAAGATATATGAACAGGATTTGCCATTGTAAGGCTCTCTTTGATTTAGGCATCTAGCGTATTGGTTATAGTCGTAGTTGTTTATATTTTTTTTCTTTTAGTTGTGTCTCTTTCATATATTGTCGTTTTGTAGTTTCTCATGTGTGGAATGTTTAATGTGTTTTCTTATAACACACTTTAAATTTTCACATCAGTAGTGACTTTATTTCCCCCCATTTCCATTCCGCTGGATAAAAGAGGATAAAGCCGATTGGAGATTTTATCATTTTTTTCGTCGACAATAACTCTTACCCGTATCAACTCAGTTTTTTTTTTTTTTTTTTTTTTTTTAGTTCTTTATTCCTTGTGAGTTTGGAGAAGCTTATTCTTGGTTAGGCAAACTCTATGCATACAAGTATGTCATCAACCCATTCCTCTTGTACATTACTATAAGGATGAGTAACAATGTGGCAGTAATAGTCCATTCCCCTTCAAGGACTACGTTAGCAGAATGACATCTTACAACTCTCTCAATTGATTTTTAAACCTCTTATGCTTTATAGGGTTGCTCTTAGATATTGGACTTTCCTCCATGTCCCTTTAGCAGGGTTCCATATGGTCACAAATAATACAAATACCTTTCTTTACCCATGCGAGCTAGTGAGTTTTATTGTTAGAGAAAAATTGAGACAGTGTGTTCGTCACCTCTAGATTCCGAACATAGGTTGTCTTCATATTTCATGCCATCTTGTTGGGGGAGCTACCTTATCAGGACCTATCTCCCTCCATAGGATTGAGAGAGAGATAAAATGAAAATATAAAGACAACTATGATTAAGAGATTGATGGTATTGTTTACCGCCCTCATGCTATTAACAATGGACGGTCTTGGCAATTACTCTGAGGTTATTTGCAAACGAGGAACTGCTCATTATTTTATGCATAAGTAGTTCAGAAATGAAAATTAGTCGATCGCAAGGTTAATTGTCATAAGTGATGCGAATGCCTCCATAACCATCACGAATAGGAGTGGGGCTATTGGGTCGCCTCGTCTCACTAATTTTTATAGGGAAAAGGGTGGTGAGAGATGCTTAAAAACCATCATCTTAGTTGTTGTTGAACTGATCAACGTTCTCACCCATTGTCTTAATTGAGGCTCAACATTTATTCTTGTCATACATAGGTCAATAAGTTTTCATCCACATGATTGTAGGTTTTTCCAAAGTCAATAAAAAAAAATGGTTGCTTCCACCCTTCACCTCACATACCTCATTTTGTTTGTTGTTAAAATGTTGACCCTTGTTTAGTCCACGTGGATGAGATTATACAAATATGACAGTAATTGATTGCACAATGCCTTTGTCGTCATCTTGTATGAAAGTGGAAGCAAGGTGATTATCCTTCCTTATTTTAACTTTGTCCCTTTTCTTTATAGAGCAATGTGGTCACTCCTTGACCCATTAAGCCCCCAAACATTTTTTCTAAACTGCATAAATATATTCACGTTAAGTATGGTGGAAATGGGTTCATACTTGCAAAAACTCTTTTGAAAATAATATAGTTTTTTTTTTTCCTTTAATTATTTTATCAGACTTATATCAGTTAGTGTTGTTAGAATTTCATGTGTTGTTATAAGGGCTTCCAATTCGTCTTCTATGGTTGTGCTCGTAAACCATCTACGTTTTGCAGTAGGGAGTTTCTTCTCATCCCCTCACTGAGCATTTTTAGAGGTGAGAAGTTTCGATAATGCTATGTGATATAGTCTACTATCCCATAAGAGTTGGTGGATTATGGTCTATGCTAGTTTAATGAATAATTAAACCACCAATATCTTTCTCTTATTGGTTGCCGAAAAAAATAGAGTAGAAACATTTATAGGTAGTTGAATTTGGACGTTTTTGTACTAACCCGTTCATTTATGATTGTCACGACTTGTATACCACTGCGACTTTTGGAGGTATTGGCGGTTTAAGACACGTTCGTAGTCTATCTTGATTTCTTCTGTTTGTCCCCCAATATATTATTATGCAAACAACTCGACAAATACTCTTTCTAACTGCAACACATCAAAACAACTTCGTGAGGTTGGAAAGTCGTTGATTCTTGCATTCTACTAACACTACCTTTCTAAGGTACCCAACATATTTTGTATACGTTAGATGCAACTCGAGTGCATATTTGGTTCAATGTGCTCCCTTCACCATCACTTTTCTTAAGGGTCTCACCAGATCATTCACCATGTGACCCTTCATTTTGTACCTGAAGCACATTTGTTTTGAAACATAGACGACCCAATTTACATAACCCTTTTTTACGGTGGTCCATAAGTATCCGACCTCTCAATCTATGCAGTAAATGTGCGAGCGGTATTAGAAAACCGGGTGGAGAAGCCACCCATTCCACAACGAGCCGGTTTGAGAATCATTCAACCAGTCTTTCTTCCACTAATGCATACAGTCCATCTACTAGATTGAAAAATTGTACCTATAAGTGTTTGCTTTATATTGCTTGTTTGTAGGATGAAGGACACTTTGTTAGGCTTCTAGTTGGAGGTTGTCCCACGCACCCTATTGCAATAGCCCACATGCACTGATATGAAAAATTGCGCATATATCTACAATTTACATCTATTAATAAATTCATTAACAAAAAATCATAATATTCCTAGGCTACGAGAGTGGCCCGAGATAGCTTGCCCGGTCGGGCCAAAAAAATTAAAAAAAATAAAAATAAAAATTTATTTTGTATTTTAAATTTGGTGGAAAATTTCGATGTAACCCTAAGGCAAAAGTTGTTCAGTGTATTTTTCTGCATAACATTGTTTTTCGTTTTTTTTTTTTTTTTTTTTTTTTTTTTTTTGCTAGGACCTTCTTTGGTCCTTGCACGGGCTGACCACCCGGGACCCAGAAGGCCCAGCTGGTAGCCTAGTAATATTCAGAATAAAAAATTTTAGTAGATTTAAAATACTTGTTTTAAACATATTTTGTATGGTCGAAACAAGAATTGAAAATCAATATTAAGACAAATACAATTAAAAAATACAATTTGTATAGAAAACCGGGTGCAGAAGCCACCCATTCCACAACGAGACGGTTTGAGAATCATTCAATCAGTTTTTCTTCCACTAATGCATACAGTCTATTTGCTAGTGAGTGGCAAATGGCTCAGTGGTTAGGGCACCGGTTGGAAATGCACATTGTGGTCTGAGGTTGCGGGTTCAAATCCGCAACCTCGTGCATATGCCGCCGGTACGACGTTAGGTTGACGCACTACCACTCACACACTGAGCGCGCGCGCTCCCAGGGGTACGAAAGTACATAGGGCTCTGCAACTCTGGATTTGGGGAGCCACCTGCAAGGATGCCCACTGGATGCCGATATCCCAACCGTACTTCCTGGGTCCCCGCAACGGTTGAGCGCGTGCCTCCCCTTGGGGTTGTCAAGGCCATGGAGGGGGAGTGGCTTCGGGAGGGGCAGGCTCAGTTGGCGTGTGCGGGAGGAGTGAGGGGGTCACCCCTCGCCTAGCAGGGACTGGCGCGTCCCTGTAGCACCACGGTGGCTGTGGTGCGGAAGCCTCCCGACCGCGGAGCCACAGGGAGGTGAAGCCCTGAGTGGGAGCTGGGTGACCCTCGACGCAGCGGCCTGGTAGCGTCGGTCTCGGCTGATACTCCCGAGTGGGTAGCGAGGTTTGTGTGCTCTCTCCTTGACGGATCATTGGGTAGTGGGTGGGCCCGCAGTATCGTCAGTAGGGCTGACCCCGACGCGGAAAGCCCTCTGGCGGACATCCTCCTTGGGTCATTAACCCCGACACCTCTACAACCCTTTATAAAACAGTCTATCTGCTAGATTAAAAAACTGTACCCATAAGTGTTTGCTTTATATTGCTTGTTTGTAGGATGAAGGACACTTTGTTAGGCTTCTAGTTGGAGGTTGTCCCACGCACCCTATTGCAATAGGTCACATGCATTGATATGAAAAATTGCGAATATATCTATTATTTACATCTATTAATAAATTCATTAACAAAAAATCATAATATTCCTAGGCTACCAGAGTGGCCCGGAGTCACTTGCTCGGCCGGGCAAAAAAAATTAAAAAAATTAAAAAAATAAAAAATAAAAAATTATTTTTAAAATTTTTATTTTGTATTTTAAATTTGGTGAATAATTTCGATGTAACCCTAAGGCAAAAGTTGTTCAGCGTATTTTTCTACATAATATAGTTTTTTTTTTTTTTTTTTTTTTTTTTTGCTGGGACCTTCTTTGGCCCTTGCACGAGCTGGTCACCCGGGACCTGGGCGGCCCAACTGGTAGCCTAGTAATATTCAGACTAAAAAACTTTAGTATATTTAAAATACTTGCTTTAAACATATTTTGCATGGTAGAAACAAAAAATTAAAATCAATATTAAGACAAATACAGTTAAAAAATACAATTTATATAAAATATATGTACTTTATATTAGGTAATTTTGAACAATGGATACAACACCATTTACACGTATGTCCAAGTTTTATGTGTAGAAGCAAATTCTTCAAATTTATGACCAACCATATCTTCGATAATCTGTAAACCCACAAAAAATTTTATGTTATAAACTTGTGCATAGTAACCGACAAATTTAGGTAAAATACAAGATGTACGTGATCAAATTTTCTTTTTCGTCATACAACTCTCCATCAACATTCCGTCTTGAACACATAACACTCCCAGACGGACCAACATTGCGTGACTCCTGGATGTTTCCGCCGGGCCGGCGACATGGGTTGCGTGCCCCCCGTGATCACCAAATGAAATTAAATAGGCCGCCGCTTCGCGGCGGTAACAGTCAACCTTGAGCCCGTCCATTCACATTCATTTCACTTGGAATCATCCATTCCATCTGACATGGTTTTGTTTAACAAAACATACGTTTAGATCAATCTTTATCTGCTGAAATACAGGATACTTAAGAAAAACAAGGATTTGTTAGGAAAAAAAAAATGATCTTCATAAATTAGCTAAATCAAATCGTTGCTTTTCTCATTATTTTTTGTGGTAAAAATGTACATATAAAAATCACCACCAACCAAGCCCGAGTACGTGCAACCTTTATGACATTTAGATATCTGCGCGTATTTATTGATTGGGGGACAAGTGACTAAACAACACTTACAACGTTAAAGCTTATAGGTGATACCGACGAGATCCAACTGGTTTGTTTGATGTACCTATTGGAAGTTAGAGAACCCATAGTACCTGCCTAACCCGAAAGGGACCTAGTAATAGGAAAACACTGACAGTCTCATCAGTAATCGGGAAGGGGTTTATGCATCCGCACAACGCAAATTTCATTCTACGACATAAAAACAACTCCCGCCTAGAGGGAATTTAATATTGGATCTTTGGACTTGCTCATGCAATCTGGTCCTCATTTTAGGCAACTGATTGTGGAGGCTTTCACTAAGGGAGGAGCATAAAGTCCAACCAATATTACATATTCTGAAGTATATCAATGGTGGTTCCCTATAGGTATGCGTATAAATTTGAATTCATATAGGGAACTTCTCTTTCTGTTATTATTATCTACTTGGGTCTACACGACGATAATTAGTCGTTGTTTGGGCCTGGTTCCACTCTTGCGCGGCAACACGAAGCAAAATCAAGTGGTTGTTTGGATGTATCTATGATCATATGATAAAATCCAACAGAAAATGTAGGTTTGATGCAATTGAGAGTTGGAACAATCAAGGATTGATGTTAGCAAGGAGTGTGAGTTAGAAAGGTTAAGGCATTAAGAGGGATGGTTATGAATTGTTGGTGTTATAAGGGATGAGCTACACTCCCCTTTGATCGCTAGTGTTCTTTATTCCAAGGAATTTATTTTTTCAAGTCAAGTGAAACTATTAGATGTCAGAAATTAGGATTTGTATTGAAACCAATTGAGTAGGAAGAAAATTGTTGAGGCATATTGATAAATGATTCAAATTAATAATTTATACAGAATGAACATCGCACATGGTCGCGTGTGCTATTCTACTTTTGCATTTATGAAATAATTAAAAAGAGGAAATGCACGCATTCTGAGATTGACTAAATTTTAGCCGATCTAAACACGGAGCCCTACCTGATGACTAATGAGTAAAAGTGAAAATTATCTTCATTTATTGTTTTTCATAATTGTAGAAAGAAAACACAAACACTTTTGCTTTGTTTTATGGCGGGAATTCAAACTCTTAATCGTTGCGACATGGCCCAGGTACGGAGAGTTTGTTGCAATTTATACATGAGAGCACTGTACTCCAAAGACGGCTTGGCAACCTATACCTTGCCTTCTTTTTTGGCTTATTCAATGTTCATTCCTTTCCCCATTCCCCAACATAGTGACGCTTGAAGCTGGTTTGCAATTACAAGTGGAACATCGAACTAGTAACAGTGCAAAGATGCTTGTGAATTAACCGAGAACGATTTTGTTTTCCCATAAATATTGTTAGGGGAAAATCTATTTTAGCATAGAACGACAATTAATTAACTTCCAGATGTGTTGAAAGGATGGACCTGTAGGAATGATGCAACTGGATCATGAAATATCAGAAGACTCCCAACAGGCTGATTCCATCCTCAATTTGTGTATTTCCGATGGGGTTTCACAAAAATACCGATGACAAGCTGCATACTCCATTACCCAACGGCTATGACTTCTTCTCCAACTACAGGAAAGTTCCTTGTGGTTTCCAAAACGGTCTCACATGCTTTCGTTTCCTCACCGTTCTTGATGTTTTGTCTTCTTCCATTTTTTGGGCTTTGATGCTGCTCTGTTTTTCCAACCTATAGCTTTCAATATCTGCTTTATTTTGCAACCCAACCCTCTGTTTTCCTCGACAATCCCTCCTCTGACCTGTGGCGCAGTTGACTACTTGTTCACCCCTTGCTTTGTTGGTTTTGTCGATTGAAGAAGATCGACATGCTCCTCTATTGAACTACTCTGTCGAGCTTTGCATCGCTTGTCGGCCCTGCGCGCTTGTGAGGGGCATCTTCTTTGGATTGCCGGATGACGGCGAGTTCACATTTCTCCCAACCTCTTAGTGAGAAGCTCAAGCATTAAAAAAAAACTCCCACGCATCCAAAGCCACTTGCAGCCCACAATCACTCTCCACCACCTTCGGGTTTCCACTCACTGAATGGGCATTACCATCATACCCTGCGCCTGCAATGACGAAAAAAATAGCGCACGACGTAGCATTTACCAGCAGCACGTTCAGTTTCATCTGCCCATTTAGTATGGTCCTTTTTTGTTTCCCACATAGCCTTCAGTTCTTTTTTACTTCCATTTTCGTTTCGACTCTCCGATTGAGTTCTACTTGCCTGTCTTTTCTAGCCCCTAGCCTCATTGTATCCATGGTGTGCCATCAAGGTTCGAACTCATGACTTGGCCAGAGTTACTGTAACATGTGAACCATTTAGGAACATGGCTGGGTACCTTCCAGTCGTGACTCTTCTCCAACGAGCACAATGCCATTTCCATTCCACGGACCATGTTATAAATTTCAAATGTCATTGGATCACTGACATCTTTGGCAACTTCATTCACTAACAAGATTTATGGATCTCTCCTCCCCCGCTTGATTTGACAAACTGCCCACAGTTTCGTGAATCAGAGCCTCGTTTCACCACTCGTCAAAAATTGGAAATTCTAGACCAAGGACAAAGGGAAATGGCGGCCGGTACCGTTTAGACCGTTCCATCTTGAACCGCAGGCTCAGGACCTGGAGTTTGATCCGCGAAATTGGGAGGCCTCCCCACAATAAAGCCTGAAGCGACCGCATACGCCTCACCAGGTCACCACCAAGGTGCTATATTTGGCACAGCGGGAAGAGTATGATGTCTTTTCGGAGATCAAAAGCAGATGGGCAAAAAGACAGTGGTTGTCGGATGAAGGGCTGAGCTTGTGGTGGGAGGGGAACCGGAGGACGTACTCGGCCAGGGTCTATAGTCTGCTGAATCAGCGGCAAGCAGGCCTGCTATGGCTGATAGTTTGTCAATGGCTGGTAACCAAGTCCCGACAGCAGGCTGCTCAAGGGGGATTTCCCTTTTTCCCCTTTCATAATCACAACCTTAAACCTGGGACCACACTGTTAGGCTCCCTTCTCACCGACTGCATGGATGAGCCCACTCCTAACAGGATCCATGCAGCAGAGGTCGTCGGGGCGGCAGCCTTATGGGCCGTGTGCTGTTGCAGGAATGAGGTGGTGAGAGAAGGACAGGCAATGGCCTCACCCAAAGCGCTAGCGTATGTGCAGGACCATCTGAGAAACGCATTGCAGGCGGAGTTTGATAAGGAATACCGGAAAACGGGAGCAACGACTCCAATGCGCAAAATGCAATTTTACAAAATTTGGCGCCCATACGAGACATTGGTCCAGCTGGACCCCTGTCGAGAGACTGGTGTGTTTAGTCCTTTTTTGAAAATTTAAACCAGATGAATTGAGAAGGGTGGGAGATAAGAGGGTTGATGACTTTGGTAGAATTAGGGGGACTGGGCAGTTAACAAATATGGGAATGGATAAGGAAATGCGAAGAGGGCGGGTAGATAGGACGTTACATCAGGCAAGGGGGAGGATAGAGTCTTACGACTAAAGAAAGCGATAATAGGGGATATATAAACCTCGAACCACGGACAACCAGTAAACCCCTAACAAGGTGATTAATACTGGGATTGTATTATCATTGTAACAAGAATGACAGAACTTGGAAAGGATAAGGAAAAGCTAGGAAAGTAGGTAAATTAAATATAGAAGCTATGGAAGTAGTAGGGGAAGGATGGGGTAATGAAGTTTTTTTTTTTTTTKGGGGGGGGGGGGGGGGGGGGGGGGGGGGGGAAGCAGGGAGGGGAGGAAGGATTGCTATGAAGGGGAACCTGAAGGTATGTGCGGCAGAGGAGTAACTTGGGTACACCGGGGAGTTGTTATATAACTGGGTACCGATAGGAGTCTCCCGATCCTAACTGCTCAGCGAAACGCCAACACCCCCCTCTTGTTCAGAGGCTTTCTTGTTCTCCAAACAAAACTGTGTTTATATTTGTCATGCTTGCTGGTGAAAAGCAACTGGATTGACGCCCCCCAGAAAAGAAGGGGCATGAGTGCGTGTGTTTAAAAAAAAAAAAAAAAGGAAATTCTGAGGGTATCTTACACTAGAAGATGGACAGATAGATTCAATGTCTCCACAATTGGCGAGTTACAGAACGAGGCCTTCACTCTCTGGACTATTTGGACGATCCATCATGGTATGACCATACAGACAAGTGAAACAAGGGCTCACTTTTTTTTTTGGTTGTTTCTGACCTTTCTTTATTATGCTTAGAAGCCTTCACACAAAAGCATAATTTGCCAGAGCTCCAAATACATGACAGCTAGTTAGAGAGTGCAAGCTCTTGCAGGTCATGGCCTTCGCACTGCGTTGGCCGCAGTTCATCATTGGTACTGGGAACCCTATAATTCCCTGAACAGTGGTGCATTTTAGCAGGTTGTGAACAGTGACTTTCTTGAACTCCCACTGCTTCCAAGCGGCGTTTTGCTGAGGCTGATTCCCCCCGGTGCACGAAGCTTCGTCGAAATGCTAGCACGCCGTTTTCCGTTTTCCCTTTTGACCGGCGCTGCCATTTTCATCTAGTGGAACTGTTCATCCGAGGTCTTCCGTTTATCGTTTCGGGCCTCCGACACTGCCCGCGGCCAACATATGGGAAAGGTACTGGTGGTTTAAGAGGGCAACTTCATTTGGTGCACTGGGCAAATTAAAGCCACCCATTATAAGCCTCCAATATCCTGGGGGCAGGGGCATTTTTGCAGATGCATGGTGGATCGAACAATTACAGGGAGAGAGAAAGAGAACAGGAAGAGGTGCAGGAAGAGTGAAACACAAGAAGGAGACACAAATTTGCAGCTATACTAGTTTCTCTGTACTTAGTATGTAGAAATTCCATACCCGATCTTTTATTTATTTATTTGTTGTTAATATATCCTGCACAATCCTGCGGTCCCATGGCAGTAGGAGAACCATCGGGATCGAGGGTGTCTTGTGGATGGATCTGGCCCATGGGTGGCGAGCTTCACCTGCTGGAAAACGGTTCCAGCATCCCATATACAACATTTCATAGGTAACCTCTGTGCGAAACCATTCGCTTTTCAAAACTGCAAAAACATAAGCCGTTGAAGATACTCGTAGATATGATCCCGGCTAGCTGGGGTCAGATCGCGTTGGGTACCATTAAAAAAAAAAGAAAAACAAGAAGATACTCGTAGTGAAGAACTCGCTACGAAGAGTCAAGCTCATTGTGAAAGGGGATCGGGAGCCTTACCCAGTTTCACTTTTGCTATTGAAAAGTAGAGTCCTGCAAACTCCTGTCTTCCCCCGAACACAACACACCCTCATTTTGACTGCACTGGCATGGAAAAATAGTCTGAAAACATTCATTGCGTTATGTTCGGGGGAAGACGGTAGCCTCTCAGCTTTTGGACTGTCTCTGAGCTTATCTTCAAAGCTGGCCTACAGTCTTCCCCCGAATACAACGTACGGTCATTATAGCTGAATTTGGGGTATCTTTCAATCTAAATACAGCTATAATGACCGTACGTTGTATTCGGGGGAAGAAGGTAGGTGCCAGGGGAACCGGAAACTCTAGGGTTTACGGGTTTAAGTCGAATGCCATACCCGATCTAACTCTCGTCATAGCAGCGAAGTAATCCCGTCCACCAGGGGAAAATAGGACAACGAAGGGACCTCGTCTTTTTCAATCTCATAGTACAACACTACAAAAAGTACACAAGCACAGATGATCTCATCATCATCTCGTCGCTACCAACTCCAACGGAAGGGGATTGTGGAATCGAAAGGAAATGCAGTTTTAGTATTTTAGCGTCCGTCAAGCATTCACAATGAATTTCTAGAGTTTTCAGTGCCTACAGAATTCCACTTGCAGGTACTGTAACTTTATACACACAACAACGAAATATGATACATCGCCACATCTTCACGGCATGCAATTTGATCACATCTGGAGGCAGACTCTGTCTGCAGCCAGCACAGGTTTGGCTGTAGCATATCTTCCCTTCGCATCTTTTGGCTTCATCCCGGAAGCCTTCCTAATAATATCTCCAAAGAGTCCAAACTTGCTGGATTTAGCAGCATTGTTTCGCTTCGTTCTTTTTTTTTTCCTGTTTTTTTTTTTTTTTTTTTTTTCTCAGCTTCAGGCTGCATCCGTACTGCTGTTAAGAGGGATATCCAGTTGAGGCCCTGTACCCGGACTGCAAAACCTGGAAATCCACCTCCATGACAGCAGAGTTGCTCTACCTATACCTATACGTCTAAAGCTAGAAATCCATCTTAAAGAAGCAGCCGTAAATGAATTCTGAAATGTTACAAACTAGCCACACCGGAAATTTGCTGCCAGGTTTTGGGATTCGGCGGTGGCAATTTGTGCAGAGCCTCTAAAATTCCAGGACGCCAACAGATCCCCTGCTTGCCCACAGCACTCCTCTGGGACTACACTACTGTAGTTTTCTGATGACAGCAGTGTCATTTGCCCTGGCCCTCACACACTGCTACACAGCAATTTGAAGCGAGAAAGCCCTCATAAACCACCAAGTTTCACCTTCTGAAAAAATTCCCATGGAGTGCAAATTTACCAGGTTTGCAGGCAGGCTGGTAAAAAAACAAAGGTGGAAAAAAACCAGCTGCAGGCAGGCTGGTACTCCAGATGTGTGGCCGCCACATATACAGCTGCAAGATTGGCTGAACTGGTGGGTTTGATGGTGGAAATGGCTTTTGCGCTCACTTTCAGAGTGTCTCGGCAACTGTGTTCAAATCGGATCTCTGCCGCAGAACTCTGACTCGTACCGCCTACCCTACACCCACACACACTCCGCACAAATCACCTTGTAATGCAGCTACACTGCAATTTAAAGCTATAGACAGTCCACCAGTACTTCTGAGCCTCCTTCGCCTAGAGGCTGAGGCCCGAAAGACCAGGCGTGTATACCGCCGCCTCGGAACAAGATACGCTGGGAAACGTACCGGTGGTTTTCAGGGTAGAAATGTCGTTCTCGCTCACTCGTAGTGGTTCTCTGCAACTCCGTTGAAATCGACTGCCCTCCGGTTCCCTGGCACCAAAGTGTGACTTCTACCACCTACCCTACACATGCACTCTGGACAGGTCGCCTCTTCCATGGGCCCTCCACACTCCCCAATTACATATGGATGGCCATTTTCGCAGTAGTACCAGTGACCCCTTGTTGGCATGGCTCTTTGTACTGCCCTTATCACTTCCCATCTCTCCTCCGTTCTCACGAGATCGACAATCTCTCTCTCGATAGCAGGGATCTCTGTCGATAGCAGCCTCTGAGCCTCTCCATACAAGTGTTGCACAGCTTGCGCCGACCGAAGTGGGTCCAATTTGGACATCACTTTCTGCAGCATTCCTTTCGCTTCGTCAAGCAAGCTGAACCTCTCCTTCCCTATTTTCTTTTGAAACAGCAGGTAATCCCCCTTCTCCTCGGGTGACAAGTTTTGCAGAGCTGCAATCCCCCATGCTGAGAGCTCAGCAACCATATCCTTCGAGCGTCTCATTAGACTCTCGACGAGATGCAACAGTGCAACGGATTCTGTGCTATGGTTCTTTGTGGTCTCAGCCTGCCTTGCTGCTGTTGTATAGCAGGAATGAGCCCTCTCAAACATCCTTCTTGTATTCTGAAGATGACCTACCACCCGCGGGTCAGCAATCCAGTAGCTGGAAGCTCCTCTTCCAGGTGCCTGTGCTCGCGTATCCTGCTTCGCGAGAGCCGCGGAATGCGAGACCCAGATGTACTCCACTGACATGCTCACGCTCCAAACATCCCCCAGACCAACCTGTGCACAAATCTCAGCTTTGGCGTCTGGTTTTGGCACAGGCAGTTGCCTGGCCAGTAGTGTGGACGAACTGGCACCCTCAGAAGTCGCGAGCCTCGATCCGTCTTCTCTTCTCTTCTGTGCTGCTACAGCTGCCTCGTAGACTCGCAAAACTTGATCAGCCGCGAAAAATGGTCCGAATGTGTCTTCAGCTTTCCCATTGCAGCATGCAGATCTGCTGCTTTGGTGTTCGGTATGAGGAATTCTTGTGTCCTTGTGAAACCGCGGTAAATGAGCTCCTGAGTCTCACGAAATTGCCAACTTCGCGAGTCGCATGTTTGTCTGTTCTATGAATTTCCTTTCTGCCTGGTCCACAAATGCCTTGTTTATCAGACGCCCATACCGAAAAACACCTGCGATCGGCGCACGGCATTCGATGCAACCCTTCAGCTTTGAGAATCCTGGCTCCAGTGGCAGCGCTCGCACCCAGTTTCCATCAGCCCCTTTCTCGTACAGCTTTCCAAATTCCAGATGCCCATCTAATGTAGACACTGTGAATGCGTGCCCGCATTGGAGAATGATAAGTGGGTCCTCAGAAGGATCATGATCTGCCAGTTTAGTACACATGATCATATCCACAACTTGTTCTTTTCTATTGGGTGGCCCACAATGGCGGCAATACACTTTTGTTGGACATTTCTCTCCACAAAGAGATGGGCACTTGTGCCCACAACTAAGGAGCCTGAAACATCGTCGATTGCAAGGTAAACGGTCACATGGTGCACCGCACGGAAGCTGGCAGATGCCAGTCCCATGAGTGCATTTCCAGACACACGGCTCAGCGCAGGGCGCGCAAAGTTGACTGCAGAGCCCGTGGCATTTGCTGTGAGGACACCGAACTTCGCACTGCTCACTACAGGGCCTGCATTTTCTCTCGCTATCCGCACCAGCATGACAAGGCGAGCGGCAAAAATGACCACAAGAAAGCGTCCGCTGACAAATGCTCATGCATTTACAATGCTTCATATCCGAATCACTTTTCCGAGGTAGCTGATGAGGTTGCAATGCCACATCCCTATTCACGTTAGCGGCAACAAGACTGTTGGCTGCTCCCTGTGCAATCAGCTCTTCTCCAAATGTCATTGCCAGGCACTCTCCACACTCTGATGCACAGTTGTGACCACATGGAAGAGGCAACTTGCATTTCTCAGTGCAGAGAAATGGCCGCGCACGCATCCAATCTTGCTCGTTGCAGGGCACTTTGACGGTATGCCCACAACCTCTCATTTGCACATCAACGATTTTTGTGCACGTTTTGGAAAGCTCTTCTAGTTTGCGGGCTCGCCAGCAGGGAACATTCGTTGCTACGTGGCCACAAAGAAGGGTCACAGCTTTCAGAGGTGCTTCACATAGGCCACACGCGTCACCACATAGCTTAAGACAGTGGTGCTGATACTTGCATTCATTGATTGGATGCAGCCGAGGGCATGGCTTGGCACACTTGACACCGATGTGATTTCGATCATCAGGATGGCATCTGCGAAATCCGTAATTGGACGAATGCGCAACACAGCACCACCAAATATGAAGCAGAGAAAATAAAATGAGAAGCAGCATTGAACCCCTGAGGTCCCCCTCCCCCCCTGACCCACCCACACACACACACACACACACACACACACACACACACACACACACACACACACACACA
>BFEA01000632.1:416954-432456 GCA_003427395.1 Chara braunii | reverse complement strand
CTCACCCACACCAGATGGAAAACTCTACAGACTGCCGGTTCACACCCCATCACAAGCCAGCAAAACATCCACGAAACAAAGAAAGGTCTGTCACAGCCAAAAAATACACTCCAGACACGCCGCTGGCACTATAGGCACAGCATGGCCGCCTAGTAACGGCCCCGACCACTGCCGCTCTACCTGACAAACAGAACTGCCCGGTAAACCGTAGGCAGAGAGAGAGAAGAGGACAAATATATATCGTCAAACATCCGGGGTTAAGGTGGATTATCAATTTATCACTTACAGTGTAATCAGTCAGGGGATTCTGCAGACTGTTGAGGGTTCAGTCTCCTGATGAGTCCGTGAAACTCCGACGAAACAGCTTGTCACAGCCCCCCCTCGTTTGTTGTCCTCTTCTCCCTCTCTGCCTATGGTTTACCGGGCAGCTCTGTTTGACGATACACACACACACACACACACACACACACACACACACACACACACACACACACACACACATATATATAGACCTCATTATAGAGTCAAACAGAACTGCCCGGTAAACTGTAGGCACACAGGGAGAAGAGGACAACCAACGATGCGCTTTGACAGACTGTTTCATTGGAGTTTCACATACTCATCAGGAGGCTACATATCATAGAGAACCGCCTGGTGAACCGTAGGCAGGGAGGGAGAAGAGGACCACAAATGAGGGGCTGGTGTTATGATCTTGGTTGTCTGACGAATTTTATCGCCACTCACACACAGACAATCTCACAGAGGGGAGACAGAGTCCAAACTGCACACAGGTAAAAATAAGCAGCGGAAGACAATCATGCACAGATGGGGAGAAGACACACAGTGTTTCTCACTCTCTGACACAACTCCCAACAACCAATCACAAGAAAGAACCTGCGAAGATCACAATTGAAATTCACACTGATGATGAACCACTCAACCAAATTATCGTGACAAAGTTTGTTCCGGTATCTCGCCACCCTCAGAACTCACACCCCACTCTCTATCCTACACCCAGTTAGTAGCGCCATATTAGAACAGCCTCCCAGAGGCCAGCGCCAACCACCCTGATGAAGAACAGGTCCGGCGATGAAGTCTTCAGTGCCGATGGACAACTCTGACGAAGGAACAGGCAGCTATGGCTGCCACCACCCACGAACACACAGTGTAGAGCCTCGGTATAGCCCGGCCAGACGCAGATACCCCCAGGGGTAGATGCGCTGAGGATGCCCCAGTTATGGCAGACTCAGACTGGGCCGGCTATGGTTGCTGTCAACGGCGAGGTCTCAGGATACCGCCTGCAGACAGTCACCGCCACCAACTTGCTTGGCTTCTCCAACGCTGCTTCACGAGAAATGAGAACTGCCAAAAGTCCTGAACCGATGGGCCTAACCTATCTATAGACTACACTAGACCTAGACTGGACTGACTGACCGACCGGTACCGTTGCTGTTTCGGCCTCTCGGCCTCTACCGGACCCGGCTATAGGCTATAGGACCGTCTATCAGCATAGGCCACTTAGGGCCTGTCTGTCCTAGGGGTAGCCCGGGCCTGCTATACGCAGTTAGCGTAGCTGTAGGAATTCGAGTTAGTACTGGGCCTATATTTTCCCAGATTTACAGATATGTCCCTCACGAATTTCCTTACAGGTAGGTCTCTCGGTTAGCCCTCAGCCAAACAAAACTGCGAATCTAACCTACTGCTGTACTATACAGCCTCGCAATCAGTCTCGGCAGTAAAAAAAAATCAGCAAGTCATTGCACTGGGACAGACTGTTTTCTTTCGCTGCCAACATTGACCCCAGTTTCACAACTTTTCTTATCTCTTACGTATCTAGACTCTCTACACTCGTGTCCAACAACCTTACCTTTTGCTGGCCTAGAGGAAACGGACCGCAGAGAAGCACAACAAATTTGCAGTACCTTTTCGATTTACGGGAAGGGAGAAAACAAACAATGTTAAAGGGAGATCAGGTGGATGTGCTGTAATTAAATACAGAAGGGGAGGGGTCATCAGCCTCGTCACCTTTCCCGTGCCTGGGGGCCCTTGAATCAAAGCAATCTCCTGAGTTAGCGCAGCCTTAAGTGCCTCCGCCTGGGCTTGGTCCAGAGTCGACTTTTCAACGAGCTGAGCAACAGGAAAATCATCCGGACGATTTATGGGCACGGTCTTCAGGTCAATCTGGATTCCGGGTTTACGAGCGGCGCTGGCGGTCCCGGAATCACCCCAGAGGGTAGAGGACACATTTGTCGGAGACGGAGAGGATGAATTACCGCCATAAGCTGAGAGACCAATTGCATCATCATCAGTGATTGATTCAACTGAAGCAAAATCGGCGCATGGAGAGCCCTGCCCTTTCTCCTCCCCATCACGCAAGTATTTCTGTGGCTGGAGATCATACATGGTGTTCTCAGAGACGTAGTCAGGGAGGGAGAGGTGTGGATGTGCTTGCCCAGGGCCACAAAGATACTCTGCGAAAGGCATTGATAGCTCGGTGTGTGTCTGCAACGCCTTCAACACTGGCTCGTAAGCGAAGTAGTTTGACGCTGCTTCCAGCATTACAATGCCTGACTCATAAGGATACCACCCCTTCTTCTCCCCCCTCCCTTCTTGGCCGCTGCAGTTGTTTTCATCTGTGATTCCAGGCCCATTATTCTGGGCGGCAGCTCCGCGCTGCCAGCCATATCGTTGGTGCTTTGGCAAGGTCTCTGAAAGCAACTCCATCGCCTTTTCACTAAAGGACTGACTCCCGCACATGGATATCCCCACTTGAATCCTTCCTGTTGTGGCGCTTTGCGCCAACTGCTCGACATCTCGAACAGATATTGTGCCAAATAGCAGCACTGTAGGCATCCCTCTCACCTCCTGACCCTGAGTTGCGTCAGAGTCAGTCTTTCTGCTGTTCTCTGACCGACAGAGGCAGACCAGCGACCCATGCTGCAGCCGTCTGCTCCTGTCCCAAAAAGCCTTTCTATCGTTTGCTGACATGTCGCGTGGAAGGATGTCATCGAACTCCACCCAGTAGTATATCCCTGAGGCCTGGTCGGCGCACACAGCCTTGACAGCAATGTTCCTGAACATGAAAATTTCAACATCTTCGACGGGCGTCCCACCGAACAATGCCCCCCTTCTTGACAAAGACGAGTGTGGTATCTCCCTATCGACAGACATGAGGGAGCTTCCCTGACTCCCACCCCTTCTTCCCATCACTTTTCCACGATGCAAAATCAATGACATTTGCTGCCGAGCCTCTCCATAAAGATAAGCAAAGATCAGCACCTTTTCCTTGAGCGGGGCAATGAGATCATGCCGTAGAAGCATCCTTGACCTTCCACCTTTCTGTAATCAATCTCAAGCAATCAAGAACATATTCGCTGAACCCCTTCACACTATTGGTTGCTGCATAAATGCCGTTGACTGCATCTGATGCCGGGCAGTTATAAAATTCAGGCTTGGACAGGAGATACAACAATGGTACAATTACCGCTTGGAATGACACGGGCACAGCCCGAGTGCCAGCAGCTATGGATGTTGCAGGACCAACGGACACTGCCTGTTCACAAATGCTGCGCATCAGGTTTCTTTCAGCACTGGCATCTGACCCAAGCTGCACTGCAACATCAGAGACATCTGGCTCCGACAGCGCAGCCTGGACGAACCGTCGCATCTGGTGCTGATTTGACCAAGAAGAGAGTTTCAAGAACATGTCGACACCGAAGTTTCCGGATGCTGGATTACCAGACCAACTTCCACGACGAGAAGTTGGTCCGTAGGATCCAGAGGGATGACGAACTTCCTGATTTCTTCCGTCGTCTGCAAGAGATCCTCTCCCCCACCCTCTCCCGCAACCTTGACACCGGTCTCCTTCCCAATCGACATGTTTAGCGGGCCCACCATCTCCCTGCATAATCCCATCGTTCTCGCAACAGCTACGCTGTGCTTTACTCTTACGCGCTGCTTTGGCCAGGCGCCATGGTCTTCGTTTTCGTTTGCCCTTTTGCGCAGCACGTGGGCCATCTCCGTCCATCGGCAAATTCTGGCACAGCACACCTCAAGGACTCACAGTGTCGAGCAGCACTTATCTGTTCATGAGCGACAGTTCCACAGAGACAAGAGACAAGGAGCCTCATCTGCTGGAAACTGGGTTCTGTGTCCCTTTTTACAATACAACGTTCGTTGTTCCTTGTTATCCACCATATCAATATTACGGTATTATTTTATTTTACTTTTTATTTTTATTTTTATTTTTATTTTATTACTTTTATTTTTATTTTATTACTTTTATTTTTATTTTATTACTTTTATTTTATTACTTTTATTTTCATTTTCATTTTTATTTTTATTTTATTTTTCCCAAAAAAACTCCCAGCCCCTTCTATTCTGCAGGGCATCAGTCTGGATGCTTATCAACGTATCCTTCCTTTATTTATTTTTTTAGGGGACCCACCTCTTCTAAAACTGCCCACAGACCAATGTGCGACCATCCCTCTCATCGATTTGCCCGGCGTACCCCTACTCCCCGGTTCTACCTCAGTATCTACTACCCAGGACTATCACCCTTCAAGTTCTGCTGTCTTAAACCACCAGTACTTGGCCCAGCTATCGAAGCCGAGCCTCCCAGCCCCCTGTGCGCCAAGTCCTGCCGAACCGCCGTCGGTCTTTTTCGTTTTCATTTTGGCAGTGGCCTCCAGCCAATGCGGTCCGGTAGGCCGAAGCCCGAATGCCGCGGCGCATTAACGGGGAAGCGCCGCGGCCGATAGCTGGGCCAAGTACTGGTGGTTTAAGCTTGGGTGACCTAACAGGACAGCGGTTGTAGGCACTAGGGCTGAGCAGGAGCCCTAGTCAGCCCAGATTGAAGCTTAATCGGATGAGCTTCGTCATACGGGAACTTCGGATGCTAGGCACAAGCATTCAACGGCTCTTTTTTTTCTACACGTCCTATGGGTGGCCCCTGTTTGTCCCCTGAGTTTTGCTTACCTTGGCTCTCCAGTGCCGGATACTCTTACAGTACAGGCCCTACGTCTCACAGGCAGTGTCTAATGCCCCCCTCCTTAGTCAAGGTCTAGTGCTTGTTTAAAAAAAAAAAAAAAAAAAACCTTCAGGCCCTGGGAGCCCCTTTAACGAGGTGGTAAGAGGATCCCCTTTAAAGCACCCATACATGCCAGCTATCGGCCGCGGGCCCCTTTCGGAGGCCGTCTGCCACCAATTCATCTTATCTACAGCGCTAAGCCTCCTAAATTTTTCAGAGAGGCTCAAAACGCGTTCTCCAGTTGCCTGGGGTCATGTACTGGACCAGGTGGTTTAAGCGGGTCCCCAGTATTGAAGGCTCCATCTGTTGGTGGGGAGCTGCACCTGCTGGAAATTGGGTCCCGCGTCCCAGTGTGTCACAAGAATTTGTAAACCGATGTGTGCAACGTGAACCGCAGGAGCTGTGTTCCGGCAGTGTTCCGTGACAAGAACTACCGTCTTCACCTGAATAGAACGCCCGGCTGTAATCACTGTATCTGGACTGAAAGGTGACTTAAGTACAGCTATAATGACCGGCTGTTCTATTTGGGTGAAGATGGTAGTAGCTGTCTGGTCAGTCCTCTAGCTGCACTCTATGTGGAGAGGAGGAGGGTCTGACAGACCCCTATTGTGCATAATCTGACCCTGTACCTCTAATTTTATTTTATTTTGTTTTAATAAAAAATTGGACCATTTCTCGATTTATGCGTGTCATCCTTGCGCTCAGGGGCCATGCTAATCTTCTCTGTATCGTTCCAATTTTAACGGATGTCCCGAAGGACTGTACCTCTGATATTGATCTGCCCATTTCAGTAATCAATCATCTTTTGCTGAAGGTGATGCTGCTGCCTTTGTCTGGCCACTGAGCACAGCTGTCCAGTTGTTGTGGTTACTATGTTGCGAGTGTGTGGGCTCAACATCGCCTAAAATGGCTTATGCACTTTCCTCAAGTTTCCAGAAGGAACACAGCCATGCTGCCTTTTACCAACCCCTGTTCCACTGAGTCGTTCTCTAGACCCCTTTTACTAGGCTTTTAGTCATTTAATGTAGTTGTAGTATTCTGCGATGCGAGCCTTCATTTTTATGTAGTCACTGTGTTAATGTGCTTAATATGTCGATTGTGCCCTATATTCTGTTCCACGGGGGCGCTTGTCTAAGCTACTACCCTGCCACCCACATGACAGGGGTCCATGCCTGCCCATCCCATCCATCACACTCGACCCATACAGGTGCAGGCCCCACAAACCCCACCCACTTCCTCACAATATAAAGTGACTACATCGCCAGTTTCCACTCACTCCCTCTGAGGACATCACCGCCCTCCATGATCACCCCTCTACAGAGCGATGCTCCCTGGGCCCTATCCCTGTTCCCAGCCCATGGCCTAGCAGTGCCTAACCTGCGAAGCAAAGCACTAAGACATCCAACTGCATGACCCTCCACTCCACTATATCCCTTGACTGCGGCCCAACTGTCTCCAGACTCTACAATCTTGGTCACAAATTGAACCCTCAATCTCTTTCATATCACAGCTCAGCTTGGCCTACTGTGCTACATGGGATGCCAAACTAGCACCGACTGATCATGTGCGAGGGAGGTTGAGGTTCGACAGAATCGGACCCTCATCTTCCCCATTGCAATGCCAGAGCTCCAACCTGCTGCTGAGCTACAGCTGTGTATCCGTAGGACCTCCATCAAAAAAAAAAAAAAAAAAAAAAAAAAAAAAANGATACATTCTGGAGAGTGGCAACGTTACACTGGAGCCCTGAAACCGAAAGGGCTGGCAGGCATTGAATGCTCTCCGTATCCAACGGGGAGTCAGATTTTGGATTTTCTATTTCTTTTTTTTCTTTTTTTTTTAAAGGGCGACGGCCTTGAGATATCATCATTGAGCTGACCGGCCCCAGGCAATTCATACATATTTGGTTTTACTCATCAAGTTCCATCATCTGGATTTGAACTCGGGTCTGTATTTCAACAGTTCATGGGTGTACCCACTGAGCTACGCTCTCGGGTAGGACCTCCATTTTAGTGTCTGTATTGTCCCCTTTGTTGACTGTGTACCCATTACGCTTCCATCCTTTCCTTGTGGACGGGGGTGATCTGCAACAATTCCGTCCCTTCACTTCCGCACCCTCCTTTCTTGTGTTTTTAAAGCATCTTCCGGTGTTGCTATCAGGGGTGGTATGAGCAGTCTCTGCTGGCATCCCGGTGTCAATGGCTCCAATCTAGTGGTGGGGAGCAGCACCTGCCGGAAAAACGGGTTCAGCATCCCTTCTAGCAATTGCATTGATCGATGTTGTAGTGACACATGAGTTCCCTGCCTCTTCAGCCTATCCTAAGGCCACCTGATTCTCATAAGTGCTCAACCAGGCAGGGTCCTCTGTGGCCTAACTACCTTGTGCCTCGCTTGAGGCTGGATCTTACTGTAGTACACTTAAACCAAAAAAAAAAAAAAAAAAAAAAAAAAAAAAAAAAAAAATAAAAGTACACGGCCCTAGCCTTGCAGTCCAAAACTTGTCGCCACAAGAAAACGAGGCTTAAACGTCAAACAATGCCCCCCCCGTTGATAAGGTCGATCGGTGGCCCCGCTTTCATTTTGCGCCTCCAGAATTTGAGGTGTCAAACCCGCGGCCCAGGTGCCCATGTACTGGTGGTTTAAGAGGTCATCCCGCCCCCATTCCTCTTCCGCCTGACTCCAGTCCACCTACCTTCTTCCCCGGAATCCAACGTACTACGGTCATTATAGTTGTATTTGAGGCATCTTTCAGTCTAGATACAGCTATAATGACCGTACACTGTATTCGGGGGAAGAAGGTAATACTCACAACAGTCATAACAATGATGCTACCGTCTTCCCCCGAAGTATTCGAGTTTTCAAAGAATTCGAAAATTTGAATACAAGGCAATATTATGCGTTGTATTCGAATAGAAAGTAGCAGCATATGCGTTGTATTCGAATAGAAAGTAGCCTATGTGTTGTACTCGCTTACATCACATCCAATCATTGAATATCAGCTTCTAATCCCTCTTGGGTGTGGTTGTCCCATCTCCTTCCTGCCCCTCCCATTCCACCGATGCTATCCACCCCACTTTTTGCCCACTGAGCCAGTCATTATCGGATTTGTTTATTTCTTTCAAGATAATCTTTTTTTCTGTGACATGATTTGCATTCTTTTGTTGAATCTTCTGCCATTGCGCGAGCAATTCCATTCGTATGAATTGACGAATAGATTTTGAGAGTTCTTCCCCCTCCACCCTTACCCCTTCCATGACATGAGTGCAGCGCTTCCACCAAAGGCCCGAAGGTATCACTTTTCTCCCCAAGGACAACGTATTTGCCGTGAAGGTTTGCATCACGGGCGAGCTTCATGTTCCAACTAAAATTGCCGTCCAGTCCCATGGCCTACCTCTTTTTTTTTTTCTTCCCCCTACCTCCATTCTCAGCTGTCTCCATATTCCATCCCACCGGCCCCATGTGAGCACCACCCCTGGACATTGCAGAAATATGCATTACATGGTTTCTTTCCGAGAAAACTACGGTGCAGTCAGGGTTTGAGTTTGAAAATGCACTTCAGGCAAAAGGCCTGAAAATGTGGAATGTATGCGCCGCCCCGCCTTCAGCTAGGGCGTGCATGAGGCTTGCTGGGGGCCTGAGCCCAGAACTTTTAGCATGCCCGCGAAGGGCCTTTGCGGGGGCCCAGTCCTCGCACTTGGCGCACAGGGCGTTCTTAAACCACCAGTGCTTGGCCCATACATCAGCCGCGGGAGTTTCCCGTTAACGCGCCGCGACTGATGGGCTTCGGCCTACCGGACCACAATGGCTGGAGGCACCAGCGAAAAGAAAAACGAAACGAAGCGGCAGCGGCTTGGCAAACTTGGCGTGCAGGGCGTTTCCCAGCTCGGCATCAATAGCTGGGCCAAGTACTGGTGGTTTAAGCCTCCGCATCGATAGCTGGACGAAGTACTGGTAGTTTAAGGTCTGAGCGTTCTGTACGTGGGTTTGATCCAGCGTGTGGAGGCGGCACATATCCTGTGATTTTCCTAACTGTCAGCGCCAGTCTGCCAGGTCGAAGGGCGAGAGCTCCGGCCTGTTGGCAATCCCGTCTTTCTTGCTGCGCAGGACTCCTGTGCAGTATTCCTCCTTTTTAATCCATTCTACCCGGTCTGGGTTGAATCAAATTGAATTGAATTGAGAACTCAAAACTACAACATAGATTGAGGTTTACTCTTGCAGAAGAACAACATTACATCAACATGTAATCATGCTACAGACCGTGTCCTCACTTACTGCTCACAGTCTGAGCCGGGACATAGTGCTGTCTCTTTTCCTTCTGAATATGCTAACCAACACTTATTCTGCCGTGACCTCCACTATATTTCCATTTTTTCTGCTTTTCCCTTCGTCGCCCGTCAGTCTGACTCTTCCAAGTTGGGACCTTTTTATCCTCCTGCATGTCACCTTCGGAATGCTCGCCGCTTGTTAACTTCATCGATGCTCAGACCGGCCGTTGGTCCCTGGGGGCGGAGGAGAGGGGGGAGGAGAGATGGTGGAGGGGGTAGGCTGGGAAGGGTGGAGGGCCTGCGAGACCGAGTCATTAGCAATGACAAGGTTTGTGGGAAGATACGTGACTTCAAACTGTGTGAGCAGTTCTCTTCACCAGCTTCGGGTGAAAAAATAGCATATGCCAGGTCCCACTAGGCTCTAGCAGGTGCTTTGTTTAGTTTTGGATTCGTGCGACAGCCAGGCCACCAAAAGGAAAAAAAGCCAGCTCTTATCTGCAGCCGTCAGATTCCTGGGCTTCACAGAAATATCTGCTATATATCAATTGGGTAGGGTGAGAGAGAAGGTAAGGAGAGAGACATGACAGTTGTATCTGACAACAACAACAACAACAACAACAACAACAACAACAACTAATAGAATAATATATAAAAAAAAAACAAACAAACAAACAAACAAACAAACAAACAAAACAAACAAACAAACAAACAAAACAACAACAACCACAACTGTCATATCTGACATCTTTTTGTACAGGGACGTTGGACCCGTTTTCCAACAGGTGCAGCTCCCCACTAATAGATGGAGCAACCAGGGACAGATACTAGAGGAGGCTGCTGTTATCACCCCCTCTAGTAGAGGTGGCAGGTTTTTTGGGGGGGGGGGGGGAAACAAAAAAAAAAAACAGTTGTATCTGACAACTAACAGACTAACCACAAAATCTGATTTCTTCAGAGACTGTGTCAACAAGAGGAAGAAAACACTAGAAACGAGGGGGGTCCTCGTTTCTAGCATACTGCTTCCTTGGCTAGAAACTAGGACCCTGGGCGTTCAGGCGGAAAAAGGATTGTCCGGACACTGCCAGTGTTAAAGCACCAGTGCACCACACATCCGTCCGCGGGTGTCAGCATGAAACCCGCACCACTTCGGACGCCGCCAATTTTTTTTTTCAATGGCGCGCCTGGCCGCGCAGCATCTCCGAGTTTTGCTTGTGGCGACACAAACTTTCTGCAAGGCTGGGGCTGTGTACTAGCGGTTTAAACCACCAGTACATGCCAGCCATCGGCCACGGGCTCCATTGTGGAGGGCCCCCACCCGCCGTCGATTCATTTGATCGAGGGTGCATGAGCCTCCGGAACTTTCGGACGCCGCCTGCCGTCAATTTATTTTATCGAGGGTGCGCGAGCCTCCGGAACTTTAGGAGAGGCTCAATCGGAATCTCAACTTGGCTGGGGCCATGTACTTGTGCTTTAAAGGACTATGCTTTTTTTCTTTTCTTTTCTTTTTTTGAATTTTCTTTAACATTTTACGAAATCCTTCTAGACCCCTATGTCTGGACGCCGGATCTGTTAGATCCAATGTATATACCATGTCACTCATGTGACACTGTACTTTGGTAGGATTCTAAACTAAACCCCCGCTATTGGGACTTTGGCCGAGGAGTATGCAGAGAGACGTGTGTGATTGAAACATGTCGAAGACATGTGTATCAAGACATGTCGGGAGGGAAAGCAGAGGTTGGAAGGCAGGGAACTAAATGATGAACTGAAAAAAAAACAAAAAAAGTCAACTGGCGTATTTAAGTGACGGGTCAGCAAGGGAAGGTCTACAACTGACAACAACTTCACCATTGCAAACTGCGCGCTACTTCACCATTGCAAACTGCGCGTTAAATGCTACTCAGGAAGTGAAATACACGCAACAATCGTAGTCAACGTGCTACTCAGGAAGTGAAATACATGCAACAATCGTAGTCAACGTGCGCTCGTATGCTTAGTGACAATTCAACAACAGAGTACTAAAAGTTATGGTGCTCTCTTTTGCTCGCAGTGGCAGCGAGTACACAGCAAGGGAAGTTAAAACAGCGTGCACATTTCATGTACTAAAACTAAGATCATATTTCTGGAGGAGACAGAGTAATGAAAGAAATCGAGACTCAATAATATGACATAACGGAGCTAGAGTAATAAAAGATATGTTCATATTTCTGGAGGAGACAGAGTAATGAAAGAAATCGAGACTCAATAATATGACATAACGGAGCTAGAGTATAAAAGATATGTGATGCCTTACTCCTTTTTTTTCTTCTTCTTTTTTTAAAACATCTGCTTCAGCTGTTAGATGTGGTGATAAGAGCGGGGCCATATCACCACACCTAACAACCCACCAGCTGACGGCTGGGGAGTAGCACCTGCTAGAAATCGGATCCAGCGTTCCTAAACACATTTGAGAACTAGGACCTCATTAGACCCTCCTTGGAAATCCGATTTTTAGGAAATCTGCGTCGTTACACCGCATCCTAATTCACCATATTCCTTGAACGAATGTGAAACCGCTCCCGAGAGATTTCCTTGAGTTCCTCAGAATCCCCAGCCAAAACCTCCTTGGATTCAAGGGGTCCTCCCGAGAGATTTCCTTGAGTTCCTCAGAATCCCCAGCCAAAACCTCCTTGGATTCAAGGAGCCGCGATTGACGGAGTGTTCTGGAGCAAGCGCCGACATGAATCTGTGTTGGTGCACAGGTCGTCCATGGTCCATTGGGCGGACATCGCCGGCCTCCAGTACCCAACGGGCCCCCAATGGCCTTCCACCGCTACCGTTGGCACAAAAATGCGTGGGGGTGGTTCTTCAGCTGCAAGGCGCTTCACGAAGCTGGGTTTTCCGTGCGCGTGCCGCCAGCCGTGGTGTTCAACAGTCAATTTTTTTGTTTTTTCTACAAGCGATGTTGAAGCACTGCCAGCCGATTGCAGTCATCTGCCTAGAGCGTTTTGTCGGCTATTGCCGGGTGCATTAATGCAAGCTTTGTTTGGTACACGCCTCGCATGCTGCGATTCATGGCAGACGTCCTCCGACAGTTCCCGCTCCTGCTGCTGGCCACTATTCTCCTGCTCCTTGTCGTGTTGCGTTGTTGCGCAGGGTCCTGGCAGCAAACGAAAACGACGAACGGTGAGGAAGACGACGATGAACAGACGGGAAACCTCCAGCAGACAGTCGGCGCGCACCATTCACTACTCCTCTTCGCAGCTTCTCCTTGTGGGAGCCCTCTACCGCGTCGTCAACCTGCTGGAGATCCTCCCATGTCCCTCCCATCCTTCTCCTCATCCACCATCTCGGCATCACCCGTGGGATCACACCCGATGCCATGACCCAGCAGAATTGCACAATGGATTCCGATAACGACACACAATCGGGTGCATCCATCACTTGTTGCATCAGCTGCCTCTGCCTGCGAACGAACAATCTCATCCTCAGGCGAGCTGTCGTTCTCTCAATGCGATAACGCATGGCGACGACTGACACAAGTCCGACCACTGTGTTTCTCTCCAATGCCATTAATGCCTTCGCACCACCTGGGAGCTCTCCCTCCATCGTCAGGACTTGCAATTCGCAAGCACCCACCACTCGTTCGCCCGCCGGCGCCCTCGCTGCACCTTCTGCACATCGATGGGGACCGCACTCTCCACGTTTCACGAAAGCGTTACGTTCGTGCTTAGCTGTGACGGCCTGAAGAGCATGTTGAACATGAAGGCGACGTCGCAGTAGAGAGCCGTTACGCATACACGCTACGTCGCCCAGCGTTCCAATGCCCTCCTTTTAAGCCATGTCCGCCATCAGTCCTCCGCACAGACGTTTCGCCCCAGTCTCTAGTCCAGCCACCACGACGACCCACCCGCGGATGGGTCACAACGGAGGGTTCGAAATTTGAAATTCGAGCCAGGATGTTGGCGCCCTTTTTTTTCTTTCTTCAGCCCAGTAGACCTTCCCGCTGCCGCCACTGAACCACGCCCGAGGACGCACTGACATCCCAGCACGGTGACGGACATCCATCCCCACGGCCACGTGAATGCGTATGAAATTGGCGTCCGGAGACTTCCAAGGGTTTTCCTTGGGACCCATTAAATTAGGATGCGGTGTAACGATGACACCGAAAACCAAAAAAATTTCCAAGGACTTCATCCTAATTCCTGACGATTTTCCACGGAGGGTCTAACGAGGCCCTTAACATCATCATGATGCTGAGTATAGGTCTGACAAAACCTCTTCAGTCCATCCTGGACAGCCAGATATACAGTACTTCTTAGCTGTTTTACACCCTTCATAGTAGTATTTAAGCCATGCATTCCCAATGCTGCTGAAACCCCCCTCCCAGACCTTAGCCATACCATTGCAGCTCAACCAATGACAGGGAGGAAGGGGGAAATGCATCAGAAAATTCATGCGGACGTCTGAGGGAGTTGCCCTGCTGAATGTCATATCAATTATGGAAAATACGATGGTAATCTTTCTTGAAGGGAAAATCCCCACCCTTCCTCCACGGCCAAACCACATGCCCAATCCCCCCTCCCCCTGAATTTACCCCACCAAGCCAATCCATCGATAATTTTTGTATGGTTTGTTGTATGACTTTTTCTTCTCTTGTACTTTACTTTTCATCTTAGATTTTAGGCAGGGTCCAATGGGCCCAATGGGCCCTGATTTCAGCTCTGGCAAAATTGCTTGGTACTACAGTCTGTGAACTCGGTGCCCTCCATCCTTTCACCTTCTATTGTAAGAAAGAAATTAAGAATGCATTGCTTACGCTAAAGGGTCCAAAAAAAAACTGCTTTACGGCGTCAGGGTGTTCAAAAAAGGTTCTCAGACTGATGAAAATGCGGAAGGTCCATGAGATTCGGAGGGTTCCAGTGCCCAAGAAGAATCGCTCGCCGGTCCCATGGCCAGTAAGTCGACGACAACAGATGCCACACACAGTGTCCCATTGGCGCCGCATAAGTACGGAGCCTGGCGGACACAGAGCAACTAGTAAATGAAAAAAAATTGGATGGAGACTGAATCAACCCTGCGGATGGTCCAGGATTGCCCTTTCTGCATTGTCCACTATGGTTGCCTTCCATTATGGTAAACCCCTTTGTACATTCAATTTATGTTTCCACGGAGGAGAAGTGATTGGCTAAGCTGCCTTGATTGAGGTAAGCACAGACAAGGAAAAGATCATGGTGGATGCATTGGGTGGTAAAAGGGTAAAAGAGAAAAAGGGGGGGGAAGGAGAAGAGGGGGGGGGGGGGGGTAGACGACCAACTTGGATTGCTGAGAGAACTCGAGGGGAGAGGTCCCACTTGCAAAGAGGATTGGATTGAATGCGTGAATATGGACCTGATTGTGGAGAGGTGCAGAAGTTTGAGATCGGAAGGCATTTCTGCACCTCGGCTCAAAAGCTTTCCAGATTCAGCAGGTTGATTCAATCCCCTTCAATAGTGGGACCTCCCACCAGCGTCGGATATCAGGGGGTTGTGGTCCGGAAGGATCACTTTTAAGTCGTATAACATGTCATAAGATTAAAAAACAGAGTGACCTCATGGTGATCTGGAGAATGAGATGCTCAGCTGAAAGGCAAGACGCCGCTTTTGGTTTCTACCAAGCCAAAGTCGAACCAGCAAAAAACTGGCAGAGACTATGGCAAAGACTCCGGACCAGATGGCCAGGCAAAAACTTCTAGAGACCTTCATGGAAAACTGTATCGACCCACACCAAAAACTGGCTGGGTTACAGGAAAACGGAAAGCTATTGTGGAAAAGCTGGATGGCACAGGACCACTGCTGGATTTATAGACCACCAGAATGCTTTCCTACGCCACCGCCAGGACGGACTACAGGCGCAATGACAGCAGGAAACCAGAGCAATAGGCGACATGATCACATCCCATGCGGTGGGCCCACCCCTGCCGCCCCACCCGGCTCCCCCTTGCCACGGCCCCCCCTTTCCCCGCCATCCTCACCTACATCTCTCCAATCGCCTCCTCCTCCCTGCCCGGTTGACTTCCCCCCCCTGACCCCAACACCTCCTCCCCCGGTGTCAGGCGGCCACAAGTAGTGCGCCGCCTGAAAGTGGCAGTTTTGGAACTTAGGCACAAGGACAAGTCCGTGCAATGACGGTATTCTGGTTTGACCAGGCAGCAAAATTAGGGGGACCCAGAGCACCCCTAAGATTGGAGGTG
>BFEA01000632.1:389749-403329 GCA_003427395.1 Chara braunii | reverse complement strand
AACAGTCTGCAGAATCCCCTCACTGATTACACTGTAAATGATAATCTACCTTAACCAAAATCAAAGAAGACTATCACTCACCCACACCAGATGGAAAACTCTACAGACTGTCAGTTCACACCCCATCATATATACAGCCTCCTGATGAGTCGGTGAAACTCCGACGAAACAGTTTGTCACAGCCCCTCGTTTGTTGTCCTCTTCTCCCTCTCTGCCTACGGTTTACCGGGCAGTTCTGTTTCACGATATATCATATATATTATATCGTCAAATAGAACTGCCCGGTAAACCGTAGGCAGAGAGGGAGAAGAGGACAACAAACGAGGGGCTGTATATATATAGTCAAACAGAGCTGCCCGGTAAACCGTAGGCAGAGAGGGAGAAGAGGACAACAAACGAGGGGCATATACGTAAATATAAAAATCGTAATAGATAGTATGGCAAATGTCAGGGACTGTCTGCAGGGCTGAAGGGGTTAGATGAGTGGATGCCATCGCACAGTTCTTCTGGCAAAGTTGGGGGAAGATGAAGCATGGAAAAAGCAAAAAGCATTATTGACAGATTTGAAAAATCTTATGACCCCAATCTTTCACTGAAGAAAACTGATGATGGACTGCACCCATGGAGTTTTTTCATTTTTGTGTCGGGTTCGCATCAATGATGGTGTGGTGTCAAGCTGGTACCGAGCAAAAAACTTCCCGCACATCTGGGAGGATGGTCCAAAATTGGGGTACAAGCGTTTCCAGGATTACTGGTCATACGCGCAACGTATGAAACAGAAACATACTTTGAGAAATGGGATGCTACACAAAATCTGGGAATGTACAACGTCTGCCGAGAGGGCGGGTGAAGGGTTAAGGGTTGCTCTCTCGGAACCGCGAGTTAAGAAAACAGTCCTTCCCCGCTGACCTCTTCGAGCGCACTCTTTAGCGCTTTGTCAGACTAAGGGCCAGATCCCACTGGCAAAGAGGATTGGAATAAGTGGCTGAATCTGGACGTGTTCCACACAGAGATGCAGAAAAGCAGTTCAATCACAATTGTTTGCACCTCTCCACAAACACGTCCAGATTCAGAGGCTTATTCCAATTCTCTTTGCCAGTGGGATCTGGCCCTAAGTGCCCTTGACTGGATGCAGGTGGCAAGGCAGGTGACATTTGACATCAGGACTACAGCCGTGGACCGGGTACCTTGAAATTCGATCAATCGGTCGAATGAGGTTTTTCTCAGTAAGGGCCTCGCCACACCAATGTCAACAGCACCAGTTTCGACATTTTTTCTTCGCCACATAGACTGGCGAAGGAAAAATGTCGAAGCGGGTTCGACATTTGTCAGAGGAGAGCCTTTCGACATGGGTGGAAACCGCCAGCCTGCGGTGGGCCGAGTTTCAACATCTTGGAATGGAGGTGGTGAAAGAAGAGCGAGTTTCGACCTTTGTCAGGGTCGGGGTACTGACACTCCTCCTTCTCTTCCTAGCGTTTCGACAGCAGTGTCGAAAAATGCAGCCTTGGAGGTGAGCAAAAAATAAGGAAAAAAAATAAAAAAATTTGTCCATGTATCTTTCCACATTGCAGGCCAAATTCAGTCGCATATTCAACGAGGCCCACTGCTCTTGCGACATTGGAACCTCTTCGACAAATTCCCCGCCCCCGCCACACAGCAATGTCGAACGAGGGGCAACGGGTGCAGTGCCTTGACATTCCTTTTTTTTTTTTTTTTTTTTTTTTTGTGCCTNGAGGATGTCTTTGATTGTCTTCCCCGAGGTCGAGGAGAGGACATTCAGAATGCGGAAAGGAAGCCATGGCAAATGGAGTAGCTCGCAGGCTGGTGGTTTTACTGATTGTGTGAGGTTGAGTGTGCACGAGGGAGAGATGTTGAAGCAGCCATTCGTGGAGGTGGGAATTGCTAGAGCGAACGGCGGTAGGGGGTAGAGATTAAGTTCATCGCTCGCGCGCATGGCAAGAAGTTCGAGCGAGCCACAAAAAGAGAGAGAGAGAGAGAGAGAGAGAGAGAGAGAGAGAGAGAGAGAGAGAGAGAGAATGCGGTGAGCAGGGGAAGAAAGAGACTTTGGAAATGACAGGATAGGGCATGCGCGCAGATGCTCTATCCGTAGTCTGTTACTGTAGAGACGATGCTGATATGCGCATTAATTTTTCATTTTGAAATTTGAAAGGCGATGATTTAATGCACGGAAAAAAACCTCTGTTATGTAGACTCTATGGATGTTGATGACATCCTTTATATCAGTGAGTATACTGTGTATTTCCTTCGCATCTGTTTTGCCTTGACATTCCTTTTTTTTTTTTTTTTTTTTTTTTTGTGCCTTGTGTTCAACATTGGCTGTGTGGCGAAGGCGGGGAATTTGTCGAAAGCTGGAATGTCGAAAAGAGTCTGACACTTGTCGAAAAATTTGCTGTTTCTACATTGGTGTGGCAAGGCCCTAACTGTTTATTTAGGCCTCTTCGTTATACTTTCCTTCGGCTTTTTGGCTTTTCGTGCAGACTTCACTTTCTGAAAGAAAAAAAGTATTTATCTTTAGTGTAGTTTTGTCGGAGTCGAATCGAGTCGGTGGAAAAACCGAGTTGTAGTCAGCAAGAAGTGAGCGAGTTGTTAACAAGACCTGTTAATAAATTGAGACTTCTTCAAGCGTCGAAACGTAGACGATTTCCGCGTGCGTAGGAAGGAGGTACCCGCGTTTCTCACGCGCGTACACTTTGGATGCCGCACACTCGTTTCAACGATTTCCGCGTGTGTAGGAAGGAGGTACCTGCGTTTCTCACGCACGTACACTTTGGATGCCGCACACTTCATGATCTGTTTTTTTTCCGGCATTTTGAAAGCCTCATTTGACGTTTGTGACCGTGAAATGGTCGAATTTGTGTTCATCTTTTGTATGAACTGACTTGCTGCGTGTGTTTGCCTTCACGTGAACATCACACCAAACTCATTTGCCTGCAGGGCTATGGGGTTGGACAAATTGCCAGCACATCTAGAGGTGCTGTTTTTTTTTTTTTTTTTTTTTTTTTTTTTTTGGGAGTCCGTGAGCTTCCAGAAGAGAATTGTAGGTGACTACTTTTGCTGTGTGACCACACAAGTGGGCAATTTCGCAAATGGCAGGGCATCAGGTTCCAATTAGTGTCCGTGCGCGACTACGCAACACAGCAGAATGGCAAACCAGGAGTAGTAGCAAATGAGGCAAATTTAAAAATTTAATGTTTTGCTACCGGTGTGTGAGTATGCCCTGAGAAACACTTGAGGATGTGCAAAGGAAACCGAACACTGGTTTTACAAACAGGATGCTTGTGCAAGAGGAGGAAAAACAAAAAGGGGTAAATAAATAGGGCGCAGTCACTATTTCAGTTCAGAATCCACTTCCCTCGAATACAACGCATCCCCACCCGACCCCAAAGCTAGGGTGTATACATTCACGATTTTCCTTGCTTTGGCATAACATTCGCGAAATCGTGACTGAAGCGCTTTTGCAAACTGACACTGTGACTGCGCCCTACCTTTTCCCTAAAAACAAGACATAAAACAGAGCCCAAGAAGTTTGACAAACGTTTTTTATTTTATTTTATTTTATTTTATTTATTTATTTAAAAGAGCGATGGCCTTGAGGTATTATCATCGGACTAACCAGCCCAGCTAAATTCAATCTTTTGTTTAATCTGACACCGCAGGGTGGACTTTTCAGCCCAAGGTGGCCTTTCTTTATTGCCTTCAGCGAACCCCGGGGACCAACGGGCTATCTCTAAAGTCTGCCCCCGAATACGACGTATGGTCATTATAGCTGAATTTGGGGTATCTTTCAGTCTAAATACAGCTATAATGACCATACAACGGTCATTATAGCTGAATTTGGGGCATCTTTCAGTCTAAATACAGCTATAATGACCATACAACGTAGGTTGTATTTGGGGGAAGAAGGTAGGTGTTGGGCGCCAAGCTTGCCCAGGAAGGTACATGAAGCCAATGGGGGTTGAACCCAAGACCTCCTGAATGCCACTTGCGTGCCTTACCAACCGAGCTAGGCCGCTGGATTTGACAACATGAGCTGAAGGCAGGCAGAATAAATGGGAAAAAACAGTCCGTACGCCCGGGACCCCCCTGACCGTCTGGGTTGTTGTCCGATCGGACAACTGGTCGGACATCCTCCCCAGGCAGCCTGTCCGAGCCCGAACGGCAAAAAAAAAAAAAGACCTCAAAAAATTCCGAAACAAAACTATGTTATGCGGAGATAGAAACAGAACACCTTTTGCCTTGGGATAACATCGAAATTAGTTGTCAAATTGAAAATACAAAATAAAATTAAAGACACCCCCAATTTTTTTTCTTTTTTTGTGCTTTTAACTGCTAAAAATGGAGTTGTCCGGGCCCCAGACGTCCGGGACCCCCCTGACTGTCCTGCCAGGACGTCCTGCCATGGGACAACTGGGGCCAAGTCCCACTTACCCGAAATCTCAACTTCTGACCGTAGATTCGGAAGATCAACGGCCACAAATGAAGAATCAGCGTAAGTGGGACTTGGCCCCTGGTAACATAGAAAAAACTTCAAAAAACACTTCAAAAAAAACTTAAAAAAAGTATTAAACAGTTTCAAGATTTTTGTACTGTGTGGCCGGAAGAATGTAGTTGGCCATTGCCCTGGGCCTGGATTCCCAGCCCTCCCCCCCGTGTCCATGCCGCCCCGTGGTGGGTCGCTGCGGCGCCCTGCTGTCAATGTTGCGATCCTTTCTCCCCACATCCCATCCCATCCCTAACTGCCCCTTCACTGGCTTCAGGGCCTAGTTGCACTACTCGCCATCCCCCAAGATTCTGAATGCATCTGGACAAAACTTTGTACAGATGCACTTGACATCTTGGCAAATGGAGAGTAGTGCAACTAGGCCCTCAGTTATCTTGACTTTGAGCCATTGTGTATGGCTCCCAACAGATCCCAACAGGTCCCTGGATAGGGATCATTGGGTCAATCAGCGTCAGCCACACCAGACTGTTGAGTCATTGACTGTATGGACTGATTCGGGGGATCGAATCAGATCACGATGATGAAGCGTGAGCCAGCGAAATCACAAAGGAAGGTGAAAAAAGAAAAAAGAAAAAAAAAGGAGCCAGTGGTCAGGATTCCGCTGGGAAAAGAGAAAACTGAAAGGCGTGCAAAAAATATCAGCAGGCGGAACGTCTTCCCTCTTGTTCCTCCCCCGGAAAATCCCTCTTGTGATTCAATCAGTATATAGTGCACGCCAATATGTTGACGCAGTATATACTACATAGTATATATACTGCACGCCAAGAGGCGCCATGAGAAGGGGGGAAAAAACATGTACCAATAGGAGGAGCTGGAAGAAAGGATGGGTGGAGGTAGTGGCAGTGGCAGTGGTAGCAGCGGTCGTTGTGGTGGCTATGAAAGAGCGGTCGCTTTGGCTGTGGTGACTAGGGTAGTGTTTTTTTTCCTTTCTTTTTCGGGGTAACTACAGCGCAGTCACGAAAAACAGTTTGGAAATGCACTTCACGCAATCCACCAAACATAACACACCCCCCACATGAACCCACCGGACCCGGAAGCTTTGCACATTGATATTGAAACGTCTCAACCACCGATCCCTTATTATGGACGACACATCCACTCTTGGTTGCAGCAAACGATACGCTGCTTTGACTGAGAGAGATTGTAAAGAACGTGGCTTATTCTTTTTACCAGTCCGTCATAGTATACCCATTCAACTGGGTCCAAGGGTAAATCCGGAATTGGGCATTGAGGTTGAGCAACTCTCCAGCCTTTAATTGCAGAGAAAAAGGTACTCTAATCCTGAATATTCCTGGCTTGTACACATTCGTCATTACCGGCCCTTTTGCCTGAAGTGCATTTTCAAACTCAAACCCTGGCTGCGCCGTAGTTTTTTTTTCTTTTTTGGTTTTTTGTGTGTGGTGGTGGTTGGGGGGGGGGAAGGTGGGGTGCTGAAGGGGGGAAGGTGGGGAGAGCAAAACATGTGAAACTGTTCTTAAAAAAAGCACCAATTCCAATGGCCTAGAACTTTCCTTTTCTGACTTGTGAAAGTTTCACATGTTCCTGCCTTTCTTTCCACCCCCCCCCCCCCGCCACACCCTGCATCATACGTCTAAGAGTTCACCACTTGTCACTGACAGTGAGTTCCTCAACTGAAGCTTGCATTTTTATTTATTTTTTGGTATCCCGGTTGCACGCGGGCTATTGATCTACCAGATTCTATCTTTACACTGCCAGCCCATGCTGCGTAATTCTAGCAAATTGCATTTCCAGGAAGACGGCACGACGATCGTTGTTGGCGGGCAAACCATGGACCAGACCTTGTGCTGCCTCCTTGATCCTTGCTATCTTCTTCAATCTGATGGAGTCCGTGCCTGACGTCAGCCACGGCTTGCGGCTGACGCGGACCCCTTTTATAAGCCTTACTGTGCCTGCCGTCAGCCATGACTTGCGGCTGACGTGGACTCCTTGTATAAGCCTTTGCGGCTCATGCGAACCCCTTTATTTATAAGCCTTACTGTGCCTGACGTCAGCCACGGCTTGTGGCTGAGGTGGACCCCTTGTATAAGCCTTTGCGGCTGACACGGACCCCTTTATTATAAGCCTTACTGTGCCTGCCGTCAGCCATCGCTTGCGGCTGACGTGGACCCCCTTTATAAGCCTTACTGTCCCTCTCGTGTGATGCAGATGTCTTCAAGACTTACTAATTACTGAGACGGCTGCCCGAGCTGAGTCTTCTGACCGTCAAATTATCCATAGCGCCAGGTACGTTTCAGGTATCGAAGGGCTGGAGGGCGAGTGCAAGGGGGGGAGAATACAGCTGGAGGGGGGAGGGGGTAAAGATGGGGAAGTGGAGGGGGAGGAGGAGGGGGGGGGGGAGCGCGGCGGCATGTGACTTGTGAGAAGGACGGAGTTAAGTCTGTAGATTAAAAAGGAAAAAAAAAGGTCTGCAGATAGGCAAGTTCAAAGCAGTTGAAGGATTTCCTCTGCCAGGTGGGCTCCGTGTTCCTCCAGGGTTTCCACTGAATGGTGAGTGCAGCATCCAGGTCCGAAAATATTCTGCCAGGGTCCTGGCATATCTGGCAGTAGTAGGAGTCACGGATGACTTCTCTAGCAACGGGGTCCCTCTCGTACTGGTAGTCTCGTTTCATGGTTCTCCAGGCTCCCTGTGTCCCAGACCTAATCTCTTCTTCCATTGCTTGCTGTGCTTGTTGCAGCCCAAATTGATGCTCTTTCATTTCAAAATTTCCATCGTGTGTCAGTTTTGTTGGAGCGTACTTGGATGGCTTCTCGAGCAAGGGGGTCCCTCTCGTCCTGGTAGTCTCGTTTCATGGTTCTCCAGGCTCCCTGTGTCCGGGA
The DNA here is from genome assembly GCA_003427395.1 of Chara braunii. Classification (NCBI taxonomy): domain Eukaryota; kingdom Viridiplantae; phylum Streptophyta; class Charophyceae; order Charales; family Characeae; genus Chara; species Chara braunii. The sequence continues at coordinate 395,969 of BFEA01000632.1, read as the reverse complement.
CCTAGTCTCTTCTTCCATTGCTTGCTGTGCTTGTTGCAGCCCAAATTGAATGCTCTTTCATTTCAAAATTTCCTTTTGTTCGAGCCTACTTGCAACCACACATGTGTTCTGCGGGCATTCTTTTCTTTTCTTTCTTTCTTTTTTTTTTTTTTTCTTTTTTTTTTCAAGAGCCCGGGTTATTGTAGAGGTTGGGTTCTAGACCTACGACAGTCACCCTCAGCACTCGGCCATGGGCTCGTCCAGTGTTCTATGATGGGCCCTTTTTTTTCGGTTTTTTAACTTCGTATACAGGAAACCTACTTAATGAGGTGATAAGAGCATCCTCGGTAAGTAGACCCCAACGTTGAAGGCTCCATCTATTGGTGGGGAGCTGCACCTGCTGGAAATTGGGTTCAGCGTCCCTGTACAATGATGTGAATGTATCAGCTGGAAATCGGGTCCAGCGTCCCTATACAGAGATGTGTTCATATCACCAACTTCCTATGTATGTTTGTAAATCAATATATGTGAGATGATGGTAGAACCCTATCCATCTGATCTACAGATTCTCAAAAACGAACTAAGGCATCAATCCCAATCCTATCTTTCAGGCCAGGGGACGAAACCCTAGCTTTGATATGATGTGTGTGAGCTGGATATCAGACCAATCAGGTCCAGCATCTCTAATCAAGGATGTGTTGTGTATCGGCTGGGAATCGGGCCCAGCGTCCCTACTCACTATCCATCTGATCTACAGACTCTCAAAAAAACGAACTAATAACAATCCCAATCCTATCAAAGAAGTATGTGCTCTGAAACAATGAACCAAAATACAAAACCCTATTCATGATGTGACGTGTATGCTCAGAATCAATCCACCCTAAACATGAAACCCTATCGATGATGTAGTATACGTGATCTAAACATCGAGTCCAGCATCCCTTATGCAATAGAATGTGAAATCATCCCACTAGACTTTGTCTGAAAAGAGCAGGGCCATTGATTGCTTCCCTACAGAAGGGAAGGATTGAACTCCTGCAAATGAATTGATATCCTGGCGAGAGGCATCTTCATCGAACTGATCTCTGTAGGCAGCAGCTACCACCATCGACTATCCTACTCCTCCCCTCTGCCAGACAACAAAGATCAGCTGCATGTCAAGGTTGAAAGGGGGGAGGATAGCAGGCCAACTTTTGTCACCCCCACGCCCCTCCAAATCATCTTTCGTCTTGCTGCCGCCGTGGTTATTGTTGCGACCCCCAATCCCCTCAACGTCCAATAGAGGCAACTCTCCCACCGCTCTGATAGCTATCATGGATGCACAAGCACCACTCCCTGTCCCGCTACAGCCATGGTCGCCTCCACCGCCGTCGTCGTCGTTGTTGTTGTTGTTGTTGTTGTTGTTGTTGTTGTTGTTGTTGTTGTTGTGGTGGTGGTGGTGGTGGTGGCGGTGTTGTTGTTGTTTAACCCCCAATCCTCTCAATGTTCAGTAGAGGTGTCACTCCCACCGCGATGACAACGATCATGGATGGGCAACCACCACTCCCTGCCCTGTCATCGTTGTTGTTGTTGTTGTTGTTGTTGTTGTTGTTGTTGTGACTACCAATCCCCTCAGCGTCCAGTAGAGGCATGACTCCCACCGTGCTAACAGCGATCATGGATGCGCAACCACCACTCCCTGCTCTGCTTCTGCCATGGTTGTCGCCGCCATCTTCGTCGTCGTCGTTGTTGTTGTTATTGTTGTTGCTATTGTTGTTGTTGTTGTTGTTGTTGTTGTTGTTGGCGCCATCGCTGTTGTTGTTATTGATGATGATGTTGTCTCCATCGTTGTTGTCGTTGTCATTGTTGTTGTTGTTGTTGTTGTTGTTGTTGTTGTTGTTGTTGTTGTTGTTGTTGTGATTGTTATCATGATTCTCGCCCTGCTCCATTCCCAGCCAACCGCTGTCGTTGTTGTTATTGTTATCACTGTTATCCTCCTTTTCGCCCTTCTCACCTGTTTTGCCCCTTCCCTTCTCGCCTTCACGATGTCATTGTTGTTATTGTTATTGTTGTTGTTGATGGCATCCATCTTTCCCTTCGCGTCCATCTCGCCCATTCCTTGGTGCTGCTCCACCACTGCCGCCGCTGCCATGAACCCCATCTCCACCTCGCACACACCTGCCTGGTCTCCCTGACCCTGATGAGGATGAGTGTCACCGGCAGTAATGGCACTCTCAGCAGTGACCTGATAGGAGAGCGCCATCAGGCTATCCCACCACCCTCCAACCCCCCCTTTAAGCTCGTCCCTGTCCCACACTGCCGCGTCACGGCTCCTCTCACTTTCTGCTTCCCAATCCTCACACCCTGCATAAATGTTAGCATAGTTACTGTAGTTGGCCACGTCTTCGTCATCTGCATATGAGGCGTCGTCTTCCGCGTCCAAAAGAGTATCTCCATATTGTAGCTCCCCCACCAACTCCATCACGTACCCACTCTGCTGCGCCACTATGTATATCCACGTCAATCTTCACAGCTGGCGCTACCCCTGCCCGCGCGTCGCGGTGATCCACGTCACCAACAGCAGATGCCACGTGGCCAATCAAGCAGCCATGCACATCGGATGGGCGCGTGCGCAGGCCTAGCAGCCTGGGGACTCCCCTCCCCAGGGGCTAGTCTAGCCGGGGGAACCGGTTCTCACCGGTCCGCCGGCATCAGTGCGCTAGTGGCGCTAGCACTAGCGCAGCCCCCACTACCATTCTGCTCAGTGGTAGTATACACTGGTCTCCTGGCTGTGACTAGGAGAACTGACTATGATGGCCCTTTAATCCTAACCCTTCCTTCTCTTGTCAGTCGTTCCCGACACACCCCTACTCGTACAATCCTACCTCAGTGTCTATCACTCAGAACTAACATCCTCCGCTCAGATCACCTCAACTAGTATTTTCCTGCAGAGTCTTTAAAAAAAAAAAAGGACTAACATCCTCCGATCTTCTCTCGACAGAGATGACTTGACCGGACTGTGGTTGCAGATACCAGGGCTACCATGGCTAAGCAGGACCCCACTACTCAGCCCTGATCGAAGCATATTCGAACGAGCCTTGTCGCACAGGTGCTTCGGGCGGTAGGTATAGGCGTCCTCTACCAGTCTCATAGGTGGACCTATTGTTATTCCTACCGTTGTATACACAGTGATAATCACGGCCGTAAATTTGATTTGTTAGGTTGTTCACTGTGTACACTGTCGTTGTCGCTATTGTTGCTGTTGTTGTTGTTGATGGTGAGCTGTTTCTGATTTTTTTGTGTGAGAACATGGGAGGCAGGCTATCAACCCTAATCAATCCCCCTAGAGAGCGCCCCCATCCCAAAAGCCCTACTGACACTGACCATAGACTGTAGTAAGTCTCTCTCCTCTCATCAACCGTTCCTGTTATAACTTGTAATGCTATGGGCGGTCTGTGGGGTCCTAGTGTTTTCAGACTAACAACGACTATAGACCGTACTAAAGTCTCCTCTCATCAACTTTTCCTGTTATATAATTCTGTGGGCGAGCTGTCCTAAGGAGGGAGCCCTCAATCTAACCCCTCCCGTGCCTAGCGGCTGACCCCCCCAGATCTCCAGCTAGCAGCGGGCTTCCTCGTAGTTTCTACTCTAAGCCCAGGATCCCTACTAACGCCGACTGCAGGCCGTACTAAGTCTCCTCTCATCAACTGTTCCTGTTATAATTGTATGAGCGGGCTGTAAGTCTCTCTTCCTTTTGCATCCCACTACCTAAACGGATTTGAACACAACCTCAACCATGCAAATGTACCATTGAAGCTACTGAGCTGCTGTGGAAACCACTAGTAGTCGATTTGTACGCAATACTGGACCGGAAGGCAAACAAACAATCACGAACAATCATCCTCAAGTGTGCAAGTACCTAGACAACCCCGTGAACCAAGATCATCAGACAAACATCTCATAGACCAGACCCAGCATACAACAACCACTGACTAAGTCCCTCGCAAAGGGCGTGCACAAATCGGCTACGTAGTTTCCACAGTAGCTCAGTAGGTTCAATGGTACATTTGCATGGTCGAGGTTGTGTGTGTTGGAAGTTTTTCAAATTCGTTTACTAGGTAGTGGGATGCAGAAGGCAGAGAGACTTACAGCCCACCCGTAGAATTATATAACAGGAACAGTTGACGGGAGGAGGAGACTTAGTACGGTCTGTGGTCGGTGTTGGTAGGGATCCTGGGTTAAGAGCAGAGACTACCGTCTTCACCCACATATAACGCCCGGTCATTATAGCCATATTTGGGGCCATTTCTGTCCAGATGCAGCGATAATGACCAGGCGTTCTAGTCGGGTGAAGACAGCAGAGAGGGAGCCCGCTGTTAGCTGGAGATCTGGGGGGGTCAGCGGACGTCAGCCGCTAGGCACAGGAGGGGTTAGGCATTCCTATTTTTTCATCAATTGAAAGAACCAAATTTCAGGTTCCGGGAAGTGTCACCGTGAAACGTTGCTCAAGATAATGTTTTGCGAACTTTGACATCACATTCTGTTTCTGGATTTTTTGGAATTTAATGTTCAGAATCTGCATCTTTTTGGTCGATCACAGCGCACTCTTGCAGGAATCAGGGTCTTATGCAGGGGTGGAGGGGGTGGTTACAACACCTCAGGGGGTTCATCTGCAATTCGCTGATTGGACTGACTTTGACGTTGCATTCCCAATGAAGCCATCCATGGAGCTCTTGGGTCCATGATTCCCACTGCCCAACCACAGCCTAGTTGAACTCTCGTGGTTCGAGGGGAGAGAGGGGAAAGAGGGGACAGAGGGGAGAGGGGGGGTTGGGGGGGGAGGGGGGGAGGGGCGCGGTCATGAATAGTACCACAGAAACATTTCAGTCAGGGGGCTAGCTCTAGGAGCTCAATCTGAAAGTTGGTGGCTACAACTAAAAGCCAAAGAGGCCGGTTCCCCTCCGCATCTCCTTAAATTAACTGATCTTATTAGTACCGTCTCCACCTGAATATTAAAACATATGTCGGTCATTATACTTTTTGCGCTTGGGGCAATGATGCAGTCCAGGAGGGCTAAGCGAGGCGCGCCTACTATTGCTGGTTGAAAACTAGAATAACGAAAATCGTACTAAGTCCAGATCTATTCACGGGAAGACGGTAGTTAAGAGGTCGGCCCTGCTAAACATGCCAGATCTATTCACCGGAAGACGGTAGTTAAGAGGTCGGCCCTGCTAAACATGCCAATGTCTGAACTATTTCATGCAGGATTGTAACATTGGGACACTGGACACATTTTCAAGCAGGTGCTGCTTCCCACCAATAGACTGGAGCCATCCCATTTTCTTTTTTTATAACATCAATCTGGGGACCACTACCAAGCCTTAGCGCAGGGATAAGATCCCAGCTGGTAGTTGGGGGGAGGGGAAGGGTTGATGGGTCCTTTCTTACTCGTGGAGAGCAGCTCCTGCAGCTGGGAACTGGGCCCGGCGTCCCTTTTAAAACAGCAGCAGATGATACTTGTCGTCCACCTACCTTGTATGTTGTATTCGGGGGAAGAACGCAGTGTTAATACAGAACAACACTCCTCTGATCTTCTCATTGCTGACCTGCACAATCATCGACCAGGTCGTCATCTCGACACTGACTGTAATCGTTGACCAACTACGGGCCGAGTCTATTGCAACTTAACCGCAGTCACAACCCGACCTGATGGTGATGTAGACGGTGACTGCGATCCTTGGCCGACTGTGGGCTGAATGTGTTGCACTGTGACCCCAGCCCGGGGTTGAAACCTAGACCATTGTAGACCGACGAGTCTATTGCACTGTGAGCCCAACCCGGGGTAAGGGCAGGGTTGCCTCCTCTGGCCCCTGTTCCAGGGGAGGCTGTCATTGTCCTCAAGTGTCGAGAGCAGGGGAAGAGAACCAGGGAGGGTGAGGAACATGATCATCCAAGATGAAGGAGAGGAAGATGCGGATGGGGTCAAAGAGGGGGGGGTAGTTGCACAGTACGGGGGGCATGATCTGAGGGTTGGAGGTTCCCAGGAGGTTAGGAGGGAGGGTGTCTGATGGCCGGGGTTGCAGATCTGGAGCATCGAACGCTGGACCCCCGCCAAAAGCACGGACGGTGGGCGGGGGTCCAGCGTTTGTCGAATGCCGGACCCCCGCCCACCGGCCGTGCTTTTGGCGGGGGTCCAGCCACCAATAGCATGGTCGGTAGTCGGGGTCCAGCGTTTGTCAAATGCCGGCCCCCCGCCCTACGC
>BFEA01000632.1:351172-363381 GCA_003427395.1 Chara braunii | reverse complement strand
AGGGGGGGTGGGATGTAGGATGTAGGATGTGTTGTGGGGAATCAGGCTCTGTAGTTGACTACAGAGGGGTGGAGGAGGGGGGGGCGAGGGTGGGAGGGACGAGGTAGTGATGCTGGGTGAGGAAGTAGACAGCCACTGGAAGCTGCACAATGGAATGCCATTACTGACACTCTCTTTAAATATACAAGACTGACAATGCAAATGAACGAGTGACAGCAAGATGCTCCCAAGAAAGAAATCAGTTTAAGTTCGGATACATACAGGCCAACTTAGGCAGTCCTTATAGATACAATCAGTGACAGGGCAAATGTCGAACGACAATGGCAGAACCTTGAACAAGAAAAGTTACTCCAAAATGAAAGAGGCCCGATAAATAAAAATAATCTGGTCACAACCTTCGGCACATGAAGGCATGGAGAGCAAGATGCTCCCACCAAAGAAAGCAGTTCCCGTACGTCCGATTCCCCTTCCACTTGAGCTTGGGGGGCTGCCCAGCCTTGGTGCTTGTCAATGCTGTCTGGTCCAAGTTGCCCTCAATTATCTCAATATACTTCAGTGTTCGAACGAATTCCATTTTTCCTCTCATCGAACAAAGAAAAAAAAAAAAAAAAAAAAAAAAAAAGCAGTTGTCCAGAGTGACACGTCGATCGGTTAACAATCTGGCGCGTAAACTTTGTGCCAGTCTTGTGCCATCGATTCCTGACTGCAGCCCTTCAGTTCCCCTACTACGGCGGCTCTGTCGACCTTCTAAAATCAAATAAAAGAAAAGAAAACGCTCTTGCGAGCGCAGCTCGGCAGCATAGGTAGGGTTATGGTCCTCAGTGCTGGTCACACTGAGGTCAGATAGTAGGGATAGGGGGTGCGCTGGGAGAATTATCGTGGGGAAGGGTAGGGAAGGTGGCCCATCCTGTCAGGACAACCATCGGCTGCTGCTGCCAGTGATCCCCGTGGGTCTGGTCCTTGGGCTCTACAGCACCCTGGCCTTTGAAAAAAAAAAGAAAAGAAAGAAAGAAAGAAAGAAAGTAAGAAACCAGTTGAACTTCAGATACATAAAGGCAAAGGTGGTCCTTACAGATACAACCAGAGCGAAAATCGGACAACAATCTGATCACAACCTTCCGTACAATATGTACTGACTACTGACCCTAGTAATAACATATGTGAAATAGATCAACACAACAACCTGCAATGGAAACCATGGCATACAACTGAAAGCCAGCCGGAGAGAGTACCGGCAGAACCCTTCGTTTAAAAAAAAAAAAAAAAAGGGCAGAACGCTTTGTTGTACAGACCCAACAACCAATTTGACTCTCTTCCCTCCACTGGACCAAATCAGACCCAAGGGAGAGGCTTCCCTAGCTGCCACCCTACTACTAGCCCTCCCCCTACCCCCCTGGTTTTAGCTGTCTTGCCATTCCTCTTGGTCGGTAGGGGCCCTGGGGTACTTACCTCCATAAACACCATGGCAGATCTTTTCAACGTTTGCAACCTGCCTAAGAGGGCCCCCCTCCCTCCTCCCCCCCCCCAACCCGCCCTAAGAGATGCTCTGTTTTTCTGACTAACAAGTTAACTTAGTAGCGGCTATGCCCACGCAGGAGAAAGCGGTCACAGGGGGCCACAGCACCCAGAACCCTGGTCCCAGCAAATGGTATGCACTTGCTATGTACAACTGGCTGGAAAGTAGTCCTGTCAGTTGTAACGTAGAGCTACGATGATGCTCTGTAGCCTGAGGTAGGTTACTGATATGTGGCCTGGCCTATACTACAATGCGCACAAGGGTTCCCAGGCTTATGCACCCCTCAGATTGAATTTCTCAGAAAGAGGTGTACCCATGGGACCTGTAGAAAAAACTCTGACTCCTATCATCTTCGCCCAAATAGAACGCCTGGTAATTATCGCTGTAGCTGGACTGAAAGTTGCCCCAAATACCACTATAAAAACCGGGTGTTCTCTTCGGGTGAAGACCGTAGCACCCAAAGTACCCGTAGGACAGAGCTTGTTTTTTTTTTTGGTTTTTTTTTGTGTGTGTGTTTTGTTTTGTTTTTCTTTTACTGTCAGAGAGGCTCCATCTATTGGTGGGGAGCATCACCTGCTGGAAACCGGGTCCAGCGTCCCTTTTAACAGAGAAAAGATTCTGTAATTACGTATCCTGCAGCCAGATCCTCCTATACATCATTAGGCCTGCCAGCATTGATTGCCCTGTTTCCAGGGGATTGACTGCACAGGGTTGGTACTAGATATGTTGAAATGGAGTACGCTTTGGGCCTCTTCTGTATGCTCCATCCTTGCTCCTCAATCTGCTCCATACCATTGCATGTCCACCATTGCCAACTGGTGGGGCGGGAATGGACCCGGAAATTCTGTGGATGGTCGCAGCTGGATCTCCTGGGCCACCAGTGTCCAGTCTTTGAAGCAAATACTATTATAGTAATCTTTTCTGAACTCTTCCTGGTGGCATTCCTGGGTAGGCGTGCCGTCCCACCTGACGGAGGCAATCCAGCCCCTGTTCTCACTGCCCAACCAGTTGCCTGAGAATTGCTGAATTGCTTGTGTTATATCTTTGGATGAATGAAACAAATCCAATTGTTTTTTAGCTTTTTGCCACTGTACTGTTAGTTCTTGTTTGGGTCAAAATCCTCCATGATAACGCCACCACCTGCGTACAGGTCAATGGGTCGGTGGCATCCCCATTCGAGCTCCAACGGTCAGTGCGACAAGGGGACCCTATTGCCCCCTATCTCTTCCTGGTGATAATGGAGGCTCTATCAGCCAACCTGCGACACAACAAGGACCTCACACGTATCAGGATCACTAACATCCCAGAGGAGGCAGTACCCATTTGTTCCCTTTTTGCAGATGACCTCACCATAATGGTCGAGGCGACAGAACCAAACATGGAAGAAATTCAGAATCTTATGAACAGGTTCTGCCAGCTGTCAGATATGGCTGTGAATTGGGGGCAGAAGACCGTAGGATGGTGGATGCATCACCAAGGAGGAAGCCCCCCTGAAAGCCCACGGATCACATGGCTTTCCCCAGATGACCCCTTAAGAATCCTGGGGGCTCTAGTCACAGCCAAAGGAAAGTCGGCGACCAATGACGAGTGGCTGGCAGGACCGGCGCGAGCCAAATTGGAAAGATGGAACAATAAACGTACATCAATATTTGGGTGGGCCCTCGTTATTAACAATGTAGTACTAGCCACACTCTGGTACAAGGCCATCTTATGGCCTATCATGATGAGCAACGGGGGGCTCAACACATTGAAACAACAACTGGCGGCTTTCCTGTGGAAAGAAGATAGTAACAATCCCCACGCTATCAGTCGAGTGGCGTGGGAATCGGTGATTCAGCCTAAGGCCAGAGGTGGACTGGAAATTGTGGATCTAGCCACACAATTCCAGGCCCTCACGGTCCGTTGGCTCCAACACATCATCTTTTCGTCGACCTCCCCCTGGGTCCCCCTAGCTCTAGCACAAATCACCGTCTTGGCCCCAGAAGCCCCACCTGAGATTGACCCCTTGGTGTGGCTTGAGGACAGGTATTGGAGGCTACCTAGGAAACACAGGAATGGGGACCCCACGGACAAACAATGATTATGCCTCATACGCAAATGGAAGAAGCTCCCACCCCCCGACCGACCTGCACCAGATAGGTGAGAAGAAATATTCAGGCAGCCCCTGTTTGGTAATTGACTGATCACGGACTCCTGAGGGTGCGTGAGGTGCAGCTCGGACGCCCCATGGAAGGGTTGGGTGAAACATGGCGCTCGGAGGGTCGGGGACCTTTGGGACATGGAGACAAGGAGCTGGAAAAGCGCAGAAAAAATGCGTGCTTAGTTGTTGTACTGCCATTTCATCGAGTCTACACTAAATGAACTCATTGATAGCTTCCCCCTCCAGTGGTACATTATCCTTAGAAAAGACCCATGCCCAAAGGAAGGAGATTGGGTATGACTGCCCGACCACGATAGGGAAATAGGGCAAGTGCATCTTGTCGACCAAACGCAAGTGCTGATCGAAGTCTTCTCCATCCAGAGGGATGATGGATTACGATGGAACCAACAACCCTTTATCTGGGAGGAGAGAGAGGGCATATATCGTGTCAGAGAACTTGACGAAGGACGTGGCTAGAGACTGTATTGCCCAATGACCCCGATTGAGGACCTCTCCTTTGACCCCGCTGAGTGGCAGTGGACCCAAGATGCCCGGATCAGGAGAGGGAAGGCAAAACCATTGGCACTACTAAGTTTGAAATCTAAATCAGTCTACCGGATGCTCCGACCCAAACGTAGACTGCGGGAACTCGTCGAAGACAGATGGTATCGCCATCTCAATGTAGACCGTGGCATGCTAAAACCCATTCGATGGTTTGCACACTATGGGAGCAGACCCACAAAAATCTTTGCCCTTCAATGGCAAATAAAACATCGATGCCTGCCAACTAGCGACTGGCTAATAGAGCATACACGCCTGGAACAACAAGGAAGAGCATTACCTTGATGCCATAAATGCCTCCAATGCTACTCTGGGAGGAAGCGCTCTGAGACAATAGAACACATTTTTCTCCAATGTCCTGCGACAATATTATTATGGAGAAGCTAGGACAGGATTTGGCAACACATTGCTCCCGGTACAGTATGGCCATGGCATTGGAGGGCCATACTCCTGGGAGACTACCCCCAAATCCGGGGAAACACATTTGAGGAAAATATGTTTAACCTGGGCAGACGCTCCGACCTATTTTTCATATGGTGGAGAAGATGTATCCTTGAGATAGAGGGGGCGCGGGTGGAAGATGAAGAAGTTACGGAGCAAATACGAATATTAGTTCAACACGAAATCACAGCCCAGTGGAAGGCGGCCAAAGACAAACTTGATCAAATGCATACCTGGGGAGATATCAACCGAACTATCTCCCCTTTCAGCAGGGACTGGTTGGGAGGGGAAAGGGAGCTCAGGGATGGTTGGCAGAGGTATGGTGGGTCGGGGATCGTCAACTTGAAAGATAACCGCAAGAAGAACCCCGGACAGAGCTGGCAAGAGATTATCAGCTGATTTTTCGTGAGTGAACCAAGGTAGACCCTAACGACCCGCTACTCCCCGCTCAGGATTTTGCACACCCCTTCCCCCCCCACCCATTGTCTGCCCTTCTCTGTTGGTGAGAGACTCGCTTCTTATTTCCCATTTATCTTCCGAACGGGGATGAGTAGCATAGCCGCTTGTAACAGGGAGTCAGTATCACAACCCATCTCGACTAGCTGCCTTAGCTTCCTTCTTCGCACGAGATCTAGTGGTGCGTTCTCATCCGGGTCCAACGGCGGGGCTGATTGCTGCATAATCGGAGGGTCTTGGACCTTCTCAATCCTTTCTTCCTCCGTCGCCTCCCGGGCTCCATCCTGATTCGCTTCCTTTGTTGCTGCAATATTTGGTGCAGTATATGGTGCCTGAAAATGTGTAGACACGATTGTGGTCAGTCTGTGCCATGCTTCCGTCCACTTTACCCTCGATTGCAATCCCCTCTCCAACACATTTTTGAGTGATGGGCTCGTATCAACCATCGGGAATAGTTCCAATATGTCATATCCCAAAAATCATCGGTAAGGGGGCCATGTCTTGCTTTCAGGTTGGCCATCAGCCAGTCTGCGATGGCGACCAATTTTTTTTCCATAGGCAGGTGCAGCGACGGTGCTCCCTCCTCCTCGCCTTTTGGGTCTCTCTTCGAGGCCAACCCCTATACTGACGTGCTAGTGTTATCCAGAAGAGGGTCCAGATCCATAGGATCCAGACCAAAGGCAACTTTGAGGGGATCGGTACCTGTTGTTTGGTCCTCTCGCTGGTCCCTCCTTGCTGTCACCATCAACATTCCGATCTTCTCCTCATTTAGGTGTTCCGACACCACCTTCATTCTCCGGGTCTCCATCTGTTTCTCCAACCGCCCTTCTACTCCCTCCTGTTCCAATATTTTAAGGATGTTGTTTGATGCATCTAGTTGTGTTGATGATTCTCCTGCTCGCATGCTTTTTCTCTTTGCAATTTCAACCTCATTTTGGTCCCTAGTACCTTTTGACAATGTACTGTCCTCTTCCTAGCCGCACCGCTCGGCAGTGGGGCCCGGGGTGGGTTTTGCCTGCTGTTTTTGGACCCAAATCTCCCTCCCTCCTTTCTTCCGTATTGTTTTCCACCCTGAACTCTCCCGACTCCCCTGCGAGGGACTTACTTGTTTTTCCTGCACTTTCTTCTCCACAAAGGATGAGGAGCTCCATGCGTTTGAGAGACGTGTTCCCCAATCCAATTCCCCGGTTCTTTCATATACTCAGCCGAGTGAGGTGCCTTCCTTCATGTGGTCCTTAACATAAACTCAACCTTCATGTCCCGGGTCTACTGTTCTCCAATGGGTGACATTAACTGGGTCCCTCGACAATCTCCCTGTTGTCCTCCCCCTTTTCTATGTGGAGCAGGCAGGCGTATTCAGCGTCCACGTGATCGTATGCTCTGCACTTCTGGCACCACGGCCTCAGTTTGTGTGCAGTATGGATCATGTAACAACGATTTCGTCAAAACGAACATTTTTTATTTTTTGAACGAAATTGAAACTACATTTTTTTTGTTTTTTTTTTCATTTTCTAGCAGTTTTAGTACCGCATTATATAGGATACCATGGGTTTAATTATCGAATTACACCGCAAAAAATGGTCAATTTTTGCTCCTGAACAACGTTTATTCGTACAGTCTGATAATTTTCAATTGCACGTAGTTAAAATTTTAAATATTTTCAAGGTTTTTTCATCATTTTATCGGCTTCACTGAATGTTTTATTAACATTTTCAATATTTTTTTGCTAAATCGATCGGAAAAGGCATCAAATAAGCATTTTCGTTTTGGTTTTCTACGGATTCATCAGCAATGTTGTGTGTTTTTTTTTTAAATCTGCATTGTTATGGTAATATAATAAGATTGTCAATGCGTTTTGCATCTGCAAGTCCTGTTTTTTTTTGCCACACATGGGAACAAAACGCCCTCACAACACATTATAACATCCAACGGACGTTGCAAATGGAACAACTAACTTAAAATTGATACATAGATGTGATCTGCAAGACAATTTTTAGTCAAAAAATTGATAATCATATCATATTTTTACGAGTTCATCACAATTAATACATTGCAACTGCAACAAAAAACTCAAAATTTGTCCACATGTGAATGACGTCTGTCACTGTCGCTCCATGTCTACTACTTAGCCACTTATCATCTTTTAAAAATTATCCTCGCCCACACTCTTACGTTTTTCTATTATCATATTACTGATGACTTCTATTTGTTGCATTCATGATGGGAATCCACATCGTCGCATCGTTCGAGCTGTCGAGCATGCACGCCGGCATAGGTGGAATAGGCATGCTTTCAAAGTTGGTTATGAAAGCAGACCAACCTTCAAGTCTTCGACCCTCGCGCATCAATGTAATTTTTTTTCCCTCGTGGACTTGCAAAGCTGTTTCGTGATATTCCACATACTCTTCCATTGTCCCTGGTTGTCCTTGTCTTCCGTAAATTCACACGTCATACACGTCGATTTCCGTGAACCTCACAACAACTACAAATAATTTACAACCACCAACTTCACATCTTATTATTGACTCATATTCGTATGGAAATAGTCCGTTTATTGTTCTGAGAGCTGCCCCTGCAGGCACTGCGATAGGAGTGATGCGCGTCATTGTTGTATAAGGTTTGCCTATTATTGTCTCATGTTGTAATGTCGAGCACTATAACCCTGCAAGATTGGTTAGATAATATTGTTCAAAATTAGTCATCCGACAAATATTGACATTATTCGAACGAAGACATTGTAGATGGTACAACAAAAACTGTCTTTAAAAAAAAAAAAAAAAAAAAAAAAAAAAATTAAACACGTTTGTTTATGCTAACTTTGAACTTTTAAATTGCAAATGTTTGCGATTTTCAAAACTCCGTCCACATCATCGTAACAAAAAACGAAATAATTGGTGAAAAAAACACGATTAAACATAACTAAAAAAATAATTTTGCGTTCACCACACAAAGTGAAACTAACGATTGTTACAGTGCGCTAACAATTCTTATCTCCATAGTGTTCAAAGTCATTCACGTATCTGATCATTGTAGTCCGGAACGTGTGTCAGCGATGAAGCGAATCGATTGTTGAACATGTCTCGACCTGGACAAACGTGCTATGCTGCTGGCTCCTATCCAGGGTCCCGTGAAGAATAAGAGATAGAAAATTTGTTGTGTGCTTAATGTCTTCACAATATGGACAATCTATCACTATCTTCTGTCTGTCACCCACTAACGGTACTTCTTTCTTGTCCCGATCGATGGTACTGCTTCGTACGAGTCACTTAATCCGTATCGCATTTTCTATGCTCGACTGTGAACACTATCTCTTCACATTTGTCAAAAAGGTAGTGAAGTTGCACGTGCACCAAACTTTCAACCCTGTACACCAACTCTTTACTAAGTGCCACGTCAATTTCCAACCGATTCCGAAACTGTTCGAGTTTGCTCGAACCCGCGGGGTCCCAAAATTCTTCCCGGGCAGTGAACAACACATTCATTGTCGTGCCAGTGATCTTCGCTGCTGTAAAAAGTGTCACTATGACCGTGCCTCTATTACATACTCGGATTCGACCATAGAAGTCCACCACCACCAATGCAAGCAATTCCTTTCTGCCAATGGAATACCACACGCACACTTTTTTTTCCAATTTGTCTTTCTCGTCCCAGTCCTGTTTTCTGCATATCTCCCTCCAGTTGGCTAGCATCTCCAAAGGATCTACAACGTTTTTCCTCGATACAATGACGTATGCGTCATCCTCCTTTGTGTACAAGTACCACATATTTTATCCATTGTCGGACACAATCGTCTCTTGTCCGTTGACAAACCCCATGATCGGTAGAATTTCACCATCCGGTCCAACTTCGTTTTCGACATTTATGTACTCATAATTCGCAAATTCATCGACGATATCAACCGACCAAATGTTGATGTCTAAGATAATGAGATCCTTAATTGTTGATAGAACTTGATGAGAGGATCCGCTTCCATACGAGCTTGTTTGACCGACTTCCATCCTGCAAGTTGAGCATGCAGACGAACAAAATTCGCGAGTTTCGTCAAATTAAATTCTGAATATTGTACATAGGCATATCTATTATACAATTACAAAATTGTTTAACTACGGAGATGCTCCGTATAGCGGATAAAAAACAGAAAAAACAGTATATCCGCTATGATTACATTGTGACTAAACTGCATCCTGCGGCTCCTTGATTGTTGCATTCTCCGAAAATACGAACATGTATTTCAACCTAACAAACCCTCCTGGACATGCTAAGGAATTCCCAATGGCGTCTCGTATGACCATCACTTTCTCTTGCAACTGTTGCAACAATGTCGGATTTTGCATCTGGTCTGCTATCACCACATCTAACCGTCCATCTGGATCCCAGCGAACAGGCAACCACCAACCCTGTGGCGGCTGAAGAAAGAGTTGGTTCCGTGATACACGCACAACTGCATCTACGAGTTTCCTAGATTTGTTTGAAAAAGCCACACATAGCACTCTTGCGAATTCATATCCGGTAATACTCAACCGCACGCAACAGTATGACACAGCTCGTGGATAAATCCCTGAGCAACGGAGTGGGTACTGCTCTAAGAATGAACAATGACGAGCTGTGTCTATCAACTCTTGTTTCAGCGAACTCGTCCAAGTTTGTGGCGAACTCGTGATGTACACGAAGTCGAGGCGACTGTTGTAGCGGTCAATGTTGCGATATGCTTTGCACAGACGGGTGAGGAAACAGGCTTGAGAAGACCATTAGACACTGGAATAAGGCTCCTAAACTCCAACATATTGGCGAACTTGTAATGGCTTGCCCAAGGGCAGTCACCCACACTCTCCATCGCATTCCAATTACAATCGGTCCATTGGTCAAGATGTCGATTCATATATGGGACGACGGTAATCCATGGGTCCTCTTCGAATTCCTCTCTTGGGTCATACTTGAGCCAAGTATGACCGTTATAATGCCGCACCGATTTCGCACAAGGAGGAAATGATTTTGTTGAGCGCTTGTGTCTCTCGGGACTTCCACTGATGCTTGTTGACGTTGTCGATGACATTATGCACCCTACACACCACACACACATGAGCGACAAAATCGAACGTGTAGACGCTCGTAAATAAAGTCGAGAAATGATAACTCTCCGATGAGGCTGACACTCAGTGATGGTACTTGCCTATCCGTGCTAAACTATTTGTAATATGAAAATTTGTTAGTATGAACCAATGTGTTTAACACGTTTTCCTTCGTAACTATACAAGCCGTGCAGGGGTGAGCCGAATGTGAGCATTTTCAAACTCTCGGGTTCGTTATTGTCGTCCCTGTCGAATGATGATATATACGACATCTTCACAAAACTGCACATTCCGGCGAGAGCGACGCCAATAGCGTCTCTTATGGTGCATATTTTATGTTCTACTTCGTCCACGGACTCTTTCACATTAAATACCGAATTCTCGCATGCGTGTTCATTCGACAGTGCGTCGCATCGTGCCTCTATTAATCTTCCACCCTTACCTGTGCATGCTACGCAATTGACTCTACATAAATCGCTATCGTTTAAAAAAACTCTCACAAAGCAATACGATATGCGCTTATTGCTCGTCCCCGCTTCGTTACGCACGGGGTACGTTGTAATTCTCTGGCACAATCTTCCGCACCTTTGCAGTTCGACTTTGAACCGCTTCGGCCACGTGCGAGGTGATGTTCTTACGAACTTGCATGAAATTTCTCCATCTTCCTCGCAGCACTCATTCGTCGAATCTAGGCTTGCATTTGCGACAAGAGGGTGATAAGTGTCCAGGTGGTCGTTCATCCAGTGAATCTCTCCATCGTTCGGTATACACGCTGTCTCGAGACAAGCGGAACGTATTTCGATGATCCGGCCCCACTCCATCTCGTTAGCAAATCCGAAGTCGTGCGGCCATGGACATTCTATCATTGCGAGATCCCAATCGCTCTCGCTCCAGTTCCCAACTGTTCCTCGCCATGGCAGCACATTCAGTCATGGATTGACTTGAAGTGCCTCGACAATCCGAAATTTGGTATTCTCATCCAACTGTCGATGACGGTTGTTGTCGTCACTGCCCATCCCACCACTCGAAAACACGCGAAGTAGCTTCTGTATAAAACACCTACACTGCTGTCAGCATGCTTGCGATGAACGTTCGAAACATGTCACGCCACTCCACCCTTGTCCAACTCCTCGTGAAATCCCTACAAACGGCAAATCTTTATTCATTTATCACGCCTTCCGCCGTATTGTCCGTCATCTTGTGCGACACGTATCGGTGTGCCCCGTTCATGCGCCGGAACAAGTGTTTCACATCGACAATCGTTTTTGCTTTTGTCTTCTTCAAATAAACAGTGGTTCCATTGTCGTTCAATATGTGAATCACCTTCACAGCAATCGTTCCGATGACGGATGTCCTCTGCCGCACAAACTATATCATTGCATCTCGAATGACACTACAAAAACGGCGAGCGTGCCTCGACCCGGCGTTCTCCTCGTTGGACATGGAGCAATCCATGTCATGCATTTGATCGTGCCTAATTTTTCGCCGCTCGATACACGTACAACAATATGTCATCCCGTGATGTGCATCGAATGCAATGCATAATATTTTTCCATAAGTGCATGTTGTGTAGTTGTCGTATATCGAGCCGCATCCGTAAAAAAAATTATTCCATCGTTGTGCGCCGAATCTAAAAAATTGGCCTTGCGGATCACATGTCTTGGCCATCCTCGAGAGCTTGGGTTGCAAATCCGGAGCCCACAAGTCGAATGTGGGGCAGAAAGTATTCTCGTCGCTTGTGCGGATACCGACTGCAATCATTTGGTGCTTGTACCGAGTCGGAATGAATTCGTCATAGTGTATGGGTGTTCCCCATGCGTTCGCAAGATTGATTATAAGGCCGTTCTCGTCCATACTTGAAAAATGTCCTCGCGACGAACTACACGTCATGGAAGCGAACATGTATAAACAGCGTACTGTCCATGGTGAATCGCCTAGCCATACATTAACCACAATCTATCACACGGTCATGCATCGCTATGCAGACAGTGTTTCCATGCATAAGTGTAAGGCGGGGGGGTGGAGA
>BFEA01000632.1:270082-296017 GCA_003427395.1 Chara braunii | reverse complement strand
GCGAGTGTGTGTCATATTCGCTATACAGGCATAGTCTTCCATCTTGCTGGCCCCTTCAGCCCACGCTGGGCAGTACCCCACAAACAACCTTGGTACCGATGCTGGTGCCGCATCCCAGAAATAGGGCAGACAACTAAAATAATAAAAGTCAAAATACAAAATATAACAGGGCCGACAACTAAAATAATAAAAGTCAAAATAAAAATATAAGTATCGGGAACCAGTGCTTTTTAGGGAAGGAGGGTCGTCGGTGCCCCTCTCGGTTCCACAGACCGGGCCCACTGATGGGCCGGCGCAAAACCAAGGGGATAGCCCCGCCGGGCCCTCAACCCCTCAACATCTTCAGCCGCTCTAATGTTCCATTCCTGCCGGTCGCCGCCCTCGATCCCTGTACCGTCGCTTTGAAAGTCTAATGTCGTTACCAATAGTGCTAGTACCCAAGTTTGAGATGGACCACTGCAAAATTCAATATAAACCGTTGCTGCACGGCTCACGAGCCTACCAAAATACCCCAAGGCCACTCCTTCGCCTACGGACCAAACTCACGACTGCCGACCTATGACGCCCGCTGCTCATAGGGTCTGGCCCCGTACACAACTGTCAACATCTCGCATCTCCCACGCGGAGGCCATCGCTTGTGTTCTATTTTCTCTCGCACGCCCCAAGTATTGCCCAAGGCAACGCCACTTCCTATGACACACGCCGTATGGATGCAGATGCACCACGATCACTTCAATAAAAGAAACATTTTTCCAGTTTTAATCAAAGCAAAAATTTTGCCGGCGGAAACGTCGACTAGCAGTAAAAAAATAAGAATCATCACGCGCATTTTAAAATTGCGTACTCACATACTCTCTACTCCTAGTTAACCATTCGGTCAGTGTGAACAAAACGCAACCGCGACTCATGCAGTATGCTCAAATTTCGAAAAAAACTTATTTTTTGTCACTTGCGAAACCAGGGCGGATACCCTTGTAAAGGTATCCACTCCGACAGTTTACCGAACCTTATTAAGCGACGTCCCTATCGCTTCAAATAATCAAATACTATCAATACATTTATAACTCCAAATGCTGACGATAACAGATGCAATCCAATCGGGCAACTTGACTTCGTTTGAGGATTTTATCAAATGACCCTCGGTCACTACTAATCACTGCCATGGTTTCAACCTGGGTCTCTTGTGACCAGACCTTGGACACCGGGATACTCGATCCGTACTACAGTGTTAAGTTTGTTCCAAGTAGTCATTGATAATCCTCTCTCTTTGTCCTAGACATCAGTTGGCTCATCGTTGGATGTCTTGTTTAGTCATCGTCCTGCGTGCAAGGTCATAACTTAGAACACGGGCCCTAAACGAGACCTTTAAAAGACATTCCCGCCTTTGTCATAAAATATTCACAAAAATATATGACTTTTATCACAGATCTCTCCTGCACTCTTGTACAGGAAGACCAGGTCTCCATCTTGGCCCACCATAGTCTGGTTGATCGAGCCAGATCTACGGCCCGCCGCGCTGTTATATTAGCGGCAGTGCCCTCGCTGGTTGCACAACGATAGACAAATTTCATGATAAAACATTTTATCAGGACTTTAAGTTCCACAAAAATACAACTCGACTCTTATCCCTCCGACATCCCACGGGAATAAGACTCTCTGAAGTGGCCACACCCCTCAAGCCTTATCCTTTGGTGAGACGTGGACTCGCTGCCAGGTTGTGCCGGTCAGCAGCCAGCACTAGGGGTTGCGCCCTAGTGATGTCATATTAACCCTTAGCTGGGTCTCATATATGTCTTAAGATTAGCATCATAGTGACTGGACGGTGTGTCGCAATAACCTCAGGCTTACTGCGGGACTACGCAGAGGTCTGTCTCACTCAAAGGCACGATGCTCTCTTCTAAAATCTACAAAAACAATCACCGTCAGATTCACAGGGCCGTGGTCTCCCACTTGATCAGAGTAAGGCAGACCACACATCTTAAAAACATCTCTCAAAATTTCACCATATTTGCGACCTTCCAAAATTTTACCAATAAATAACCAGTTTCTTGGTCTTTCTCGTCAGACTTTATCATCCAAACTGTTTTCCATGCCATTTCAAATCATTTAACCACCTTCCATTTTTGAAGGGGAATCACTCATAAAATCTCAAAACCCCCTAAGCTTTCTCATGGAGGGGAATCAACCGTAAATTCTCACAACCACCTCCCACATGGAGGGGAGTCAAATATAAAACACTCATTATTGAGAGACCAACTTGTGGGTCTTTATCTCAACTCAACAATTAACATTCGGCATGGACAAACATTTAAGTTTCTAAAGACTCATAAATCCCTTGGGATTTTCACACATTTTCAGTAAACGAACTGCGCTTCCCTTTCTTATACTCGAGCCTATTGTCTGTCCGTAGGCAGATTGCGCGAGTACAGCAAAGAGTAAACAATTTACACATCACTCACAAAACGTATGAGATGCTGTCAAAACGTGCTCGCCCACGTACTTTTTTACTTTTTACTTTTTGTTTTCACTTTAGTTCGGGGTCTAAACAATTTTATTAGTTTTCGAAACTTTTTTAGTGGGTTTTGTCTTATGTGATGTACACATCTGTAAAATTTCAGGGCATTTAGATATTCCACAAAAAAATGAAAAATCGCCAAAGATGGCAGTGTCGAAAACATGCTCGTGCACTCACTAAATTTAATTCTCTTTTTATTTTTATTTATTTTTATTATTAGTATTTATTTTTCGTATTTTATTTTTATTTCAAATTAGGTAAGGAATTCGGATGTAATGCTCGGGCAAATCTTGTTTAGTTTATTTTTTTTCATAATATATCTTTTTTTCAGAATTTTTGTGATGACGTTTTTCGTTTTTTTTTTTTTTTTTTTTTGGGCCCGCGTTCGGTCCGAACGACCGAACGCATCCCCAAGGGGTCCCATACGTTCGGGCATTTGGGTTCGGGCATTCGGCCCGTCCCGAACGCCGGTTACCCTGTATATATATATATATATATATATATATATATATATATATATATATATATATTATTATTGACTGATCTGAACTATTGGAAGAGATAAATTTTAAAGAGTGAATGAGAGTTTAGTAATAAGGTCCGGTAAGGAACTGATAAGACTGACTGACTCTGAGGCAGGATTACCTAGTTTATATTTTAAGTTAAGGTTGTTCAACTCTGAGTATGTGTTTGACTTTGAGGCTATTTTGATTCCTTTTGAGTTGAGATACTCTAACTTTATACATAATAATGACCTAAGACTACTGGTTAGTCTGACGATCACTATCACTCTCACGTGTGTGGATTTATCCTGACGTATAATGATTTTTTTGTGTGAGAGGTATGACGATTTTTAATTGTTATTTGGCTTAGCCAAATGACTTGAAAATTTACAGGCATGTACCTCACGTCATAGAAAACTCACAAAACAAAATCCAAAAAAAAATTATTATTTTTAGGCCCCGAAATAATTTTTGGTGGGGGCCGAACGCCGTCGGGTTCGGACCCCGTACAGGACCCCGAACGATCGTACGTACGGAGGTCTGCCCGGGGACCTCCGTACGTACGGGCTGGTGACCCTGTATATATATATATATATATATATATATTGTAATGCTATATATCGTAATGGAGAATGAATAATTATGATAAATAATAATGATGTCACGATCAAGTGAATTTTTCCAACCATGAAGGGTTTCAAATGCAACAATAATAAAAATATTATATTATACTTTTCGAGGCTTTGATAGAAATATATTGTGTCGAAGGGCAATGTAATCCTTTCTCAAAGGGATAAAATCTGATTCCTAAGCCCCGCTCAAGGACTAAGCCTCACTGCTACTCCCTCCGATTCCAGCACTCGCACCTCGCAGACCTTTGCTGATAAAGTAGACAACTTCACCGTACAAACTCCGGGATGCGTTGTCCCGTCGCATGCAGATGAAACTCCTTGACACAAAAATAGTTGGGGATTCAACCCCTACCTCTCTGTGGTATGTAGTAGTTGTTTCCCCCATAGGCCATGGTTTGACAAGACTCAAACACTTTCCTCCTTTTCAATAGTATTGTAGTCACCTCACCACAAAGATTAGATGACAACACCCCGCTATGGACCAGGAATATAGTTCCGGCGTGGGTCTCACTACCACCTTCAAGACTAGATTATAACTTCTTCAAAGTCATCTTTTAGGGGAAATAATAACATAGGGTTGCTTAGGGTAGACTTCACACATTGACTATTTTCTCGCGAAATCACTTTCCCAAGGAATTGGTCACTCCATTCACCTCCCAATCCGTATCGAACGTGGATTCTGTGTAACGTCTCTATCCCCTTTTAAAATACCAACCCATGCATATAGATTCAAAAACAAAATAAATATGAATGAATAATTAAGATAAAACAGATTCAGAGGGTTGTACTTAGGCATAATGAAATTACATAGATAGCTCATGTAACTAGTGAAATAAGACTCAGATAAATAACATTAAGTACATAGTCTTACATGAGTCGACTTTTAAATATGCTTACTTAAAAGAAAATTTTTGATGTAGATGAATGAATTTCATAAATAGACTCAAAAGTTTAATATCAAAATGATAAACTCAAATGCTTAGATCGATGGAATGTTTATGACTCTGCCTTACGGGAGTCCTTAGGTAAGAAAAAAAGTACCTCTTTCTTAGCCAAGCTATTTTCTATCGCTAGCGTACCGTCATACTGCCATGATAACTTAGGCAGCTCATCGACTATGTCCGAATACCAAAGATCCTTGCTTCAAGTTGGGTAACTGAATATGCAGAGTCGCATCAAATGCGAACGACGATCAGTCTATGACATTAGATACACATAGCATCATCCGTACTACTCTGTGGTACCTTAATCCGCAAACTCCTAATCGCAGTTGCCACTACCAGGTGACTAGGTACACAAACGTCCCTACCTCGCACCACCTTTCAATAGCGTAATCCCATTAGAATCATCAACACACTACTCATCACCCACTAGCCTAATGATATTAACAAAATTTATCGTTTTGTCTGGATCATCAGCCTGCACTTAATTTGGGTTCATTCTCTAAGGACCCCGGTAGGCAGCCGAGATCCCCGGCGACGGCGCCACCTGTCGAGCGCATCCGTCCCGCAAGGGGACACTCCCGACCACGTCACACATGATTTTGCAGGTCTTCGTCGTTGAGGGCGGTTTGCCGCTCCGACCGAGTGCTCCAGCCGTACCTCTCGCGAACCCCTACGACAGGACAGGGTCATGCGAGGCACGTTTTACCTCCACCCGCGGGAGCTGTCACCATCCCTTGGGTGGGAGTATCCCCGCCGAGCTATCGGACCACATGCGAAGATTTAATATAAAAATTGCGCTGACGTAAGACCTTCTCATATCAACTAGCCATGCGAGAATACACAAGCAGTCGCAACGATCAACAGAAAAATTCCCATGAGAAATGAAAGTTGAAAAAACATTCCATAAAAAAACAATCCTTCATATTTATAAATTATCATTCCAATGTTTGTCCAATTCTAAAATTTTCAATTTAATTTGATAAGTTTTCGTCTAAATATGAGCTTTCCCTTCCAACTACATCTATTTGTTCAAGATGGAATGAAAGTCAGGACGAGTTTCTGAAATATTTTAATTAAACTTTCATTCTACTACAACAAATATCGTCTAATTTAGATTCGATTAACTTATTTATGACTGAAAATCCTTACTTAAAATGACGGTCCAATTAAAATATTTTATGAACTTATCCAGACTTCCATTCCATCTCTTACATGCAATTCAAATAAGAAGGGATACTCCATTCTTGGAAAGAAAGCTTTCAAGTAAGACGGAAAATTTTAAAATTGGAATGACATTTTTAAAGATGGAATGAAAATTTAAAATTTAGAATGTAATTTTACTCTAGAATGATTATTTAATTCTGAATTTTTTTTTCTGTTGATGGAATACTACATAGTATCTATAATCGCGCGATCCTCGATAGTCTCGAGGGTCACGTTCGACACTCAACCGTCGGCTGACGCGAGCCTTTAGGGGTTAATCTCTCGACGCTAGACAACCGCCATGGCGGTTGGTCACCACACCCTCTTCTGCACCCTGTGGAGAGTGGGTGGTACACAGGTTCAAACCTGTGCTGACTGTCAACTCTCGTGGCCTTGGAGGCAAGCTCCATCGTCCAGGGCCTGAAGATAAAATCAAGGGGGTTGACTTTGACGGCTGCCACAGACTAAAAGGCAAAAGCTAAAAAGGGATCTCTCTTTTCTCTTGATACAAAATTTATTTAATCACTACGCACGACCTCAATGGGTCGTGCGGGCATAAGAAAACATGATACAAAAATTATGAGAAGGGAGACGATCACTCTCACAATCACGATGTGGCTTCCTTCAAAATTATATATATGATCATAGACGAAACAAGTCTGGATTTCAATTAACAGAACATACCTGCAATCACATCAAAGATCCACATTAACAGAGCACACATTACACACGGTCAACTTCAACCATTCTCTACGCTCACACCCCTTTCGCTTATCCACACAAAACCCAACCTTTGTCCAACCTTCAAAAATAAAACACTCGGTCGTTTTTAATTGGTCATTCAATAAAGTCCGGGTAAAAACCCAAAAGAAACATTTCAATCCACAAGGGCTAAGGCCTTTAGGTTGAAAAGCGAGAATGAATTAGAGTTGAGTCGGAAACTGACCTGTTATCAAAGGATAACAAAAGAGTGACCCTTTGAAAGATCAGGCTGAATAGATCAAGCCTTCAATCGAATGCGAAAACCTGCATCACAGTATAGGCGAAAGAGAGTCACTACTATGTTCAAGCCAAGTGGAGAACATGCCTCAACTCGTAGCCTAACTCCTCTACCGACTTCGCTTTCACCTTCCTAAAACTAGCACAAAAGTTATCGAGGATTTTGATTACATCTCTCCTGGTCAAGGTGGATTGCCATATTTCTCCTAGCGGAAAATAATCTAACTCTCTAAATTCTACAAAATTTCGGCAGCGCTTCCGGTAGGAAAAATGCATTTTTCATAATTTCTAGGAGTCCAAAAATGATTAACTCTTTTCTGATTTGTGAAAATTTCGGCAGCGCTTCCCGTAGGAACAAGAGACTGCCAAGATTTATACAAAGCTGAAAATACAAAGACAAGGTACAACTATACTTGGGACTAACTTCTGACACTCACTTGATAGTTAAAGCTGGTGATAGTCTACACGATCCTCTTTTGAAGATGGTATCGTACGCTACCATTAGTCCTTACTGCTAGTAAGGTCAGTCTTATCATACCCCAAGTTTCCCATCTCATCATCCATTCTAGTCTATTTATGGTTCCAGCACCCGGCGAGCATCTAAAGCAACCAAGCTATCAAAGAGAAATACCCCAAGATGAGATCCGAAAAAGATGCATAAGCAAACATCTTTCTCAATCCCACATCAGGTTGATCCAAGTAGTTCGTTAATCTCTCAATTCTTTTAATCCATAATAAACCCCATTTCCTATGGCATAGGATCAGGCCGCCCCAACTTAGAGGTACGCCTGACCTGCCTAATCAAGTGACTAAAGTACGCACAACTAGACTGTCCCAACTTAGGGGTATGCCTAACTTACATGACTGAAACGTATGTCCAGACTGCCCCAACTTAGGGGTATGCCAGACCCAACATAAACTGTGCACATAAAGCATATGACCAGACCGCCCCAACTTAGGGGTACGCCTGGCTTCTGCTTAACTGACAACATGAGGCATAAGGCTAGACTACCCCAACTTAGGGGTATGCCTAGTCAACCTTAAACGAAGTTTACGTAGGGCATAGGATTAGACTGCCCCAACTTAGGGGTATGCCTAACCTGCCTAAACAAATACAAATGACGAATGGTCAAACTTCCCTAACTTAAGGGTACGTCCAACCTACATAACATTAACGACAAAAGGCATATCACTAGACCGCCCCAACTTAGGGGTACACCTAGTTAGCCTAAACAGTTTAAGATACATAAGGCAATGCGACCAGACCGCCCTAACTTAGGGGTACGCTTAGCCTCCGTAACAAATGTTCAAATAACCATGAATACTTTCACACAAACCTTATAATTTCCTTTCTCGTCTGCTTCCAGTTGAGCTCGAACTCAGGCCTGTACTTCAACAGTTCGGGGGGTGTACCACTTGAGCTAGGTCCACAGTTGCTGGTCCCACAGGGCCACAGACCTATGAACAGTCTGCGGTTGTACCAACTGAGCTGGGTCCGCAGCTGCTAGTCCCACAGGGCCACAGGCCTATCAACAGTTTGTGGTTGTACCAACTGAGCTGGGTCCGCAGCTGCTGGTTCCACAAGCCCACATGCCTATCAACAGTTTGCGGTTGTACCAATTGAGCTGGGTCCGCAACTGCTGGTCCCACACAGCCACATGCCTATCAACAGTTTGCGGTTGTACCAACTCAGTTGGGTCCGCAATTGCTGGTCCCACAGGGCCACAGGCCTATTTGCAGTTTGTGGTTGTACCAACTGAGTTGGGTCTGCAACTGCTGGTCCCACAGGCCTGCTCACAGCCAACCCTCTCACTTATTACAACAGGCTGAGGTTAACGAGTGGTGTATTCCCCTGGCCATGGCTGCTCACGCCTACTCCACCACCCCGCCGGGCTCAATGCAAATCTTGGCGATAGTAGCAAATATTCTAATGAGAATTTTGTAGGCCGACGTAGCCTGCTGCTGGGACAGCTTGGGCCTTGCAGCCAGTACTGCAGCAACCTTTTACTGGTGCCCCCCTGGCCCCGCCCAGGCATAGTCTTCCATCTTGCGGGCCCTTTCAACCCACGTTGGGCGGTACCCCGCAAACAACCTTGGTACCGATGCTGGTGCCGCATCCCAGAAACAGGGCCGACAACTAAAATCATAAAAGTAAAAATAGAAATATAAGTATCGGGAACTGATGCTTTTTGGGGAAGGAGGGTCGTCGGTGCCCCTCTCGGTTCCACAGACCGGGCCCACAGGTGGACCGGCGCAAAACCAAGGGGACAGCCCCGCCGGGCCCTAAACCCCTCGGCATCTTCAGCCGCTCCAATGTTCCATCCCCGCCGGTTGCCGCCCTCGATCCTCGTACCGTCGCTTTGAAAGTCTAATGCTGTTACCAATAGTGCTAGTACCTAAGGTTGAGATGGACCACTGCAAAATTCAATATAAACCGTTGCCGCACAACACGCGGACCTACCAAAATACCCCAAGGCCACTCCTTCGCCTACAGACCAAACTCACGACTGCCGACCTATGACGCCCGCTGCTCATAGGGCCTGGCCCCATCCACAACTGTCAACCTCTCGCATTTCCCGCGCGGAGGCCACCGCTTGTGTTCTATTTTCTCTTGCACACCCCACGTACTGCCCAAGGCAACACCACTTCCTATGACACACGCCGTATGGATGCAGGTGCACCACGGTCACTTCAATAAAAGAAAACCTTTCCAAGTTTTAATCAAAGCCAAATTTTTGCCGGCAGAAACGCCGACTCTATAGCTTCAAAAAAATAAGAATCATCAAGTGCACCTCAAAATTGCGCATTCACACACTCTCTACTCGTAGTCAACCATTCGGTCAGTGTGAACAAAACGCAACCGCGACTCGCGCAAGGTGCTCAAATTCCGAACAAAACTTATTTTCTGTCACTTGCGAAAACCAGGGTGGATACCCTTGTAAGGGTATTCGCGCCGACACCGTGTGACACCCAACCTCACGCTCAGCGCGACTTCCTGATCGGAGTAGGATGGGCGAAAAGGGGTGTGCCAAGGATTTTTGGGAAAGTGGGGGTGGAGTCCCAGGTCAGAACTGAGATCTCTTGTGGTGGAGTTTTTCGGGCGCACGAGTGCAATTTGGTTGAGAGGACGGACCGCTTCCGGTCATACGGCCGATGGCATGCGCGGATCAGTCAAGGCCGTCCGAACCGTCTGTTTTGATAGCGGCGGTTCGACGAAAGGTCCATCCGAGGTGGGTGTGATTCTGATGAGTCAGGCCGTCGGATGCCGCCACGTGGCGTCGGTCGTCGCATGTTCGGGTTAGGCCCTTGGGGTGCCAGGGTTCTCTGATTGTTGCTCCGTCGACAATTTCCGCATATGGGGCATGACGTTCCACGGGACAACCGTGAGTTGATGATACGGGAGATGAAGACGGAGGGGAGGGAAGTTAGTGGAGATAACGACGAAACCGGGGGAAATAAAG
This sequence comes from Chara braunii, assembly GCA_003427395.1. Classification (NCBI taxonomy): domain Eukaryota; kingdom Viridiplantae; phylum Streptophyta; class Charophyceae; order Charales; family Characeae; genus Chara; species Chara braunii. Next base: position 285,760 of record BFEA01000632.1, on the reverse strand, counting down.
TAGTCTGTGTGGTTCGAAGTGGGGAAACCTGGGCACCGTGGATCACTGGTTGTGGCACAATGGAGTTCCCTAGAACACAGTCGATTCTCGGTTATGCAAGGGAACCTCTGTGGGAGGCACTCTTCTATCCAACGGGTGAAGTACTCCGGGTCCCACGACGAATCTGAGTCTCTGGAGCGCGTCATTTTATCATCGTGGAGCCGGGGAATTCCTAAGCGCGTGTTCGTCCGTGCCTATCCTAATATTCGAACTGTCGTGAATTACTGCGGGTGAGTACGAGTAGGCTGCGCGATTCGGATCGCGTTTACGTATGTTCACTCGGGGTGATCGCGCCGCTGCATGCAAAATGACCACTGATTTTTTTTTTTTTTTTTTTTTTCTTGATCACATCCAGTCATTCAGTATTCCCGCGGTCGTTAACCCTTTCATGCATGGATGCTTACGAATCGATGCGAGCGAAAATATGTAAGTGCGCAGATCAGATCGCGCTTACACCCATCCCCGCAAGGTATTCGCTTGTCAAACAACTACCCAATCATCTTATAACTCCGCAATCCTTACGCAATCATTCCGGAATATGCAAGGTGCTACTACTCATTTGCATCAACAACAACAATAGTGAGTATTACACGAACTTTCCTATTATGATCATGAGTGTATCAAAACGACAAGCAAAGGCAAAGATCAGGCATAAGGAAAAACAAACAAACAAAGCATCCATTCATCCATTCATTCATTCATTCAGCACAACACACGGTATGCGAGATTGCAAAACCAAGTGGGGGCCGAGACCAAGTCAAGATTCCGAAAAACAAAAGAGAACGGGCGAATCGCCCCGAGCCGTGATCAAAATTTATGTACAAAAGCAACGAGGGAGAAAAAAAAAAAGAAACAACAAACCCGCGTCCATCAACCTCAACTCCCTCTTYCTCTCTCTCTCTCTCTCTCTCCGATGCAGACAGTCCGTCGTCACGCACCAATCCACGAAGTCGTCACCCCGCTTAGTCCTCCCGCACCCGTCAGGTTCGCCCGCGGCCACAGTCCGTCCTGACCTGCGTCAACCCCGCGCGTTTGGCACCAGCTCGTCGGGTCGCCCGACTCCCTCTTCAACTCACCTCTTACTTCGCTCGTGAGCCGACCCTCACTGATCGCGCTTCCCCGAGCTTCCAACAGCTAGTTAAGAGAGCTATCTAATTGCGCGGCCGGGATTTATAGCGTGCATGCATGGGTGAAGAACACGAAATTACAAGGACTTAGAAAGAGGATTAGGAGAGGGAGCGCCTGCGTTCTGCATGGCCAGGCCGCGGCGTGGGGGACGTAACCTCTCTCCACACATCGATCCGAGCATGCAGTCCACGGGCTGGCTAGACACAACAAGAGAAAGCGAGAGCGGGAAAGACGAAGTTCAAGAAGACGGGATACAGTTACAATCACGCCCGCCCAAAATTACAGTTACACACACGATTAAAGGCGCCGACTATTCAGAGTTTCGTTGCAGACGTACAAAGAAGCACGTAAGCAAAAAGCTCCACGTGGCAGAAGAAAATCCTAATTGCAAAATTCCGAAATTCCTATCTAATGCGGAAAACCAAAAAACAGAAACTCCGAAAAGAAAGTCCGAGATTCGGAGAGGCACCAAGGCTCGGCAAGATTTGAAAAAGAATTCAAAAGGAAAATTAAAAAAAAACGAAGCAGAATTTCCGCGCGATGTCCGCGCCCAAAAGTCCACAACCGAAACAAAAAAGCGACGTCAACATTTATTATTCGCGCGCACGGAGGCGCGCCATTCACACAGCCAATCAACCAAGTGATCGTATCGGGGCCCACCCGGGCCTGAACCAGCCATCCGAAAGGAACCGACGCAAAAAGACGAAGAAGCGAGGACACCGATGCAATTTCCCATCCATCCCAATCTCCCGTAATTGGCCCATCCTTCCCAGCTTAGGACCCCTCGTCGCTACCGCGCAGAAAATCGCGCGGTGCGGAAATCGGTTTGTCACATATGCGACGCCTAGGGGGTTCCAATCTTAAGCAAGATCCTGCTTGCTTGAATCTTGACACGTGTCGATCTCTCTAATGGACCGATGCGAGAAGCTTTCTGCATGGCCACTTTCCGTGTGAAAGAGTGTGGACGTCATCCAACTTGGCCTGCAAGTTCTTTCCTACAAGTTCCTCAGGAGGGCTCTCGTCAATCCAAGGAGGGGATTACTCATGCCATCGCCGTGTCACACACACCAATCCACCGATCACCGATCGTCAGTGTCCACCAGGAAGGGGGAAGGGGAGACGGTACATGGGGGCATGGTGAGGAGGAGTGTTAATCGGAAGCGGGGGTAATAATCGTTCCACCTGGGCTACTGTTTCCGTGAGCTCCTGGTAATGAACGATTCGGTGGAAACGGGGGAAGCGATTACCAGTGTGCGGAAGGGAGGCGAGATAGCCGGGATACAGGGTGGTAAAGGTGCGGAAAAGTGTCGCGTGAAAATGATCGTGGTTTTCGCATGCGGGGATAGTCCCCGTAATCATGCAATAAACCTCGATCATATTGTGGCCTCGCCACGCGACACTAAGGAGAAGGGTATGGAGGTAGAAATCGGGGAGGGCGCATAGGGTTGAGGGATGGGGGTGAACGGTAACGACGATGCGAGTGGCGTAGAAGAATCGGAAGGTGTCGATGGGGAAGGGGTTATGGGGGAAGGTGACACGGGTGGTGATTTGATGGATGGTGAGGTAGTCAAGGGGACTGCGGGATAACGACCGTGGACGAAGCCCGATGCCCCGTATTGGTACGGGCTTGAACTGATGGTTGGTCGGAGGTGGAGGGGGAGGGGGATCGGCTTCGTCGCCGCCCTGTCGGTGAGCTTGAAGTCTCAGCCTGTTCTCCATCCTCAGGCTTAGGCGGCTCGGGATCGCGGGCCAGATCGTCGGTGATCGGCAAATTTGCCACGCTGGCGAACTCCAGCTGTCGTTTTTCGGCCGCGATTTCGTCTCTTTTGCGCACCGCTTCGGGGTCTTCCGCCTGCTCTGCTTTTGTTCGCTCGAGCTCCTCCGCTGAGATCTCCCACTCAGTCTCCTCCAGCTCTAACTCCTCTTCTTCTTCCTCGTCTTCTTCCTCGCCTTCACTCTGATCTCCCTCGCTGTGCTCACTATAACTGCCTTCCTCCGGGGTTGTTTCCTCCGCGTCCTCTTCGGTGGCTTCTTCTTCTTCCTCGACGCTTTCTTCCTTGATCTCTATTTCTTCGTCCTCGGAGGCCGCCCGATCTTGGAAAAAGGTGAGATCGATGATCTCCCGTGGGTCCAGATAATCCTGCTGCGACGGCAGGTTGCGGCTGGTTCCTGGCTCCTCTAAGCATGCCGACCACTGAAGATACGCCGTTAGAGTCCGCGTGAGGACATGTGGAACCGGGCTCTCATCACTCTGCGAGACGATCTCAAGTGGGAGATCATCTGCTAACTGTGCAAGGGGGACCGTCAACTCTAAGGCGATCAGCTGGCGATGATTGGGGTGCACCGATCCGAACAAAAATCCGAGAAGATCGCCTTCCACGTCGGTCCTCCAGGCTTGAACGATCAACTCTAAGTACTCAAACCACTCGCGATGTTCCTCGTCCTTGGTCCATGTGATTCGTACTCCGATCAGGCACATCGAAAGATCAACGAAGTGTTCACGCCAGCGCCTTCACTGCGTGAGATCGAGAAGGGGGACAGCGAGCGGCTCTAGGCAGAAGGAGAGGCGAGGATGAACACCAGACTGCCAGAAGGTGGGAAAGAGAGATGGGAGAGCAAAGGTGGAGAGTTGGGAGCGGTTCATCGGGGATACTGGAAGGGGATGAGTTCCGGCAGCACCACCGCTGGCTCGTGCTGGAACGCTCGAATGCCACCGAGCTTGATGCCGTCCGTGGGGAAAATATTATCTCTGTGGCGCGTAAGCCAGTGGTTCCACTCTGTCGCCAGTTGTTGCACCCACTCCCTCAATGACGTCCGGATGGCCATATGCCGTAGCGCACTAACCGTACTGATATCGTCGTTGAAGCCGACGACCGTGGACATGTGGCTAATCCCCGGAGATGACCGCCGATGGACGACCACCGCTTCTGCCAGCACGACCGCCTTAGGACTGCCCGCGAAGCGGAACTCGGCTGCTGCGTACACTCCCGAAGTGCAGAAGAACTGCGCCAGCCGTAGAAGATCCAGATTGAACCGTGGATGGCGAACTTGCCAAATCACTGAGATGTAACCTCGTGGCGTGAGCAGATGATCGCCGAGAGCTCGCTCTGTAAGAAAACTCATGGCGATGGAGGAGGGGACGGAGTATGAGAAGAGACGGGGGATGCAGGGGAGGAAGAAGGCGATGGAGAGTCGTCGTCTGCTTCTGTAGCCAAGGAAGAGGAAGAGGGTGCAGAAGATGGGGAAGAAGGGAGGGGACGCAGGTACGACATGTGGCGAACGATCAGCCGCGCCGATCGGCTTCTCGAGACCTCCGGCACGAGGCGCACGGTGTTCACTCCGTTTGGTCCAAGCTCGATCACTCAGAATCTCCCGAAGAATCGTGGCGCTAGCTTACCTTGGTGAGCACATTTCCTCACCTGCACCAAGTCCCCTAATTTGTATTGGGGCCACGGACCGGCGTTCCCGTTTCGGGCCTCGTAACTACGGAATGGCGACCGTGGGCCAACTCGGTCATTTTTTTGCGTTTTCGGGCCAATCGGGGCAGAGACCTTTCCATCAGTTCCGGGTGTCACTTGGCCTTGTCTCGAACCGTGGCCCTTGTGGGCCGTCGGTTCAACGAAGATCGTCTGGGAGGCTCGATATTGAAACACAAGCCACACTATTGGTCCTTAACTGAAACGGGCTCAGGCCCGTTGATTCGTGGGGCGTTCCTCGATGGACCGCCAAGATGTGATCTACGATATCGGGCCAGGGCCTGGGGTCCCATGCCGCGATATTGCGTCATAGAGCAGTCTTTATCACCCTATTGGCATTTTCTACTAGCCCGTTGGATTGCGACATGTGGGGTGCGGTGTTCCGAACAGCGACGCCGTGTACGCCCAAATTTCTCAAGACTTCTCCCATGAATTCTACCCCATTGTCGGTTAGAATTTCCTCCGTGTCCTGGTGCATCCCTAAAAACCGGTTGATGTATCGCGCAATCTTAGCCAGTTGTCGCGTACGACAGGGATACGCTTCGATCCATTTTGAGAAATGGTCCACGAACACGAGTAGGATTGAATATTCACAGCTATTAGGTCCAGGAGGCACCACAATATCGCTAGTATCCATGCTAACCCTTTGGAAAGGCAGTTCAACTACCATCGGTACTATCGATCTTGGCGGCTGAATCGGTGTCTTGTCAGTGGAGCAGACCTGACAATTCGCGACGATGAATTTCACATCGTCACGAATATTGGACCAATACCACTCGTTTTTGTCGTTCGCCGCCTCCGTGATCCGTATGGCAAAGTGGGCAGCCGTTTCCTCATGCGTTGTCTTCACCCAGTCATACCTCATGAACGGGTGCGGTACTACCATCCAAATCCCACTACCATCCAAATGCCACTACCATCCATTTTCTGTTTTTCCAATCATTTCTCATTCCAGCTGTAGTCTCGAGCCCTTTCATTGACCCTCCTCCGACCTTCCTTGGTGAAGTCATGGAGAGGGTTACCCACTAGAATAGCAATCAAGGCGATATCCGTCCATACTTCGGCCCTTCTAAACCTCCGGGTCTTTTCCAATCCTTCTGACGTGGCATCTAAAAAGCGAGCGTCGGTCGGGATCTTATCAACCCGACACAAGGGGCACAACCAAGGCTTGCTGTTGTTCCGGTATTGGATGCACGAGCCGTGGGTTCGTGCGACACATTGTCGACAACCTACCCATTCCACATATCCCTCTCCGCTAAGGCACATAAAGATCGAGTCTACGCGAGAAATTGCTTTACAAAAATAACAAAATTTATCAGGCAGGGAGAGAAGAGATGAAGAGGAGAGGGGAGAGAGAGGAGTTGTAGGATTACCTCCGTCACCCATTGCCACCCGCCTGCTTCTTGCCACGAGGGAGAACTGCCACTTGTCCGTATTTGGGCCCGTTCACCGACTCCGGTTCCTTCCACGGGACGATCTCTTCTGCCTTAGGCACTTTAGCTGGTTGATGCAGACGTGTCAGCCCATCCGCGTTGCCGTGTCTCTCCGTCTTTCGGTGGATAATGTCGAAGTCGTACTCCTGTAGGCGCACCGCCCATCGGCCAATCATGCTCGTGTAATTAGAGAGTCTCTTCAACGCTAACAGGGGCTCATGATCGGTGACAAGGAGGAACTTTTGTCCGTACAGATACGGATGGAAGTGCTGGATTCCACACTACCGCATAGCATTCGCCTTGTGGAGCGGAGTTGTTCTTTCGTTCGTCTGGTACAGTTCGTGACGCATAATCGATGACATGCTCTCGACCATCGTTCCCCTTCTGCGCTAAAATAACAGAAATAGCCTCCGACTGCCAGTCCGTGATGAGAGTGAACTGCTTCGAGGGGTCCGGTCAGATCAAAATAGGTGTCGTTGCTAGGACTTCCTTGAGGGTCGCGAAGGCCCGTTCGCATTCTGCGTCCCAACTAAGGGGCTGATCCTTCCGTAACAGATTCGATTAGGGTCGCGCAATCGCGGCGAAATCCTTGATGAACCGTCGATAGTACGAAGCTAGCCCCAAGAAGGCTCAAACCTGCGTCAGTGACGTGGGAACATGAGCTTCCTTCACCGCTGCATCCTTTCTTCAGTCAGGCTGCAGTCCTCCACGTGTCACGACGTAGCCTAGGAACGAAATTTCCGAGAGGAAAAATTCGCTCTTAACGAGCGCAATCTTGAATCCGGCGTCTCGTAGGGCGCCCAATGTCCACTCGATATGCTGCGCATGACCGTGATAGGTCTTTGAATAAACTAGGATGTGACGCATAAGTTGATCATCCCCTGCGTCAATTAAGTCTTGTTGACGAAGTTCAGGAACGTGACGTTCATGGCCCGTTGAAACGTGGCTGGCGCATTGCAGATCCCCATCGGACATCGAACCCACTGCCATGTGCCTTCAAACAGTACGAAGGCCGTCTTCAGCCGGTCTTCCTCCTTAACCTGAATGTGATGAAAGCTATGCCGAATATCAAACTTACTGAAATAATTAGCACACCCAATCGCATCCAACAAATCATCAATCCGGGGGAGGGGGTACACATCTTTGATCGTGATATCATTCAGCTTGCGATAATCAATGCATATGCGGATGGATCCATTCTTTTTCGCCACTAACACTACTGGGAATGACCATGGTCCGGTGGCGGGTTCAATCCAACCGCTTGCTTCGAATTCTCGAATCCGTTCGAGATACTTTTTCCTTTCCACCAACGAATATCGGTATGGTTTGCAGTGAATTGGGGAATGATTTCCCATCTGAATAACGACAATCCAATGTCCGTGTTGTCACATTAATCGCTTCTTTGTGTTCTTTCAGGATGTCCGCGATTAGGTGGTGGATTTCATTAGGTACGTATCGAGGTACGTATAATTCGTATGACTCTTCCCATATCCGCACATCAATGTGTTTCGTATTCATTCGCTTGGTGTTTTCCGGCGGGGGTGTGGAGATGAACGAGTTGTCGGATCGCCAGGAGAACACCGTGGCCATCATTTGTGCATCCTCTTCTCATGTGGCCACGTGTTCTTCAGGTGTCACCCCGTCTCGAATGTCTTGCCATGACACAGGTTTCGTGGCAATCTTGATTCCGAGCCCGTTATCGAGGCGCTCAGGGGGTTTCAAAGAGTTGATCTCCGCCTCTAAGCGTAGCAATCGGATTTCCTTCGTAGGTGTCGGCAGAGACCTTGGAAGGTCCGTGATATTGCAGTAGTGCCTTTTGTCGTTGTATCGGACGAGAAGAGGGGAGATTCCTTCGTACAGTGTTTGAGGGGGTTCCAAAGAATCAACCATCCTAGAAATCTGTACGAGAGGTTCTTCCATAATCATTGCCTGAGTTCTTTGCAAATCTTGGTTAGTTTTGTTTAGGGCTTCAACATTCATCTGTTGCATGGGGTAACAAATACGTTCTCGCGCCATCTTCAGGATTTCCGGATCGTCATCATCATCGCTGTTGTCTGCGTCCTTGGTTGTTCGCCCGTTATCCCAGGTAATCATGCGGAGGGTCCCTATCATTGAGGGAGAAACTCGAGGGGCTGCGTTGGCGGTAGTATGTAGAGTCAGTCAACAGAAAAATTCCCACGAGAAATGAAAGTTAAAAAAACATTATTAAAAAAAAAACCCTTCATATTTATAAATTATCATTTCAATGTTCGTCAAATTCTAAAATTTTCAGTTTTATTTGATTAGTTCCCGTCTAAATATGAGTTTTCCCTTCCAACTACATCTATTGATTCAAGATCGAATGAAAGTCTGGACGATTTTATGAAATGTTTTAATTAAATTTTTATTTTACTCCAACAAATATCTTCTAATTTAGATTGGATTAACCTATTTATGACTGAAAATCCTTACTTAGAGTAATAGTCCAATTAAAATATTTCATTAACTCATCCAGACTTTCATTCCATCTCTAGCATGCAGTCCAAATAAGAAGGGATACCCTATTCTTGGAATGAAAGTTTGCAAGTAAGATGATAAATTTTAAAATTGGAATGACATTTTTTAAGATGGAATGAAAATTTAAAATTTAGATTGTAATTTTACTATAGAATGATTATTTAATTCTGGAATTTTTTTCCGTTGGTCTCATTGGTACAACATAGGGTTTGCCTTCCGTATTTCGGAGGACAATCGATCGTCTTTCGAAGTCCAGGTTAGCTCGTAGTGCTACCAGGGCGGGAAGGCCGAAAATAACATTGTAAGTATTGACATCTAATACTACGACATCTCCCAAAGCATGCACCTTCCCTAATTGAAATGCAACATTGGTCATCCGCCCCAACGTTTTAATCTTTTCTTCGTCTGCGGAAACGAGTTGATCTCTTTCTGTTAGCATAATTAAGTCGTTCTTCCTTCCCGCTCTTTCAACCACTCGTAGCGAAATAGCCAAGACAGCCGCTCCTGAATTGATGATTGCATTATACGGGACTCCCCATACTACGATATCGCATTCCTCGGATTTCCATGGGATAGGTTTGATTCGCAAGAAGTGATCATCTTCATGTATTAGCCCTGTGCGTATGAGATCGGAGCTGCCTGCGGCATTTTCGTTTGATATTGGTCCTTTCGTTTTTGTGTTCGTTGTTCGGGCGAGAGCAACTTGAAATCGCTTCTGATTCACTTTGCAGTGTTGCAACATACGCTCATTAGCCTGTTCTGATATTGAAAGTAGATGGCCAATCGGAAGAGGAATCCGATGGTCCAATGCTCGAACGATGTTCAGAACGTCAATTTCGCCAGTGACGAAAGTGGGTCCTCTCGACTCCATCTCTCCTGGAGACGGTCGCCATTCCGCCACTTCTTTCTGTTCCGGCACCGGTCTGATGGTCCCAATCATTCCAAGCATCGAATACCCAAGTGATATATATTAATCTAATGGAATGAGCTCAGCAACCTCCTCTGAGGTAGCTAGCGCACTTCCTTCTCCCTCCATTTCTTTCATCAGGGCTCCTACCTGTCCAGGTCCGTTAGCGATGGGGGCTGCAACTATTGGCGCAACTCCGACTCGCTGTTGCGGGGGCCAGTGAGGGCAATCTCGGGCTAGATGCCCCGGTTGATGGCATGCATAACAGACGTTCAGATTGCCCGCGGCTCCTCCGAGAAAAGGTGCCGGGGCCAGACCTTGTTGGATTGGGGCGGCACGTACTGCGATGGGCCGCATGTTTCTCATCATAGCTTCCAACCGAGTATTATGCTCCCGCTGTTCCTTTTTGTTTTCTTGGATTAGGCTAATTAGTGTTTTGATTAGCTCCAAAATGGCAGTTGATTTATTCGACCGTACGAGGTTCTCGATCGGTGGCGGGGGTACCGTCATTACCAGTGCTGGCATCATGGGGGCGGGCATACCCGTAATCACGCTCGGCGTTGGTCGTTTAGGGGATATCTGCTCCAGATAGGTAACAGGACCTGACACAAACCCCATGTTTTCAAACTTGTTTTGCAACGCAGCCAGCTCAGCCTTGACCCTCGCAAGTTCGGACGAGTCTCTTTCCTTAGAATAGTCTTCTCCTTCCAGGAAACTCGCCGCGAACTTTCGTTCCATTTCTTCCGCAGCAGCCATAATCTGTTGCAGCGTATGATTGATAGGGGAAAACTCTTTCCGCAGTTTCGCCCTTATCGTTCGGCTACGAAGTCCATTGATGAACAAATCTCTTCCTACTTGCTCACCTCGCTCCGTTTTCACGAACATTCGGTAAAACCGGTTTCGATATTCCGTAACAGATTCAAGAGGTTTTTGAACTCGATCTTTAATCATAAAGAGCGCTTGTTCCGGATGGATGTAATCAAATCGATTTAGGAAATCTCGTTCGTAGGTCGTAAGATCTACCCATACATAAGTACTGAACCAATGATGGGCGTCCCCTCCTAGCTGAGCGGGGATGTTCACCTGAGCTTCGTTGTCATCATACTGCTGTGCTCGGAGCGTAGCTAACCATGCTCCAACAAGATGATGCGCATGATCAAACAAATAGAGATCTGGTGGCATCATAGGAGTTCGTGCACGTGGTACGGGTTGATTAGGATTTTGCTGGGGATTCGGGTTCTGTATTGGGTTCTGCTGATTAGCATTCATATTGACGGCCCGTTGATTAGCCGACCTGCTTCTAGTGACGACAGGGTCGCGTTTATGTGCACTCCGGAGTCGAGGTCGCCCTCGGTTAGCCAAATCGCCTGATTATCGTGTTGTTAGTCTTATAACCCGGCCACGTGTCGGGCTCTGATACCAACCTCACGCCCAGCGCGACTTCGTGATCGGAGTAGGATGTGGGCCTGGAAGTGCGAAAAGGGGTGTGCCAAGGATTTTTGGGAAAGTGGGGGTGGAGTCCAAGGTCAGAACTGAGATCTCCTGTGGCAGAGTTTTTCGGGGGCACGAGTGCAGTTTGGTTAAGAGGACGGACCGCTTCCGGTCAAAAGGCCGATGGCGTGCGCGGATCAGTCAAGGCTGTCCGAACCGTCTGTTTTGATAGCGGTGGTTCGACGAAAGGTCCATCCGGGGTGGGTGTGATTCTGATGAGTCAGGCTATCGGATGCCGCCACGTGGCGTCGGTCGTCGCATGTTCGGGTTAGGCCCTCGGGGTGCCGGGGTTCTCTGATTGTTGCGTCGCCGACAATTTCCGCAGGGTGTGCAGGACCAGTATGGGGCTATGGCGTTCCACGGGACGACTGTGAGTTGATACGGGAGAAGAAGACGGAAGGGAGGGAAGTTAGTGGAGATAACGACGAAACTGGTGGAAATAAAGTAGTGTGTGTGGTCCGGAGTGGGGAATTTAGGGCACCGTGGATCACTAGTTGTGGCACAATGAGATTCCCTAGGACACAGTCAATTCTCGGTTAAGCAGGGGAACCTCTGTCGGAGACACTCTTCTATCCGAGGGGTGAAGTACTCCGGGTCCCACGACGAATCTGAGTCTTTGGAGTGATTCGTTTTATCATCGTGGAGCCAAGAAATTCCTAAGCGCGTGTTCGCCCGTGCCTATCCTAATATTCGAACTGTCGCGAATTACCGCGGGTGAGTACTCGTAGGCTGTGCGATTCGGATCACGTTTACACGTGTTCACTCGGGGTGATCACGCCGTTGCATGCAAAATGGACACTGACCACATCCAGTCATTCAGTATTCCCGCAGTCGTTAGCCCTTTCATGCATGGGTGCTTACGAATCGATGCGAGCGGACACGTGTAAGTGCGCAGACCAGATCGCGCTTACACGCATCCCTGCAAGGTATTCGCTTGTCAAACAGCTACCCAATCATCTAATCACTCTGCAATCCTTACGCAATCATTCCGGAATATGCAAGGTGCTATTACTCATTTGCAGCAACAACAACAATAGTGAGGATTATGCGAACTTTCCTATTATGATCATGAGTGTATCAAAACGACAAGCAAAGGCAAAGATCAGGCATAAGGAAAAACAAACAGACATAGCATCCATTCATCCATTCATTCATTCATTCAGCACAACACAAAATATCCGAGAACGCAAAAGCAAGTGGGGGCCGAGACCAAGTCAAGATTCCGAAAAACAAAGAGAACGGGCGAATCGCCCCGAGTCGAGATCAAAATTCATGTACAAAAGCAACGAGGGAGAAAAGACAAAAGAAACAGCAAACCCGCGTCCACCAACCTCAACTCCCTCTTTCTCTCTCTCTGTCTCTCCGATGGGACAGTCCGTTGTCACGCACCAACCCACAAAGTCGTCACCCCGCTTAGTCCTCCTGCACCCGTCAGGTTCGCCCACGCCCACAGTCCGTCGTGGCCCGCGTAAACCCCACGCGTTTGGCACCAGCTCGTCGGGTTGCCCGACTCCCTCTTCAACTCACCTCTTACTTCGCTCGTGAGCCGACCCTCACTGATCGCGTTACCCCAAGCTTCCAACAGCTGGTTAAGAGAGCTATCTAATCGCGTGGCCGGGATTTATAGCGTGCATGCATGCACGAAGAACACGGAATTACCAGGACCTAGAAAGAGGATTAGGAAAGGGAGCGCCGGGCCACGGCGTGGGGGACGTTACCTCTCTCCATGCATCGATCCGAGCAATGCCATGCAGTCCGCGGGCTGGCTAGACACAACAAGAGAAAGCGAGAACTGGAAAGACGAAGTACAAGAAGAAGGGATACAATTACAATGGCGCCCGCCCAAAATTACAGTTACACACACGATTAAAGGCGCCGACTAATCAAAGTTTCGTTGCAGCCACACAAAGAAGCGCGTAAGCAAAAAGCGCCGCGCGACAGAAAAAAGTCCTAATTGGAAAATTCCTAAATTCCTATCTAATGTGGAAAAGCAAAAAGCACAAACTCCCAAAAGAAAGTCCGAGATTCCGAGAGCCATTAGGGCTCGACAAGATTTGAAAAAGAATTCAAAAGGAAAATTCAAAAAGAACGAAGCAGAATTCCAGCGCGATGTCCGCGCCCAAAAGTCCACAACCGAAACAAAAAAGCGACATCAACATTTATTATTCGCGCGCACGGAGGCGCGCCATTCACACATCCAATCAACCAAGTGATCGTCCCGGGGCCCACCTTGGCCTGAACATGCCATCCAAAAGGAACTGATGCAAGAAAACGAAGAAGCGAGGACACCGATGCAATTTCCCATCCATTCCAATCTCCCGTAATTGGCCATCCTTCCCAGCTTAGGACCCCTCGTCGCTACCGCGCAGAAAATCACGCCGTGCGGAAATCGGTTCGTCATAACCGCGTCATCTGAGTACGTCCTCAATCGCATCATCCGGTACATAGAGGCTGGTGTCCTCCTGACGGAGTACATGGATGCTGGGCGTGGTGGAAGTCAGGTTGTTCTCGCAAACAACCCCCTAGCACACACCTCCTCGGTGTGGATCTTCTGGCAGGGTAGCTGCGGGCACTCCGCCCCCACGCACCACGGAGTCCGGGTCGCATACTCCGTCAAGAGGACACCAGCCTCAATGTCCCGGATGATGCGATTGATCACGTACTCAGATGACGTGGGAGGTTTGTGATGCGACCCGGACACCAGCCTCTATGTCCTCTTGACGGAGTATGTGGATGATGGGCGTGGTGGAAGTTATGCTGTTGGCTCGCAAACAACCCCCTAGCACACACCTCTTCGGTGTGGATACACCTGCTGCATCATCTGAGTACGTCCTCAATCACATCATCCAGGACATAGAGGCTGGTGTCCTCCTTACGGAGTATGTGGATGCTGGGCGTGGTGGAAGTCAGGCTGTTGCCTCGCAAACGACCCCCTCGCACACACCTCCTGGGTGTGGATCTTTCGGCGGGGTAGCTGCGGGCACCCGCCCCCACTCACCATGGAGTCCGGGTCGCATCACACACCTCCCCGGTGTGGATCTTCCGGAGGTGTAGCTGCGGGCACCCCGTCCCCACTGACCGGGGATGGGTGTTCTCACACACCACTTGCCGGAGAACAAGGCTTGGGAACGTCTACGGGAGGGCCATCTGAGGGCCACCCTCCACGACCAAGTTCGGGGGAGGAGAATATAGATTGGTGGGGCGAGACTGGAACTGAGTGGTTGTGCCGCTATCGAAATGAGGTGAAAACATTGATGGGGGAAGAGACTGAAGCGTACGGCTGCACAAGGCTGAAATCTGGTTTTTGAAAGTATGCGGAAGAGCTCATGCGTGTGAAGGGTTACAAGCATGTAGAAGAGCAATGCAAGAACAAGTTCAACCAGATCCATGACTACTATAGAAGATTGAAGGCGCACGAGAGCTTGTCCGGTTTGCCGAGCTAGTGGGATATGAATCAGACAAGGCAGAAGAAGTACAACGTCGACTTTGTGCTTCGTGGAAGCTGTTATGACATCATACACCCGATGGAGAAGGACAAGGACTCTATTAACCTGTTCAATTTGATGGATTCAGGGGCGGAAGAGGAGTGTCTTGAAGATGGAATGGGGGTAAATGACGCTGAATCAGATGGGGATGGATGGTGAGGGCGAAGATCCGGTGGTCGAGTCTGGCATTCGCCCAGTGGCTCACGATCGACAAGTTTTGAATCGACGCTCAGTAAATGCAAAAGAGCTGCCAGCAATGTGTTGTGAAGCAACACGTGACATCGCTAAGCAGCAGGTTGAGGTTCATCGGGAGCTTGTGCAACAAGACATTGCATCACGCGAATGGATAGCTACCATAATGGGGGACAAGGTGGAGAAGGGTTATTTCGTACTTGCTGATGCCATTTGAAACTTACGTCCTCATACAGATACTCCATCTCGTGATCCGGATAGCAACAACTGCCGGTTGTGCATTGGTGTTGCCGCTCTTATGGGCAGTCTATGTATTTATTGATTTTATTGGTTTGTGTTCTTTGATTTTTTTTGTTTTTTTTGTTTTTCGGGAGTTTTGAGATAGATCAGCGCAATGTTACCACCTCCCGCGGTTATAGCAGACTGTCCATACGAAAGTCGTGTGTGTTTATATGTTTTGGGGGTTCATGGGTGACTGTTCGGGTGACTGTATGGGTGACTGTTCGTGTGACTGTTCGGGTGACAAGACACCACATTCAATAAGAGAGAGAGTCCGAGCCCCAGGTGACTGCTCGTGTGACTGCTCAGGTCGCAACACACCGCATGTTCAGTGAGCGCAAGAGTGCGTACACGAGTGGCTGTTCGGGTGACTCTTTTGGTGACAACACACCGCATCCTGTCATCGAGAGACTCCCTCCACTTGTGACTGTTGGGTTCACTGTGTGGGTGTCACCACAGCTCATTGTGTCAGAGAGAGAGTCCATACACAGGTCACTGTTTGGGCGACAAGACACGATGATGTGTCACCTCTGTCGACAGATGCACGGGGCACATATACGCTCCTTCGCAACAGGGAAAACAGAAAAAAAAAAGAAAAATATTTCGTTCCTGAGTTAAGTGATGATCGGCCCCCTGTGACAACTATTTAAACAGGCTCCTCACATACCTGTTCCTCAATTCATGCACAAAGGGATCGTGAGAGAGAGAGAGAGAGAGAGAGAGAGAGAGAGAGAGAGAGAGAGAGAGAGAGA
>BFEA01000632.1:202038-213259 GCA_003427395.1 Chara braunii | reverse complement strand
TTTTTTTTTACTTTGGGGGGTGGCCCCCGACATGCACACACCCCCCCACCCCCTCAGATGTCCAATGCCCCACGGGAAGGCCTCCGAATTGGCTCAGACGGCCGTACGTATGGCCCGTACTACTGCCTGGGGGTCCGTACATATGGCCGTATGGGCCGTTCGTAGGCCCATTACTGCACCAGCTAGATGTACGGGCCTGCCTTGAACCCACATATGCATTGATGATGAAAAACTCTCGGAGGTTTGCTCAAATTCATTCATGATGACAAAAATGTTGGAGGTCCACGTACCTGGACAACAGACTTGTGGTTTAAATCCAATTAGCTTTAGTGGCCAGATGCCAAGGACTAGGTTAAACACCCAGGTTCATTTAGTGGGGGCACAAAAGACGACAACCTCCCTACCAGCCAGGCTATTCTTGCATGTGGGTGGGTAGGATAAGTGCGCATTGCCACGACCTTCTTCGCCCGGACACAACGTCCAGGCTAGCATGATCATGTATTTCCATTGGAATAAGGTTTGTATATATTGATGACGATGGGGTATGATGTTTGTGGGAGGAAAGAGGCATGATCAGGACAATAGGCTGGGAGCAGAACCCACCAGCGAGGACCACTACAAAGGACCTGTACAGCCCAATTATCACCCATGGCAGTGTGACAGTCATCAACCTGATAGCAGAGGTGCCTGCAGCTCTCAGGCCCATTACTACGCCAAGAATGATTGATAGCTGTATGATATGATGTTCATTACATATTAAATTTTGAAGAGAAATTTTAAAGAGATATAAGCAAAAAAAATGTGAGTGTGGATCCAGTTCGTCAGCAGGTGTTGCTCCAAAGTATGATGAGCACCACCACTTCCTTTAGCGTGCAGTTTTTTGTTTTTCAACTCTGACTTGAGTTGAGAGAAAAAAAAAAAAGGGAATTTAACGCACGATGACTCGATGAGTTCCACCACTTCCTTCAAAACCAGTGCTTATTTCCCCCCCCCCCTCTCTCTCTAAAACCTGTGCTTTTGGCAATGCCTGAATCTGGATATGTTTGTGGAGAGAAGGGGGGGAAAAAAGCACTGGTTTTGGCTTCTGGGGCCAAGTCCCAGGGGGTCCACAGAAATGATTCAGGGAACTTCACTAAATAGTAACTACGCGTCTTTCCCATTACAATTACTGAGGTTCCGCAGATGCCAGCGGACTTTGTATCTTTGGACAATATGGCCAAAAAAAAAAGAAAAAAGAAAGCTGCACCATGGCCATCATCTCAGGGGCAAGGTGGACGAGTTAGGCCACTGCTAAATTGGACATCCAGAAGAAAATCTTTGGGATCACCATGGTCCATGGCTCCACAATCATCTGGATTCGGGACCTTCAAGGGAGCTTGACACCCCGAACAGACTTTTCCAATCACAAAGTGCTTCAGCTATTTCGCCATCTGGAGCCGCCATGTCCTTCCAGGGATTCTTCCCGATCATGGCTGTTCATTACCCTCCAAACCACTGCAAAGGCCGACAGTGGAGCCGGGATGTCCTTCTGTGGATTCTCCACTGTAGGCCTTTGCAGTGGTTTGGAGGGTAATGAACAGCCATGAAATGGATATGTTACATTTTTTGAGCGTGATTGAAACTGACATATTTGGCCCAGAAAATATCACATTTTTAACTCCTGAGGGTTCCGTGTTCTGACAACGCTGGACCGCAGGCCTTTAGATGTATCTGGACTTAGAAGGAGTCAATATACATCCAAGGGTGTGAAAACACCAGACCCTCAGGAGCTAAAATGTGACATTTTTGGGAACAAATATGACAGTTTCGAGTGCATTCAGGAACTATAAGAAGTCCATTTTAATGAGATGACTCTTAATGAGAGGGCACTACACCGGAAGAAGACACAAGGGCAACACCAGACTGCCACTTCTTAGGACACCAGAGCCCAAGTCCCACTATCAGCACTGAGTTTCCGCAACGCCTGAATCTGGACGTGTTTGTGGAGATGTGAGGTTGAGAAAACACAATGCGACTTCTGCACATCTCCTCAAACACATCCAGACCCAGGGATTGAGGAAAGTCAACGCTGCTAGTGGGACTGGGCCCCAGGAGTCGCCTTTAGCAATGGAGATTCTGTCAGTTTTTCTTGCTAGATCTGGCGGCCCCGAAAATAGGCTGAAGACACGAACCCCTGATGCTTGCTATATCGGTGCTTCTGATAACTCGGATAACATCACGGGCCTCGTGATCGATCGGGTGCTCTCATTTGCTCCGCTTGAGTCATTAGCTACATTACTCAGATGTGAAGTTCAAAACTTTGATGTAACAGTCTTCAGAATGGGATGGAGGAGTGGGGACGGGGGTCAAGGATCCCCGTGCCAGCATCCCGGGGGTCAAACCCCCACCCTGGCTGGGCCCCCGGGGATCACCGCCTGCGGCGCCTGAGTACCTTGGTTGACAACCATCTAAAAAATGTTGGTCAAGGCAGTGGCCAACAAAATAATTGGTGTAATGAAAGAAATTATTCAGCTCACAGAAACGGGATTGATGAAGAGTCACACATCCAGAATTTTTTTTTGGTGGTCAATGAGTTGCTTACACTAGCTAGGCATTCTTGCCAAAGTGCGAACGTCATCGTCATTGACTTTAAGAAAACCTGTGATCACGTGGATTGATTGGTCCTGGACTTTGGACACTCCTGTAGTGCCCCGTACGTTTCCTAAAATTGTGCCTTGAATACGGGTACGACTTTAGGAAGTACTGGTGGTTTAAACCTGCAACTTTAGGAAAATTACGGGCCAGTGGCCACTACAGGAGCGTCCAAATTCATTACAGTAGAAATGCTTCTACTCTATTTTTTTCGCGGCTGATAGCTAGGTTTAACGTAGACCGTCAACTTCTCAAACTGATTAAATGGTTTTGCGAAGGAAAATGGAATCCTGCCAAAATCTCTTTGATACAAAGGCAAATTGCCCAGCTCTGCCTTTCCATCTATAACTGGCTTATTGACCATACCACCGACCACCGGACTCCCCCAACAGACACTGGCTTCCCTTGCAGGGCCCCATCCGAGTTTTGGGGGTGTCATTGACTGCCCAGGGTCGTCCCCCATTAAATGACGACTGGATCTCGGCACCTGCCTTAGCTAAGCTGCCCGACTGGTGTAATAAGCACACTTCCAGCTTGGGCCGGGCACTTGCCATCAATAACGTAGTTTTTGCAGTGTTATGGTGGTAGTGTCGAGGGAGGAAGGCACTTCCTGTCCATCAGAACTAGGTTGGTCAGCACCGGGGAAGGTTGCGGTGCCCTGTTACCCTAGCATGAAGGGGGTGTGAGATCAAGTGAGTTCTGGTACGAGGACTGAAAGCCTGGACAGACTTTCCATCTGTTGAGAGGGGAATTTTGGATAGTAGGCTGTTTCAGTTTTGACCCTCCGCTCATATAGGTTTCCATGCCTTTCCAAGATATTTCAAAATACAAAAAGACTTAGTAACTGCGGCTTGAGTAACCTAGCATTAGGTCAGTAGGTCAGCAGTTATCCATGGTCTTCTTAAAATTCTTCTGACTTTCTTTCAAAAAAAGAGGTGAGTGGGATAAGTAGATGGTTGGATATCTAGTGTCCTACTAGTGATGGGGCTAGCTCATAGGATGGAAACAGGGTATAGCAGCAGCGGAGATGGTGGCTCTGCTGCAGTAAGTCTTGCCGGAGTGAGGTAAGGAGGATTGATGGTGGGTTTCTGAGTCGTTTTCTGATTTTAGCCTATGTTCTGAAGTTTTGCCGCAGCAATTTTCTCAGTAGCTACAATTTCTTAGCCATAGCCGGGTAATGGCCCCGGTATCTTAAAACTTTCATAAATCCTATGTAAATTTCCATATGGGAGGCTGGGCCCGGTTCCCAGCACGTGCTGCTCCCCACGAATAGATTGGAGCCTTGTTCCCAAAAAACAAATAAAAATAAAAAAAATGGTAGCGTTGTGGTACAAGTCAGTGCTTTGGCCCTTGAGTAGGACAGCCTCCCGGGCGCTTAGGTCTAGGGCGGCGGCCTTCCTATGGGGAGGAGACGATGAAAGAGCCAGTGTCATAAGTAGAGTGGCGTGGGAGTCAGCCATACAACCAAAATGGGCAGGAGGCCTGGGCATTATCGACCCCACAACATAAAACTTAGTCCAGGCCCTTGGCCCTGGAATACATTGCCCGTTTGGCCCCATTGGCTCCACCTGAGGTCAGTCCACTCACATGGTTAGAGGATCGCTACTGGTCAATCTCGCGCAAGATCCATGGCCAACCACAGACCAATTCTGGTCGTCGTTGTTAAAAAGCTAACGCAGGCTTCCCCTCCTCGAGAAACAGGCACCGGAGCAATGAGAGGAAGTGTACGACAACCGTTGTTTGGTAACCAGTGGATTACTCCCCATCATGGGCGGATTTTGAACAGTTCAGCAGCCCCGTGGAAGGGATGGGTGAAGAATGGGGTACTGCGTGGCAGGCATCTATGGGACCAAGAGAAAAAGGAATGGAAAACAGCAACTCAGCTGCGAGGTGCCCTCTGGTACCGTCATGACACGGAGAGATACCGGAAAATGATCATCGAAGTGATTCCTCTAGCCTGGTACACGATCCTCAAACATGACGCCACCTTGGAGGAAGGGGACTAGGTGGCTCTATCAGGAGACTCGAGACGGATAGGTCAGATACACATGGTGCGGAGATCAGGCGGTTTGGTGGAATACTACACAATCGGGCCAAGGGGGAAAATTCATGGTTCCCGCAATTTCTTTGAGTGGCGGAAGAAAACCGAGGTGTTCCGAGTGCGATTGCTGGAGGAAGGACATGACTCCACAATCTTTCTTCCCCATACATCGATACACGAGCTGCCTATTGACCCCGAAGATTGGCAATGGGCGACAGCCCGGGGGGGCAGCAGCGGTGACCGGTAAAAGAGTCCACCTAAACACACTGTCAGTCAGAGTCATGTATAGGATGCTTAGACCGAAAAGAATATTGAGGGACCTTATAATTGATAGATGGGCTAAACACTTGAACATAGATCAGTCCCTCCTCACACCCATTAAGTGGTTTTATGAAAGTAAAGTCAGACCGACAAAAGTCACATCTTTGCAATGACAGATCGCTCATCGCAATTTGTCGACGAATGTCTAGCTAATTGACCATACCCAATTGGAATAAAAGGAAAATCACACCCATGGTGCCACCGATGCCTGACCGCCTTCCCAACAAAAAAAAAAGGAATGAAACTATTGAGCACATTTTTATACAGTGCCCAGTGGTCTTGCTAACATGAAGATGGTGGGATCGCATTTTGAGAAATTTAAAGCGATATCGGATGACGGACACGCCGTGGCCAGGGTCATGGCAAACCATACTGGCAGGGCACTGCCCGACAATAGAAAGTGTCCCTCCCTACGTGAGCAATTTGTATAGCTTGGGTAGGTGGTGTATCTTATGGGCGCTTTGGTGGCAGCCCTGCCTTCTTGTTTTGGAGGAGGTAATGATCGAGGACCATGAACTGACAACGCAGATAAGGGAGCAAGTAACATGTTTTTCGTTAAAAGAGGACATGAGATTTTAAATTGGTACTCGCAAGCTATTAATTTCATGTTAAAATCACTATATTTGGGACTTGAATAAAACTTAGGATACGAGTAGTGAACCCAAATAATGCAATTGACAGACCATATATTGAAATTGAAGTGAAGATTCAAGGCGATCATGTACTAAACATGATGGTTTAAGTATGGATTCCATTGCACTTTCATAAATTTTGTAACTGAAAAGTCGTTACTGTAATTTATATGGGGTTGTCAGAAATTAAAAGTCAAGAGAACTTCAACACTCAATGCAATGAGACACTAAACAACAATGTTGAACTTTTGATTTCATCACACCTTGATCGATTTTGTATGAGCATTGAGTCGGACCTATTTTACATGACATTGTGACATTCACTTGGCAATGCATTAATTGGAATTCAATCGAAGAGTAAAGACAATCACACGATAAACGAGATGCCATTGGTTTAAGTATGGATTCCGTCGCACTTCGATAATTTATGTACTAACTTAAAAGACGTAACTAGCATGTCATTGTCATACATTGAAATTCAAGAGAACGGTGAACGTAATGAGACACTGAACGAGAAGGTTGTGAATGACCTCATAGTTTGCATCACACTTTGATTGACGTTGCATACCAACAGAGCATTTAGTCAAACGTATTTTACATAACATTGTGACAAACAAAAACTGGAAGTCAATCGAAGAGTTAATGCAATCATACGGTAAATAAGATGGTTTAAGTATGGATTCCGTCGCACTTCGAAAAATTATGTAATCATAAAATTTGATGAAAAATTAAAAGGCGAAAATTATATGCACACGTGCGAAAAATCATAAACGTAAGATCGAACTACGTCTAAACTAAATGCTACGAGTCAACTCAAGATTGAACTAAAACTAAATTAAATGCTACGAGCGGTCGTAATCTAAACTTTATAAAACACTATCATTTACAAAAGCATCTACAAGCATCCCCGCTTCCCATGAGAACCAAACCCGACCAGAAAACAAGGGTTTGTGGCTTTCCCTTTGTCACCACGTTCAAGAACAACGAAATGTATTTCATCCTTACAAAACTACCACCACCTGCTAAGGACTTATCGATGGCGTCACGCATGCAACATGCCACTTGCTCTACCTTGTGCCACTTGTCAACCTCATGAATTTGAGCGACAATCTTCATATCAGACGGTCTGTTCTCATGGAGAAGACACAAATTCTTCATATTGCCACCATTGATTCTAAGCTCGTTGCAAGAAACAAGCACTACAGCGTCTACCAAAGTTCGTTTTCGGTTTGAACATGCCACACACAATACTTAGCAGAAGTCGAAATCGACCAAAGACAACCGTACGCAACAGTATAACACATCCTGCGGCCACATTTCGACACCACTCAGCGGATATAGTTCAAAAAACTAAATGTATGACGCACAGTCCAACAACTCTTGTTTCAAGTTCGCGGACCACACGCGAGGTGACCTCGTGGCGTTCTCAAGGCGAAGGTAAGACCGCTTATTCTCTTCATGTCTAAGTGCGGCGCGCAGAGATGAAAATTGCTTCACGCCGATGACATCATGAGGTACTTGATCAGGCTCCCCCACTCCATCACGAAAGCAAACTTGTACTCCTTATGCGGTTATGCCATGAACATTTTCTTGCCAAGATCGCTCTATCCCATTGAACCCATTCTGCCTCGAACCACTCATCGAGAGGCTTGTCGAAGACGGGGACGACAGTTATCCACGGGTCGTTTTCGAACTCCATTGTCATCTGCTCGAGAATTTCGGTATCAATATCCGCATCACGCAATCCGCATGCACAAGGGTGAATGGGATATGAATAATCACGCCAATGGGCCATGACTCCTGTCGCAATCCCTACACAAAACATGACATGCAAAACAAGTATCGAAAATAAATTGTTGAAAAAATATAACAATCGTCTTCACGATGAACCAAACGTCCGAAATTGCTTAACCATCACCCAACCATCTTATAAAAATCATCCCAAGATCGTGGGTAAAATAATTCCGCCAGTTTGTCCTGCTACCGAAATCATTGCAATACACTAAGTTCAAAAAGAATATGCTCCCTTTCAGGGTCCGTCTTTCTGTAATGCACAAACTCCACGATGATGTCCTACCATAATTAACCTTGTCCGAATAGTCATTTCCAAAAATCTTATTCACTCACGTATCGGCCAGACTGATAAGACCTATGACGTGCACTCGCCGTTTTTGTCCCCTACATCGATACTCCCTTCAGGAGATGGACTCAGATCTTGAAGTGCGGGTTCAACATTCAATCGAATATTAAAAGGGATTACAAGTCCAGTCGAGAACGGTTTTGTACCTCTGGCCGGTCTCTCCCAACCAAAAGCGATCGAGTCGGCAAGCTGCCATTGTGTCTGTTCTGTCATCTTTCATCTTTTATCCCATGCGTTATCATACAGATCTTCGAGCGACTTTGCTCTCCCAGTCGGCACCCAGTACTCCACTAGCACTTGATTATGATTCTGCGAATTGTTTTCACCAACCACCCGAGAAAGTGCTTTGTCCACCCAAATAGGCATGCCGCTGGACAGATCATCGTCGGATGGGCGAAGGATTAGAAAAGTGTCCACGTCAACGTGCATGACGGGGTCGAAACTTGTCTTTGGGCGATCTCTTCTTCGTCCGACAAACAAAGGTTCCCGGTCGTGGATGTTGGCAGTACCAGGAGAAGGTTGTTGATCTCTTTCAAGAAGCCGTGGTCTTGACCCCAAAAACTTTCCAGAGGTTGTGAGGACAACCCGTTGGCGGTGATGTCGTCTCGATGTTTGATAACCTCCTCCCAGTAACACAAAACTCTTTCTTTCCTACTCACCTCATGTTCGTTATAAGTGCACCACGTTGATCGACTGCTCTCCAGCAACTCGCAGAATCGAATAACACCATTTTTTTTAAATATAATAATCATTTCGAGGAAGGGGTTACATAGGAGGCGGGTCAAATGGCCACGAAGGACCTGTGTAACTTTCATTGGGGTTTTGATTGAACCAATAAACCGGACCCTCCTTGGGCAACCAGTTGCCGTCATCGCAAAACTCCTTGTACAGCATGCCCGGATTATCTCCATCCATCAAAAATTTAAGCAAGTGGTTTCAAAATACCAAGAATGTTTGACGCAACGCATGAGTCTACTACAGTGTCGGTCCCGTGAACGTGACTGGCTGGTCACGGGGGCCGAATTCTGTGAACGGGTTCACGGGGTTTTCGCCCACGTGGACGCCGGGACGGTCGGGATAGGGGCAGGAGGGGGGTGGTGCTAGGGACTTCTACACCCCCATGCCTTAAAAAAAAAGAATAGGGTGTGTATGAAAAAAAAATAAAAAAATATTTGGGGGCAATTGGGTGGAGGTGGGTGGGGGTTGGCACAGGCCCGTAGGGCCCTGGCAGAGAAGAGAAGTGGGGAAAAAATATTAATTCTCTCTCTCTCTCTCTCTCTCTCTCTCTCTCTCTCTCTCTCTCTCTCTCTCTCTCTGAGACGGACCCGGTTGAGTTTGGTGCTTTATTGCACCACGAAATAACCTAMAAAAWMAAAAAAATCGAAATAACCTATAAAATAACAAACGAAAATGCCTATTTTGGTTGGTTGCATTTTTTTTTATTTTTAATTAAAAATATTATTCATGAATTTTTTTTTTGAAAAACATATGAAGGGTAACCCTTCGATGATGATCCCACCCTCCTATAAAAAAAAAAAACACCCCCCCCCNCCCCCCCCCTAGCAAAAAAAAAAAAAAACACGAGCCCACTCTCCATGAACTCCATGAGCTCCCATGTCGTGAACTTTGTGAACTCCATGACCGGTATTCCGTCCACAGACCTCGTGACCGGTGAACGGGGGTATGACACTGGTCTACTATACTTATCCAATCTGCCAGCATATCGAAAAAAATAAATTTGGGAGACTTTTTGAGGGATTGCTCTATGAGCTCGTAGAACTTGTTCATCGTATAAGCGTCTATGTCTTTCAATTTCTTAGAGAAGACGCTTAAAGTAGCGTCAATGTCTGTATGGGTATGTCCCACCAGCATGAAACCTGTTTCCACCTCTTGAAAAACTTTGAACTTAACCCAGAGTGCAGTCAGCGCACATATGCACTTGTTTTTGTTTTCCCGCTAACAATTATCTACTTGAATACACAAAAACGGTGGCAGTGGTCTCCCGCTCCCTTGAATTTCGACAAGGGTTCTCATAAGATAAGTAGCGACTGTGTCCAAATCGTGTTTGAAATACGGAAACCACGTGTACACATAAATACTAGGGTCTCTACCGTGTGCAATGACACCTGTGAGATTCCTCTTCATCATCATCTCGTGCCTAAGTGTTTTCGAGTAGTTTGTCTGGCCAATATGAGGGATAGTTGTCTTATTTTGATTCATGCCGTCAATGATGAGACATAAACGCTCGTTCGGACGAATCGTTGAATCAGTCTTCGCTCGACTATAGTCCAATCTGTGTTCAACTTGCCGCCTTTGGTTAACTTTCATATCCTCTCGAGCTCGTTCTCTATCTCGAGGACGAGCAGTATATTATACACGTTCCTTTAGTTCATGACAGACGGCGCACTTCGTCAACGTTTTAGAGTGCGCGAGGGAAACGTGGAAAAAGTGTTTCCGCCACATTTTATAAAAGTTGGACTCGGACACGACCTCAAGGCCAGCGGCCACAAAGTCTGATTTGATGGACTCATAAATTGATCTTTTCGTAAAAGCAGCTGGCAGTCAAAGTCTTGGTCTGGAAACCGTACCTTCGTCAACCACCTAATTCGGCATGCTATCCTCATGACACTCGATAAACGTTTTCATGTTGGCAAGCATGACGACCGTTTTATTGGTAGACCGATATCTACCCATCGGGCCATGCTCGGAACGCACTATGTGACACTATGTGACACCCGCGGCCTAGGCCGCGGGCATTTCGACCGCTACGACCGAGATTCTCGGCCGCGGCCACGGCCGATAAGGCCCAGTCCGCGGCCTGGTTTTTAAATATCCCCCCCCCACTAAAAGTACGTAAAAAAAAATATATATATATGGGGGTGCAGGGCTTGGAAAACCCTACACTCCTTTTTTTTGTTTTGGAATCCGACTTTGTTTAAGATTTTTAAATAATCAAAAACTTAAATCGATTAAAAAAAAAAAAAAAAAAAAGCAGGAATTTTTTTTGGTCATTTTTTATCATGAGATATTTGGTCCCCAAGTCGACCTTTGTTTTTTTTTAAATGAATTTCTGTTTTTTGCAGGGAAATGAGGTGTTTAAAAAAAAATGCAGATGCAAAATTTGAAAAAAAAAGAAAAAAAAAGATTGATTGATTGATTGATTGATTGATTGATTGATAAAGTGTGAGTGTGTAGGTGTGTGTGTGTGTGTGTGTGTTTGCAATCAGACTCGCTCTCTTCCACACTTTACATGCATGCAACCAGGTGCGCAGCAAACTGGCGACATGCGCCCACTCAGAACTCAGAGATATGGTACCGAGAACACACTTCAGATTCAAGTTCACTTCGAATGGCTATGTGTGTGTGTGTGTGTGTGTGTGTGTGTGTGTGTGTGTGTGTGTGTGTGTGTGTGTGATGTGTGTGCACGTGTGGGTGTGTTTGTGTGTGTGTGTGTGT
>BFEA01000632.1:195273-201883 GCA_003427395.1 Chara braunii | reverse complement strand
CGCTCGTGTGGGTGTGGGTGTGTGCGCGGCAATTCATTGATTGATTTGATTGATTGATTGATTGATTGTGTGTGTGTGTGTGTGTGTGTGTGTGTGTGTGTGTGTGTGTGTGTGCCTATGAATCCCCCGCGGTCGCGGTCGCCGCGGGCACGACCGCGGACTGCGGTCTCGGCGGCGAGGCTGCAGTCATGACTGCGGTCCGCGGTCCCGAAAAAAAAAAAAAAAAAAAAAAAGAATTCACAAAAATCTGAAAACATTATATGTTATGCCAAAAACTAAACTGAACAACTTTTGCCTTGGGGTCATATCAAAATTCGTTACCACATTTGAGATAAAAATCAAACAAAAGCCTTTATTTTTCTTACTAAAAGTGAAGAACTTTTGCCTGAGGGATTTCTGTTTTATTTTTTTTTTTAAAATAAAAAAAGTCAAAAAATAAAACTAAAAATATACGATTGTAGAGAATTTCAAACCCTACAACGCCATTGTTTTTTTTGTTTTTGGCCTATTATTTTATTTTTTTTAAATCCCCGGGTTTAATGCCCGCAGTCGGCCGAGAGGGTCGACTGCCGCGGGTGGGGTCCCGCCGCATTCGACAAAAAGTCCGCGGTCATGACCGTGGGTGATACATAGGTGTGTGTGTGTGCCGGGGGAAGGGGAGGGAAGACCCCTCCCCCACCAATCAATCAATTAATCAATCAACCAATCAATCACTCAACCAATCAACCAATCAACCAATCAATCAATCAATCAATCAATCAATCAATCAATCAATCGATTTTTATTTATTTATTTTTTTTAATTTTTTTTTTTTTTGCACAGGCCGACAGCGGCCGATGTGCGCAGGCCACACGTGCGCGCCGTTTTCCCGCGCGTGCCGCCTCTTGGCTATGGCGCGACCGCAAAAAAACTCGGTTGCGAGGCTTAGGCCGCGGGCTTGTGGTCGGCCTCCTCGGCCACGGCCGAGTCGGAGGCGGCCGCGGCCTAGGGGGACACAGAGTCGAAGCACTTTTTGTAGCTATAAAATGTATTACGCAAAACACCGAGTACATTGCTGTATGCCTTGACGCACATCGAACGTTCCAACTCTACAGGGCGGACACGTTTTTGTCCACCCTCATTTAGCATAAAATCTTGAATATTTTTCATCCACCACTCAACTCTCTCTACCGGACTCTTACTGTACTGTCCTTGTCTAACCTTTCGGACTTCCTCAGGCGACACGTCGTAACAACGGCGAGCCTTGCAACATGTCATGCCGCACACCATGAGCAATTTTTTTTCGGACAGCATATTTCTTGCTTTTTTGTTACAGTACTGTTCTCTCCTCCTAGCGTTCCTCTTAGCCATGCTATACGCTCGTTTTTCCCCTGGCAAAGGTGTAGGCAAAATTTGTAGTATTGCCCTTTTCTCTACATCGCTCCTGACAGACGCTTCCGACCCAGACTGGCTCTGAACTGGAATCGGATCATCAGTTCACATTTGCGTTGGACTCGCCTATGCTGTGGAAAGTTCCTTCGAAGAAAAGTCGGTGGCAACCAACTTCGTACTACTGGAGCTAGCGTGAAGCAAAGATGCACTAGAAGAGGACTGTTGTCCAGACGAGTAATTAGTGACTACCAACTTTTCACTCTCGTCATCGGAGGGTGTGAAAGAAGAAACCATCGACATGCAACTGCCGAGCGCCGATGTTGTGGGGTACACCTCGTCAAGCATGTGGAACTCGATTTGGGAGGCAGACGGCTCTTCGCCTGCGGACGGTGTCGCCAAACCCGTAGGCAATTGGATGCAACCTCCAAAGCTCTCACAAAAAGCGAGAATTTGTTTTTTGGGGAACGCAACACTGGACTATAGGAACAACGAACTGTTGGAAGAGCTCGTCGGGGCCAACTCTAGGTGTTGTAGCTGGGAATGCAAGTCGATGGCCTGTTTGGTTTTCATAGCCCGGTTCATGTGCCTGTTTGTGGAACCGTCCTTTGCGCCATCGTGTAGCCGTCGGTGTCGTGGATGCAATTCCCGTCAGGAAAATCGGTCGAACTCTCTAGTGCGGAGTGAATGGGCAATTCGAATTCGTCTCCACTCCCTGCAAAACAGCGCAGTAAACTATAAGCACGAATACTGAAAATATATCTTTGACCCCACACAAGCCCCCCCCTCCCCAAACCCAATCCCAGACGCAATATTTGAACATGGCGAGCCCGTCTGTCGGCGATGAAAGCCTCTGCAACCGAGTTGCCGCAAAAGGAAGGCGCGGATTGGCAGTCGGGTGGCACGAACGATCGAACAAACCGTGACATGTGAAGTGCACTGACATCCGAATTTGGTAGAGATCGAAATCCTTCGAGTGCACTGATTGTATGTGTCGAAGGGCATCCAAATATTTCTTGCCTTGACTCTGGCGACAATAATTGCATCGATAGAGAATAGAGATTCCCTTTCACCTTTTGCTTTTTATACTTTTTTTAGTTGGACGTTAAAGTCTGTAGCCGCTGTCAAACTCAAACCCCTTGACCTGTTCACAAGCCTCCAATGATGGAACCTAGCTGCTACAAAGGGCCTTGGCCCGCCCACCACTCATCTCTGCAGGTTGCCGAAGAGGGTAGGTCCCGCAACCGCCTTGGTGGTTGTTTAGCGTCAAGAGGTTAGTCCCTCAAGGGGTGTGTCAGCCGACACCTGAGTGCGAACGTGACCCTCGATACCGTCGAGGGCCACGCGAGTATGGGCAGCACATAGTACGCCATCACTACGACTGCTTGCGAACTCACGCATGGCTAGTCGTTATGAGAAAGCCTGAGTCCGCCCGACATTCATACGATGTCTACCTCGTGATGCCTGTAAGTGTTCTATGACATTTGGTTATGGGTCAGACACCCAACGGGCTAGGTGTGAATCTTTGTTGTGAATATGTCGATTTTTTTTTTTGGCGTTGTGCGACGGGTGTCAAGGAGGACTCGTGCTAGCATGATTTAGGCGGGTACAAGGAACGGTCTGACGATCGTGGATCACAGATGTCCACGGGGATCCGAACTTGTCAAAAACCGAATCGACGACGAACTGGTTATTCATCGGTTGTCGTGAATTGACTGTCGGACAATCGTCATTACAAATGCAAGGCTATGAGTGGTTGCAGATTAAAAATAACATGGGTGAATGACCCTCAAGCGACCCCCATAAACCTCAATTAACTCCATTGCCAATGCGAGGCCGTGTGCTGGCATTGCAAGCCTTTGCAGTCCGCGCGGCTTCGATACCGAAGCATTTTCGCAGGCGAATGATTGGAATCACCACAACAGCGTCGCAAACCATCATAGGTCGATGGGTTGTGGTAGAAGAAACCAACCATAGGTGAGGTTACCATCACGAGCACACGAGCTCACGTTGTCGCTACGCCCAATAGGGGTTTACCGGGGTCGCAGAAGGGGCCTACAGCCACAAGCTCCCGTGTTGTGGAGGAAGTTTTTTTTTGCTCGGCAGCAGCGATCGAACTGTTGGCCCAGAGCACGGACCTAAAGAATGGCTAAGCGGGGGTGCAACATCGACGATTTTGGAGAACAGAGCGTTAACTGCAAAGTCCGCCAAGAGCCGAACGTGAATGCACCGGATCAAGGCAGACCGAAAAAGAATGCAGTGATTGCATTGGTAAGAGGGTCACTCAGATCCACGACAGACCACAAATGAACGAGGCTACTGTCACCGTCAGCAACCCCTATAAACCCCGATTACGGTAATACGCAAGGCGAGCTCGTTTGTGCAACCCTAGTCCTACGACAACCAAAACACCAACAGAAAAATTTCCCAGAATTAAATAATCATTCTAGAGTAAAATTACATTCTAAATTTTAAAGTTTCATTCCATCTTAAAAAATGTCATTCCAATTTTAAAAATTTTCGTCTTACTTGAAAATTTTCCTTCCAAGAATGGGGTATCCCTTCTTATTTGAACTGCATGCTAGAGATGGAATGAAAGTCTGGATGAGTTCATGAAATATTTTAATTGGACTGTCATTCTAAGTAAGGATTTTCAGTCATAAATAGGTTAATCCAATCTAAATTAGACGATATTTGTTGTAGTAGAATGAAAGTCTAATTAAAACATTTCATAAACTCGTCCAAACTTTCATTCCATCTTGAACAAATAGATGTAGTTGGAAGGGAAAGCTCATATTTGGACGGGAACTTATCAAATTAAGTTGAAAATTTTATACTTGGACAAACATTGGAATGATAATTTATAAATATGAAGGATTTTTTTTTAATGGAATGTTTTCTCAACTTTCATTTCTCCTGGGAGATTTTCTGTTGACATGCGACGGACCAGGCCGTGGAAAAGGACGGGTAGCATGACCTGGAACTCAAAAGTTCGCCGGGAGCCGAACTGGTGGTTGTGGGACCTGTTTACTGTCGGCTGCATCGACTGGACTGTTGGACTAGAACACACACAAAAGAAAGGTTATTCGTGGGTGCACCCCTTTACAAAACGATGTTGCGTGGCCCCCAAATAACCCCTATAAACCGCAAAGTACGCCGAGACACGAACTTGTCAGCAACCGGATTCCAAGTATTGCAGTGATTGCACCCCTTGGAGGGCAGCGAAGATTGATAGCAGACCGAAAACGTACGAGGTCGCTGACACCGTCAGCAACCCCATAAACCCCTATAAGGGTATTTCACAAGGCGAGCACTTTTGCACACCCCTAGACCTCTGGCAATCAAAACACATGCGAAAGTCTAGGCCGTTGAAAAGGACGGTTAGACTAACCCGGACCCTCAAAATCCGTCGGGATCCGAACTTGGTGGTTGCAGGCATAGCGAGGAACCGGTTTCTGTGCGGTCGCAGCGATTGGAATGTCGGGTTACTGGGCGTAGAGAAGGAAGGTTATAAACTCCAAGCGACCCCTATAAACCCCGATTCTACCATCGAGAAAGCGAACTCATGCGCTGTCACTGCAAATTTTCGCAGTACGAACGTTGTCAAAATCAGCGTGGGAATCCGGTCGCTGACAAGTTCGGATGCCAGTGAATGTTGTAGTTTGCGTTGTGTTATCCTCAATCAGGGTTTCAGGGATCGTGCAAATACGAGAAGTTGAAGCACGTTCGCCGTTGTGATTGCTGAAGTTGGCAATGCCAGCGCTCGAACACTCCTTGTCATTGTGGCGAATCGGGGTTTGTGGGGGTTGCAGAGGGGTCTTTCATCCATGTTTTTATTTGTTGAACCGCAACACGACAATCTTCGAGTTTCCCGCAATGCTCTAGTCGATCCTGTCATTCTACCGCAAATCCAGCCTGATTTTGACAATGTTCGGACAACAGGAAGTTGTTGTGTTAGCACACGAGCTCGCTTTCTAGATGTGGAGAATGGGGGTTTACAGGGGTTGCTCGGGGGCCATGCTCAGTCATTTCGCAATATGGTGCACCGACGCGTAGTGTTGCAGACTTGCACTGCCGGGAGTGCAACCAAAATCCATGGTAGAGTCGGGTAGACCCAAATTGGAAGCGGCGACTGGCACTGTCAGCAACCCCTAAAAACCCCGTTTATGCTAACTCTATGGCAATTCAGAAGGCGAGGTCTTTTGCGCACCCCTAGTCCTCTGGCAATCAAAATACATGCGACGGTCCAGGCCATTGAAAAGGATGGTTAGACTGACCGGGACCCTCAAAGTCGGCTGGGATCCGCACTTGGCGGTCGCAGGAGTCTCGAGGAACCGTTTTTTGCGAGGGTGCTGCGTTTGAATTGTTGGACAAGTGTGTGCATTGAAGGAAGCCCATGCGTGGATGCACCTCATACCGAAATGGCTCAGTGTGGCCCCTAAGGGACCCCTATAAACCCCAACTCCCCCGTCGAGAAAGCGAGCTCATGCGTTGTCACATCTAATTTCTGTTGGCCGAACGTTATCAAAATCAGCGTGGCAATCCGGTTGATGACAAGTTCAGATCCCCACGAACTTTGTGGTTTGCGTTGTGTTCTCCTAAATTGTGGAAATTGTCGTGCCGAAGCACTTCGTCGGTGTGGTAGCTGAAGTTGGCAATGCCAGAGCTTGAAAAAGCCTTGTCGTTGTGGCGAATAAGGGTTTGTGGGGGTTCCAGAGGGGTCTTTCATCCATGATTTTATTTGTTCAACCGCTGCACGACTATCTTCGAGTTTCGCGTGTTGTTCTAGTAAATCATGTCATTTTACTGCAAATCCGCACTGATTTTGACAATGTTCGTACCGCTGAAATTAGCAGTGACAGCGCACGAGCTCGCTTTCTCGAAGGGAAACTTGGGGTTTATAGGGGTCCCTTGGGGGCCATGTCAAGTCATTTCGTAATGTGGCGAGCCCACGCATAGTCTTGCGCTGCCGTGAGAGCAACTAAAAGCCACGGCTGACCGCAAACCGAAGCGGCCACTGGCACCGTCAGCAACCCCTCAAGAGTCAAAACACATGCGACGGTCCATGCTGTTGAGAATAACAGTTAGATTGGCCTGTACCCTCAAAGTTCGTTGGGATCCGAACTTAGCGGTTGCAGGAGTCGCGAGGAACTGGTTTTTCCACGTCAGCAACGGATGGAATGTTGGACCGGTGTGCGCATGGAAAAATGGCTACACATGGCTGCACCGCATCACGAAATGG
>BFEA01000632.1:151277-164384 GCA_003427395.1 Chara braunii | reverse complement strand
TGAGGAACTTAGGGGACGCCCCTACTTCTATATTTGTCCCTGTTTTTTTATGATTTTCTTAGTCGGACGTTTGGTCCTGGGTCGGGATTCGAGGTCCTTGTCCAGGACACCCCAAGCCCTAGGCTCTGCAAGGGAGGGGTTTTCCCTCGCGCAGAGCCTATTTGATTTGCCTACCGAGATACTCAGGCCAAGAGCCAAAGGTATCGCAGCGGTTGCACGGCTATTCCTTCGGCCGTGCAATGTCATGAAGGGTTAGGCCCTCAGGACACTTCAAGTCAGACACTCGAGTGTCATAAGCGATACTCGATTTCACGAGGGGCTGCTTGATGATGGGCACTACATAGTACGCCATCATTGCGACTGCTTGCGTACAATCGCATTTGCGAGTTGATATGCGATAGCCCTGCGTCCGCGCGGTTTTATACCTAGTCTCGCGCGCGACGCCTATTCGATTTCCGCGTTGGAAAGTTATGGGTTGGCTACCAAGGGGTTAGGAGTGTTGTCGCGTTGTTTCTGTTGTGTCGTCTCGTATATGTGTTGTTTTGTGTGCATGTGTATTCGTAAAGAGGAGTGCGCGTGGTGTGTGGGATTCGTCCTAGTCGGCCGACGACGGGTCGCGATTGGGACCTCAACCCCCCCAAGATGCCGATTCGCGTGCGGGTTCGATAAAGGCGTATTACCGCGCCGGGGGTAACAAGGATTGTTACAGACGTATTGGCATAGTTAGGGAATGCGACAGAGCCGGTGGTGCAAAGGAGGGTGGTGACGACTGTCAAAGTAAAAGGAAAAAAGCCAGTGATAGAGGAGGCTGTTCAGGAGGAGCTCTGGGAAGAGGAAGAGCCGGTGCCGCAGCACCTGACGAAGGTCCAGCGCAAAGTGTGTAATTTGACGTAGGGCGGACAGGGATCAGGAAAACCGCAGGCGCCTCAGGCCCAGGCAGCAGCCTCTTTAAATGTGCGGCTCCATCATCTACGGGCCCCTCGCAAGGTGGGGTGCCCTCCTACGGACAGTGGCCTTGGCCGGTGATCAATGCAATTGTGTCATGGGGAAGCCCGCCGCCAGTAGCTGGACCGCAAACGAGTATGCCACCACCCATCTACCCCGCGGCCCAGGCCCAACCTGTGGCCCCGCCACCGTCACCGGATCCCAGTTCACAGGGCAGTGTTGTAGGAGGTGGGAACCAGGGGCAAGGCAATCAAGGCAACAGAGAGAGGGGTGGAGGAAGGGGGCGAGGCAGGAATAGCGGCGGAAGAGGAAGGCAATGGAATGATCAAGGCCAAGGGTACCAAGGCCAAGGGAGTCAAGGCCAGGGGTACCAAAGCCAAGGGAGTCAAGGCCAGGGGTATCAAGGCCAGGGGGATCAGGGAAGTCAGGGGTATGGAAGACCCCGTTTTGACTGGAGGACGGCCATCTGTCAACATTGTGACCAGCAAGGCCACACTATAAGGTTCTGTAATATAAGACGGGAAGACGAGAGAAGTGGACTGATTTTCTCTACTATGGATGGGAATATCTACGATCAATTTGGGGAGGCCATTGACAGAAGGCTTGGAGGAGTGAGGGCTGAAGCCCAACGAAGAGCGGCAGCTGGGCCGCCACCCCCTGCCATGTTCAGGCTATAGCAGGAAAAGGAGGAACCACCGATTGGGGTGGAAGAAGCGGGAAGCGATGAGGAAGTGACTCAAGGGCTACGAGGAGGAAGTGAGACGGAAGAGGCCATAATCATCGAGTAAGATGACGAGGATGAGGAGGAAAGAACGGAGCCTCCGTCCGTCTTATTTGAGAAGATGGAGGACTTGCTGGATAAGATGGGGAGGTACCAACAGAAGTTGGTGGGCCTCTGTAAAGAAGTGAAGGGCTGGAGGTCTAACATCCCCACAGTATTCCTCTATAACTCCAACCCGGAGTCAGCGCCTGGGCGACCCGGAGTAAATGTGGTGGGGTCGTGCCCACAATCGGGAATGAGGTGGAGACCCCTCACTCCGCAGGCCCGGCTGGCACAGACAGCACGAACGAGGAATCAAGCCAAGGCCAGTGTCAGCCAAGAGCCTCCAAGGAGGGAACCCGAACCAGGGAGAAGGAAAGAGGTTGTGGAAGTAGAGGACGACGATGATGAAGAGGAAGAGGACGAGAGGCTGCGCAGGGAAGATGATCAGAGAGCGGAGCAGCGGGCAAGGAAAAAGGGAACCAAGGGAGAGGCCGAACCGGTTATACATGACGAACCGCCCAAAAAGAAGAAATACGCGGTCCGGTTGGAAGAGGGATTTGACGTAGAAAAGGTGATTGACCGGCTGCTGGAAGGGCATAATGACCTCATGACCCTGAAGGAAATCCTAGCGTCAGCCCCACGACTCTGCAATGAACTGAAGGGGAGGTTATCACGGCTCCTGTTGCCCAATGTCCATCTGGGTACGATCCTGCCCAAGGAGGCAGAGTGGGCAGAGTCAGGTACGAAGATGGACTGGACGTGCGTAGTCTGCGGTACAGTGGATTTGATGGTGAAGGGTTCCAAGTGCGCAGCAATGGTGGACACCGGGGCAGAGATGAACATTATTCGGGAGGCGGACGCGATCAGATTCGGGCTGGATATAGATTGTTCTGACTGCGGTATTCTGCATGGAGCCAGCTGTAAGGCCGTGTTTTGCGGGAAGCCCTTGAATGTGCTCGTCGAGGTTGGAAAGGTGAAGGTCAGGGCATGCTTCTTCATACTGCCGGACGTGGACCATGGAATCCTCCTGGGGAGGTCATTCCTAAGTAGGACAGAGACCGTGATGTTCAACAAACATGATGGGACGTTGATCATCCTCTTATGCAATCCTGCCTGCGGGAATTATGAAATAATTACTTGCAGGAACACCGGGCCAAGGAGCATATGGAACCGGCCCAATCCAGGATCATTCACAATCGAGGAGTCGGAAGGGGAGCGCAGGAGGCTCTGGGAAGAGCCCGAAGCAGGAGAGAGGGTGAAAGCATTTTCCCTCAACCTGTCAGATGTTGGGAAGGTCATGGACCTGGTGGCCGCGCATGAGATGGCAGATCCGGATACCATCCAGGCCTTGAGGGAGCAAGTTCTGGAATGAAATTGGTATATCGGCTCCCAGGCAGCGGAGGGAACCCCGCATCAGCGCAAACACAATCCGTGAGTCGGCCTTTTTTAGGGGACGGCTCAAGCAGGGCTCCCAAAGGCGGTACAAGACGGTAGACAAGAAGTGCCGCCCGGTACCTGTCCTCGTTACAGAGGACGAGGAAGCATATTACGAGAGGGAACGAGGGTTGATACGACGAATGAGGGAAAGTGCTTTAGCACGGCCATGTCGTATCAACGAAGGGAACGAGAAGGAGTTGATCATAGGGGAGTCTGATTTCCTGTTGCCTCAGGAACGAACCTGGAATTAATAAAGAGGAAGCATCGCGCCTATGCGTTTAGTGACGAGGAGTGTGGCAGGCTGGATGTGGATAAAATACCTATGATCCGCATCCACACCGTGCCACACGAGCCTTGGAACATGAGAGGGGCGCGATATCCCAATCCTGACGAGGAAAGGAAGGTGGTGGATTACCTCAACGGCAAGATACGTACTCACGTCGCCGACTATTCAAGTGTACTGTATGCATCCCCGTGGTTCTGCTTTATTAAGCCTAACGGGACGCTGCGGTGGGTGCAGGATTTGCAAAGACTGAATGTAGTGACCGTGCGAGATGCTGGAGGACTGCCGAATGCAGATGTACTGTCAGAATCCTGTGCTCAAAGACCTATAATTTTGCTTATAAACCTTTACTCAGAATACGATCAGTTCCCAGTCTACCCGCCGGATAGGCCGGTGACGGCTATGCACACGCCGCAAGGATTAGTCCACATGAACGTGGCCCCACAAGGATGGACCAACGCAGTAGCAATGGTCCAACGGGCCATGATTCGGGCCATGCAGTCAGTCAGCCCCCATATCACACAGCCATACATTGACGATTTGCAGGGGCCGGCGATGAAAGAGAGCGACGAAGTCTCACCAGAGGTAAGGCGCTTTGTCTGGAAACACATCCAGGACCTCGAAAAGGTCCTGAGCCTGCTCGAAGAGCATAACCTCACGGCAAGCAGGGCCAAATGCAGACACTGCATGAGGGAAGCGATTATCTTAGGGATCGTCTGCAATGAGAAGGGCCGAAGGCCGGATGTGAAGAAGACGGACAAGATTACTGAGTGGCCAGTTCCGTTCCACTCCATAACTGATGTCAGGAGCTTCCTTGGTACGTGTGGATTTTGGAGGGCCTTCGTCAAGAACTTCGCCGCTAAGACTGAACACCTGAGGAAGTTAGTCCGTCAGGATCAGGAATGGGTATGGGGTGAGGAACACGAAGAGGTGGTGGCAAAAATAAAGGAGGGATTTCGAGAAGGAGGGTTGGTGTTAGGAGCGCCAGATTATAACGCCACAGAGACGTGACCTTTCATTGTCGAAACGGATGAGGGACCGACTGCCTTAGGGGGAGTTCTAATTCAGGCAGACATGGAAGGAAAGGAAAGACCCTTGCGATTTGAGAGTCAGACTCTCTGTACAATGGAGAGGAACTACTCTCAGTTCAAGAGGGAGACTTTTGCAGTCCTCC
Organism: Chara braunii; assembly: GCA_003427395.1. Lineage (NCBI taxonomy): Eukaryota > Viridiplantae > Streptophyta > Charophyceae > Charales > Characeae > Chara > Chara braunii. The sequence goes on along the minus strand of BFEA01000632.1, from coordinate 159,782 downwards.
ACTGTCTGCAAATCTTGCGGGACTATATCTTCCGCATGAGGTTTATTTTGAGAGTGGATCCAACCGCCCTGGCCAACTTTCTAAGGAATTACGTTCCATCGGATCCGACAGTTGCCAGATGGCTGACGTACATCTGGATGTTCAATTTCGAATTGGAACGGATTCCTGGTAGTAAGAACCGGGCGGACGGGCTGAGTCGGATCAACTGGGATAAACAGGAAGGGGAGGCGGTGGAGAATACGCCCCCAGTTGATGGATTTCTGGATCAGGAAGAAGATGTTCGTCTTCATATCAACAAATGGTCGCTGCGAGTGCCCAGCTGTGTAGGCTATCCTATCTGGCAAGCGTCGAAGGGGTATGAAAGGAGGAATGTGCTTCTCCTTAAGCCCTTTGAGGAAGAAGATCCCTGGGCGGTAAGGATATTCAGTGGATGATGGAGCTAGTGCTGGCCAGCTCGCATAGCCTGGTGGAGGACATGAGAACGATTGAGGAAGGACCTGGCCAGGTAGAACGGCATGAGGACCTGATGGGAGGAATGTATCTCCTCGTCAACACGTTATTGCAGGAAGGCCTCGACCAGTCAGGCTCGTTGAACTCGACAGGAAATGTGGACGAAGTGCCTGAGAGCCAGGACGACGAGTTCGAGGAGGGGGAGATTAAGGAGGTTTTTCGTGCAGAGGAGTACTACGGGATCTACCTAGAACAGGGGCTTCTTCTGTCATGTGAAATGCGGCTAAGGGATGCAAGCGATAGGGCTCAGAGGATGCTGCAGCGCTACTTAGTGCGAGACGGCCACCTTTTCGTGAGAAGAGAAGTGAAAAATCCCAGGAGGGTCGTCTGCGGTAGGAATCGTCAGATCGACGTCGTAGCAGTACTTCACGATGGCATTGCAGGAGGGCATCGAGGGGTACAAGCCACGTATGCCAGAATAAGTGAGCTGTACTACTGGGATGGAATGATGAACATGGTCGGAAAATTATGTCGATCCTGCATGCCCTGCCAGGAGAGATCCCGTTTAAGGCAAGGAGAGCCGTTGCATCCAAGGTTAGAGCGAGAGGTGGGGGCCGTAGGGCATCTCGATCTGCTTTTTATGCCACTTGGGGATCAGGGCTATAACTATATCTTCGATGCGCACGAGAACCTGTCGGGGTTCGTAGACGGGCGTGCTATTCGCACCAAGACCGGGTTAGTCTTAGTGAGCTGCATCGAGGAATATTACCTGCGTTACCCTTTCGTCAGGGAATTTGTAATGGACAGGGGATCGCAGTTTACCTGCCAGGAGGTGCAAAAATTGTTATCAAGGTATGGTGTAGCAGCCAACTACACCACGGCCGCGCACCCCCAGGCAAATGCTCCCGTAGAGAGAGGACATAGTACCATTACGAGTCTCCTGGCTAAGTGGACCGAAGAAAGGCCTAATCAATGGCCAAGATACCTAAGGGCGGCGTTCTTTGTCGACAACATTACAATAAAAAGATCCACCAAGCACGCACCGGCGACATTGTGGTATAGAAGGCACGCCACCTTCCCTATCGAGAGCTTTCTTAAGAAATGGAGGCGCCAGGATCTGGAAATTAACCTGTCATTTGAAGAATTGCTCGATATTCGGGCGCGACATATAGGAGCGATAGAAGAAAGGATCCAGGAGGCGTCTGACCAGGTGGTGAGAAGTCGTATGGACGATATGGCTCGATGGGATCAATCTGCGCGGGTGAGGAAAGTGCCCTTGGCAGTTGGAGATGTCGTGCTTCTCTACGATTCATCACTGGAGAAGCAATGGTCCAGGAAGCTCGATAAGAGGTGGTTAGGTCCCTACCGGATCGTACGGGTCGGAGACTTCGGAGCGTATCAGATTGAGGAGCTAAATGGGACTGAGTGGAAGGATTGGGTATCTGGAACGCGACTGAAGAAAGTCGTGGCGAGAGAAGAGGTAAGAGAGACGACCTGACTGCCTTTAGAATAGAAGTAGCAGGTTGTGTAGGCTAGGTAGGATGTATGCTGTGTGAGTATGGTCTGGTCTAAGTTTGCTTGATTATCACCTGTTTTGCTTACCCAATGTGTGTCTGTTGTCTCCTTCGCCTGTTGAGAAGGTCTGACTTAACGAAGACAGCCATGCCAAGAGGAGGGAGGGGGACACGGCCGCCTCGGAGGCCGTTGGGAGCACCAGGAGGATATGAGCGACATGGGCCTCGCCATCGAGAGAGTACTCCGGTATACAATGATGGGGACATCGATCTATTCCTGGACAGCTTTTGGGATCATGCGAGTCGTATGGGCTAGACCGTGGCTCAGGCGATTGAGAGATTGAGGGAGCAGGCAGATTTGAGGAGCCCATCGCGCGGATCCGTAGAGAGGCGACGACGAGATCAGAGGTGGAGTGGAGGATGCAGGAGTTGCGACCCTCGCCTGTGGGGCCTGATGGCAGGCCGATCCGCCTGGAGATTGGAAATGCGTCGGACTTCATCCCTGCCTTCGAGTGGTTCATGCAGGGGCAGGGTTTACCGAGAGATGAGTGGGCGAGGACGTTACCCCTCTGGACCAGAAAGGCGGAGAGGGCACTGGCTGCGCAGATCAGGGACGTGGCCCGAGACTGGGAGAGCTGCAGGGCACATCTGAGAGAGGCCTTTCGACGACCAGAGCCCCCTCAGCCCAGAGTTGAGAAGCGTCAGAGGAGTTGAGGCTAAGAGACCCTGAGCCCGGGGAGGCGAGACCGTCTCGGGGAGGACGGAAGGCCCTAGCCAGGAGAGAGGAGGAGCCGGAGCGGGAGCCAGAGGTTGAGGAGCGAAGGGCATACCCTGAGTATGGGTTGGGACCAGTGGAGTTCCATCGTTTTACTGAGGGTGGATTGAGGAGATCACCAGCACACACACGGGAGGAGCCGCCAGGGTCTGCAGGGTCGTTGAGGGAGTTGGAGACGCATCTGGATATCTCTCAGTGGAGAGCGTCGCCTCAGGATGAGAAACATGAAGAGCAAGTAGAAAGGGTGCCACAAGAGAAGGAGCCACAAGAGGAGGTGCTACGAGAGGAGGTACCACGAGAGGAGGTGCCACGGGAGGAGGTGCCACGAGAGGAGGCGCAGGGTACTCAGCGAGAGAGCAGGCAGGGCGACGGGGGGAGACGTGCAGGGAAGGAAGTGATAGAGGTTGGAGAGGACACGCCCCCACAGACGCCAGTGGTGGGTTTGAGACTCGGGGATGCACCAGAGAGCACTCGTCAAGCAGAGGAGAGATTGCGGAAAGAGGAGGCCCCATTTCCTTCATCAGAGAGGGCTCTATCGCCAGAGGGGAGAGCCGGTAGGAGGAGAGAAATAACAGTTGTAAGGAGAGAGGCCTTGACCCTGATTGATAGGCACCTAGCAGCTTATGCCCTGGAGCATCCAGACCAAGAGGAGCCAGCACTTGCAGAGCCGTGCCAGGAGCCGTACCAACCCGAGAAGGAGATGGAAGCAGAGATCCCAAAGAGGGTCGACCTCCGCACGAGGGAAAGGGCGCCAACTGGAGAGACGGCTGAAGAAAAGAGGGCGAGAAGAACCAAACGGATAGATGAGATATGGCAGGAGAGGCAGAGGTTGGAGGCAGCGGGGGAGCTTCCGGAGCATCAACAGGAAAGGCAGAGATCGGAGGCAGCAGGAGCACTCCCAGGTCAGCCACTTAGCGCGCCAGGTAGGGCCCCGGAGATCCCTGAGATGTGGAGAGACTTCTGGGAGCAGAGAGGAGAGGAGCTTCCTTCGCCAGTCAGAGTCGGGCTTGGGGTGGCCAGGAAGGCGGAAGAGAGGATAGATCGCAAAATCAAGTTCCTGGCCAAATCGACCTTTGACCGGCACTTGTTATTGGAGAGCAATCTGGCAGGAAAAAAATTAAAGGAAGCAAGCCATGGAGTACGCCTGGAGGCTATGGAGATGGAAATCCAGGAACTCAGGGCATTGGTGGCCAGTCAGGTAGCTATTATTGAGAGCCTGAGGCAGCAAACCCAAGGAAAAGTGGATAAGTCAGAGAGCAGCAGACAGGGAGAGCAGAGGCAGCCGGGACAAGTTTTGCCATGACAGCCTTCTGCGGCAGGGCCTCGCCAAGAGCCACCTATGGGGAGAGTTATCCTGGAGCCAGAGGAGGCGAGAGCCCAGAGACAGGCAGAGAAAGAGGCGTTCGAGTTTAGAGCCCCTACTGAGCTCGCGACGCTGCCAGTGGCAGCGCCAGACCCAGTCGTACCTTTGGCAGTAGAGGAGGGGCTGCCACCATCTAGCAGTGAGCCGGCTCAGGGCTCAGCAGAGGGATTCATGGACGTGCTCCTTGAGGCGGTGCATACTATGCAGGAGGAGGTGAGTTTGTTTTCACCTGAGCAGAGGATAGAGGAGCCTCTTGAGAGAGAGATAGGGATTGAGGCGGAGAGTGCCATCGAGAGCAGGCTTCAGAGGATGGGTACGCCTGAGTATGGGCCAGGGGAGATTGAGGAGCAGCCCATGGCAGTGCCAGGAGAGACACTCAAGAAGAGACCTCAGAGGTTGGACACACCTGAGTACGTCCCGGTGACAGGGGATTTGAGGAGCAGACTGGGATTTTGGGCTACAGGATCTGGGTCTCGGGGACCGGTTCCTGGAATGGAGCAGCAGGAGGTCGTTAGTACCGCAGCTCCTGGGACAGAGCAGCAGGGGATAGTCAGTACCTTGGTAGGATCTCCCTCATCACCACCTCCTCAACCCAAGAAGAAGAAGTTCAAGAGGAAGGTCGATCAACTATGTTTCTACTGCAAGAGGGACGTGCATCATGCTCTGGACTGTCTCGAGTTCCTTGAGGATAAGGCAGAAGGAAAGGTCTCAGAGGCAGGGGGTAAGATGTATGATAGGCAGGGTAGGATAGTAGAGAAGTCCGCAGATGGACTCAAGGCTCAGTTATATAGGCAAAACCAGGAGGAGTTGAAGAGGTAGGGCCGGTTTGTCTATATAAGTGGGCGAGTATCTTGTGAGGCATCAGTTTAGGTTCTGTGTGATACCCTCTTAGACCTAGAGGGCTTTTTATGAGGATTGTTACTAGTCTAGATCTGAACTCTAGTGTTCCCACTGGGCTGGGAACTTGAGGATCAGAGTAATCTAGACGAGGCATGTACATATTACGGGTGGCTTACGCCCTGGCTTTTGAGAGACAGATCTGACATGTATTCTAGGGGTAGTTGTCAGTGTGGGTTTGGTGTAGTTTGAGCTGAGTGAGTTATGATTTCGAGACAATTTTTTCTGGGTGAGACATTTTATTTCCCTGAGTGTATATCATGATGAGGTTTCTTTCAGGAACCATTCTTATATGTGACGATCACTTGTCTCTCTCACATGTGTGGTTGTTCTCTGATGTATAATGAGTTTGTGTGGACAATGTGTGAAAAACCTTTGATGTATCTTGGGTATTGTGAATATGATTGTAAGTAAAACTGTCTACTCCTCGGTATTCTTGTGCGACTTGCCCACGGGCAGCTGATAGAGTGGAGTATAAGGGGAGGAAGTGCAGTCCGTCTCTAAAAGGTTGTGAGGATTTTGAAGATTTATGAATCCAGGAGACTCAAAATGACTATCATGTTGATTATTGAATGCCTAAGTTGTGATGAGGACCCATAAGATGGTCTCTCAGTGATTTTTGTTTATGATAAATCCCCTTGGATTTTAGAGAAGGGAATGTTTTTGTGACAATGTGGGTTATGATAAGACCCCTCGTAATTTTTGGAAGAGGGAGTGTTTTGTTCTGTGGCGAGACCCCTCGTGATTTTTTGAAGAGGGGGTGTTTTATTTATGATGAGAGCCCCTTAGATTTTGGAAAAGGGGAATGGTCTATGGTTGGAAGACTCACCCTCAGAGGTGAGTAAACTAATTTATGGCATGGCGAGTTGTTTGATGGGTGATAAAGTCTGACGAAAAGAGTCATTTTTGTTTGGAATGTTTGAGAAAGTCGCAATGAGTGCAGGGTGAGAGATGTCTCAGGGTGAGTGGCTGCTGGCTCTGATCAAGTCAGGGGTCACGGCCTGGTGGATTTAGCGGTGATTTTGTTTGTAAGCGTACAGGATGCCATGCCTATTAAGGGAGAGTTGGTAAATGTCTTCCGACCCCTGCGTATCGCGCAGTGGGCCAGTGGTTTTGTTTTGCGACGCCCCCGCCTAACAATTGGTGCAAATTCTGAGACATATTGAAGAAAGGCCAAGCTAACGAAAAAAAACGTTAGTACCTCTAGGGCATAACCCTATTAGATGGCTGCTAGCCGGCGCAACCTGGCTGTGGGACCGCGTGGGTGAGAGTTTAAAGGGGGGTGCCCGCCCCAGCGAAATTACTCCGCGAGATAGTGATGGTTGATAATTTTTGGGGGAAATCCTGTTTGAATGCTTATCAGGAGAAAACCTATCGTTGCGTAACCAACGAGGGTACAACTGCTAAATAACAATGCGGAGGGCCGTGGTCCTGGTCCGATCAGCCAGGCTATGGTGGGCCAAGGTGGGGACCTAGCCTTTCTGTATTAGACTGCAGAAAGAGCTGAGCGGATATTAAGTATATACGTATGTGTTTTCGATTGCGAGAGATTTTGAGAAGGAAGGCGGGAGTGCCTTCAAAAGGTCTCGATTAAGACCCGCGTCCCTAGTTTTTGCCAGGACTAAGGACACCCAACGAGAAGCCGAAGGTTGTATAGGACCGGGGAGAGAACGATTGGGAAGGTCTTTGGAACTTAAACGGTCAGTGTCCTAATTTCTGGGCGGTGCAAGACCCAGGTTACAAACCTGGCAGCATATAGTTGTGGATACAAGTTTTGATGGAGGCCTCTTCCCTGTGTTTTTCGGCTAATCGGATCGGCTCCTGTTTCGTCAGCATTTGGAGTGTGAGTGGATTTATAGCTTTCTGATTTGCGAAGCGACGGGGACGTCGCTTAATATGGTCCAGTAAGCTGTCGGCGCGAATACCCTTACAAGGGTATCCGCCCTGGTTTTGCAAGTAATAGAAAAACAGTTTTGGTTTAAAGTTTAAGTATACCATGCTAAGTGCGGCTGCGTCTGTAATTGTGTTGACTGGGTGGTAGACCACAATAGCGAGTGCGTGAGCACGCAGGTTTAAGGCGTGCGTGATTCCTTTCTGTTGTTGATCATAGTAGCCGGCTCGGACCTCGGTCATTTTGCTTGGTGATATTATTATTTATTTATTTTTGATTAAGCAGGAATTAAGGATATTCTCTTTGATTGGTACATTTGACCGAGTCGAGCGCGCGTGCGGAGACCGACCCCGACGGCGACATCGACAACGATGGTACGACCTTGTGCGGTAAGCGGGGTGTCGTAGGATGGCGCGCGGGGCAGTTATGGCATGGTATAAGCCAGCCGGCACGGGCACTGGGAGCCGCGTAGCCGGTTTTGTTGGACAAAACCGTCGCGCCGCACTGCCTTGTATGGTATTCTGCGGGGCTCAGTCTCAGGCTTGGGCTTAGCCCTATAGGTTACGTTATTGGACTACTATTATTAAGGTTTGGGGATCGAGGCCAGCGAGTGTCGGCGCAGCAGCGGCAGAGCGCTATAGAGAGAACCGAGGGGTTGAGGGCCCGACGGGACTATCCCCCTTTGGTTTTTGTTGACAAACGCGGCGACAGGCCCGGTCCACAGGAACGGTGGGGCTTAGTAGTCCCCGCACCCTGCTTAGGGATTTCTATTTATGATGATTTATTTTATCTTTGCTTTTTCTATATTGCTTATTACTTCTATTGATATTTGCGGTTCCGTTTTCGTTCGGGATGCGGTACCGCAACTGGCAGTTCACATCTTAAAAGAAACCACAGGTGGGGGTACCACCGCGGCTAAGTCCTTCGGGACATCTGTTAAAATTGAAATGATACAGAGTAGATTGGTGTGGGGCCTCGGCGCCGGTAAAGGCTATAAAAACGAGGGTCGTCCGACAGCCAGAGTTTCTGAGAATCGGGGGCTGTCGGACCACACGGTGGAAAGCAGGAGCGGCGGGGGCTGTCGGACCACGCGATGTGCTGGGKACGGGCAGGCCGGGCAACAGCGGAGAGCGACCCGAAGTAAAGGCGGTGGTCGGAGCGCAGTGGGGCAGAGGGCAGAGGGCGGTTTGGCGCTAAGGTGGAGTCGTGCAGCGATACTAAGGTGCAAATCGTTCGTCGGACTTGGGTATAGGGGCGAAAGACTAGTTGAATCGTATAGTAGCGGGTTCCCTCCGAAGTCCCTCACAGGCTGGCAGACTGTCGAGGCGGACGATAGCGCAGCGTGGGTGGCGGGCGCTGTGAGAGCAAAGGCGGGGTGATACAAAGACGGATGAACCCGGACGCGGGCGGGCGCCGGGCGCGGGCGAAGAGGTCGGGTTGGACTGCGTTAGAAGCCGCGGGCGCTGTGAAAGCAAATGGGGCAGCAGGCGGACTGGCGCTGTGTATCGGTGGGCGGAACTGCGAGGCGATAGCGCAGAGAAAGGGGGGATGATTCCGGCGCGATATCGCGTCAGGTGCATGCCATAGTGAGGTTGGCGGGATGATGAGTTGGGCG
>BFEA01000632.1:83736-94930 GCA_003427395.1 Chara braunii | reverse complement strand
AAAAAACACCTCCAGCTTTTCTTGAAAGGAACTCTCGAAGAAATTGTCCTCCTACCTACTGCGCCCTACTAGTCACTTTTTTTTTTTTTTTTTCTGTCGTCATTCGATACTGTGGCAGCCAGCCAATCTGAAAAGCTGTATTCCAAAAAAAATAATAAAAACAAATTCTCGTCATTCGATACTGAGCCAGCCAAAAAAAAAAAATAAAAAAAATACTGAGCCAGCCAGCCAGCCAAACTGGATATCTGTCTTAAAAAAAAAAAAAAAAAAAAAAAGTGTGACAGAGCTCTATACCGCCAATCAGACAAAATTTTACACCCCGCCCGCCACACTGAAGAACTCAATGGCCTCCTTCAGCCCCTCTATGAACATATCAATCTCTTCCTTGGTGTTATAGAAATACAGGCTTGCCCTCGCACTCGCATTTATTCCAAAATGTCGATGCAACGGTTGAGCGCAGTGATGTCCCGACCTTATTGCAAATCCCGACTGATCAAGAACCATTGACAAGTCCGTTGGGTGAATCTGTGGCACATTGAACGCGCACAGCGCTGCCCTTCCCCCCGGATCCGTTGGCTTTGGCCCGTAGATTTTCATCCCTTCCAGTTCTGCCATCTTCTTGTACAGGTATCCCGACAACTCCACCTCATAGTCGTGGATTTTGCCCATCCCGATCCCCATCAGGTAGTCGCACGCAGCACCCAGTCCTATCGCTTCACCAATTGCCGGGGTCCCGGCTTCAAATCGATTAGGTGGCTCTGCATACGTCGAGTGGTCGAGATAGACGTCCTGAATCATCTCCCCTCCCCCCAAAAAGGGTGGCATGGCCTTGAGCACCTCCATCTTCCCATACAAGAACCCAATCCCCGTGGGACCACACATCTTGTGCCCCGAGCCCACGAACCAATCGCAGTCCAAAGCCTGTACGTCGACTGGCATGTGAGGTACACTCTGGCACCCGTCCAGCAACACTTTGGCCCCGTACTTGTGCGCAATTTCCCCGATCATGACGGCATCATTGACGCATCCAAGCGCATTTGACACGTGTTGAAGTGCTACCAGTTTGGTCTTGTTCCCGACCAGCGACCTTAGGTGATCCATATCAAGGCTCTCACACTGCGACAAGCTCACAAACCTCAACACCGCCCCGGTCCTTTCGGCTATAATCTGCCAGGGAACAAGGTTGCTGTGATGCTCCATCACGGACAAGACCACCTCATCCCCTGGTGTCAAATTGGCCACACCCCAAGTGTTGGCCACGAGGTTGATAGCCTCCGTTGCATTGCGGGTGTAGATTATCTCGCTATCCCTCTCTGCGTTGATGAACTTTGCAATTTTGCCCCTCGCGTCCTCGTAAGCTTCGGTCGCTTTCACACTCAGCGTGTGGATGCCCCTGTGAACGTTGGAGTTGTAGTCTTGATAGTACCTCTGCACAGCGTCGATCACTTGACGTGGTTTCTGTGATGTTGCCGCATTGTCTAAGTAGACAATCCTCCTTCCATTCACTTCCTGACTGAGGATGGGGAAATCTTTGACAGTGATCTCTCCCAGACTGGTGGTGGTCCCCACACTAACAGCAGCAGCAGCAGCAGCAGCGGAAGAAGAAGGAGAAGAAGGAGAAGAAGAAGATGCATCATCGACGGACGAGATCGCAGCAGCGCATCGGATCAAGGTGTTGATGACCTTGACCTTTCGTCTCGATCGCGGCGGCGCGACGCCGCCAAAGCCTGAATAGGGAGTTTTGCTATAGCAATAGGCAGCAGCAGCAGCAGCAGCAGCATTGTCTTGTCCAACATCATCTGGTATAGAAGCACCCTGTGCAAAGCCCGGACCCTTGGTGACCCTTTGAGCGGCCGTCGGCAGACGAAATCGACTGCCTTTTGCTCCAACGCGATCCCTTCTCTCCCCTTTGGCTATCCCGGCAGTCCCCTCCACGTTATTGCTGCGACAGCTTGGCCTGCACCACCTCCTCCTCCTCCCCCTCCCATGCGCCGTCATATCCTCGGCGGCTCGAAGCGCCGGCGCCATGCATCCCGTCGGCGGATAGCAGCGGTTCGATGCGCGCTCCTTGCCAACGGCATCTGATCTATACCGCCGCCGGCAGCGGCCGGCTGTGAGAGCGGTCACTGTGAGATCGAAGGATGGCAGGGGGTCGGCGCGCGCTTCTTTGCGGCGGCGGGGGGCCGACTTGCGCTCCTTGGCGGCGGCGGCGGGAACCAAGATGACCCTGTGAACTACTTCGCCGCTGTGAGAGCGGCAACTGGCTGATCTTGATAACGAGGACAACGATGAGGAGGAGGAGGGTGAGGAGGAGGAGGATGCGCATGACCGCGCGGCGGCAAATCTACACGGAGAAAAGGAGTTCGTACTGCGGTCAGGCATTGCCCGCGGCTGCGCAGTCCGCTGGACCCATTGCATGGTGATCGGCGGCGCTGCTACAACTTTGCCGCTGGCCAGTCGAGGAGACGACGGTGATGGCAACATAGACGCTCCGGCCAACGAGGGGGCAGTCGCAGTGGACGCCATCTTCGCTCCTCCTTTCACTCTACGTGGAGCTCGACGAACCCCACCACCGCCCGCCGAGCGGGGTCCCCCGTCTGTCTAACAACACTCCCCCCCCTCTCCCCCTCCCCCCCCGCCGCCCACTTTTCTCAGCTTTGCTCTTCACGGGATCAACCGCTCCATTGCCGGACGGAAGCGCTCTCCGAACACTTGTCGCTAGGTAGCTCGTCTTATTCACGCCTTCTTATGAGGTCCTACCAATCTAATCTCTACCCAGAAGATTCATATTTCAACCAAACCAAAGGACCCCTTCTGCCCATCTAAAAAACCTCTATCCAGGAGAGTATATATAAATATTTTTTCAACCAAAGTACCCCTCCGATTACCTCCAATTGATTGTGAGTGTTCTTCCATTCCCCGTTCTCTCGACAGGCTCGCGGATGCACACACACTTCCACTTCCACTTCCACTTCCATAATCTCCTACTACCACTAGAAATGGGGCCTCGCTGCACTACTCTTGAAATGCACAAACGACAAAAATCATGGCCGTGTATGTTTCCATGTTCTAGCGGAAGATTCACTCTCGTTTTGCACATTTCGCCAGTAGTGCAGCGAGGCCCATGGTCCGCTGCGCCATAGAAACGTATGCGCTGATGTCTCCCTGCCACCCTGTCTCTCTAGAGAGAGCACGTGCGTGCAGCTTCCATCGATTCCCTACCCTCGACTGCCACGTCAGATCAATTTCGGCTGGGGCTCTCGCACCGCCTCTTGGTGTTGTCACTCTAGGACTTTTTTTTCGACTGACCCGTGGACGTGATTGCAGTCAGGTGCATCCAGGTCCGGCCGTTCGCCCTAAGTGCAGTACAATGCATCCAGGTCGGGCCGTAATGGCAGTCAGATGCATCCAGGTCGGGCCGTCATTGCAATCAGATGCATCCAGGTCGGGCCGTAATTGCAGTCAGATGCATCCACGTCGGGCGGTAAGCGCCGCAAGATGCATCCAGGTCGAAGGCATCCAAGTCGGGGTGTAATCGCAGTCAGATGCATCCCGGTCTGGCCGTAATTGCAGTCAGATGCATCTGGATCTGGCCTTGTTGCAGTCAGATGCATCCACCTCTGGGCGTTACCGGTAGTGTTAGTACGTCCTCTGTATCGTTCCAAACGTCTTTTTTTTTTCTTTTTTTTTTTTAACTTTATATTAACCAAATGAACATTGGACGAGGCCGGGGACCCCACAATTCTACCCGGTGGAACCTGTTACTGGAAACCGGGTCCAGCGTCCCTTTGGGCTAGGCTGGAAAACGGGTCCAGCGTCCCTTATCTCATAACCAGCAATAATCACTGAAAATAATCAACTCCGAATGAATGCAGGTTCAACTTTGTACTGTCTGGCGAACCAGTCCTATTTTGTACAGTCCTTTATGTATCCCTGTTTAATGCTGCCTACAATAATCTCAGTCCAGTAGGCTGTCTGAAAGGATGAATAAACTCATTCTTATAGGACAGCACAGATCCAACCCATTAGTTAGCAGTCTCCCAAGCTCTCAAACTGGGGGCAGTGCTCTACTACCTCGTCCCATAGATGCTTGGAGATCACCAACTGTCCTTGGTCTGTAAAGGAAATCCATTTGAACTTCTTGTTCCAGGTAGTCTTCATACTATTTCTAGCAGCAGGACTATTTCTTGCCCCTTTGGCTCTGCGTATCTTCACCCATTCTGCGCATATTAGATTCCGTAGTGCAATTTTAAACTTATTACGGATGACTGCTGGGGACCAGAAGTTACTATTGAACCTCCTGTCCCTTCTTGCTATCCGAAGTACCCAAAAACCCAACACCCTGAACTTGTTGGCTATAATAGTAACTTGATCCTTACTTCTGTTTCCATATAGGATAAATTCCTTGGTCCAAAATACCTTTGGGCCATAAGCAAGCTGCCACAAACTGCTCACCCATTCCCAGAATCATCTAGCCACAATGCATTCCCACCATAGGTGGCTCGAGTCTTCCAGTGATTCCTGAACACAGACATCACACTGGGGAGAGATATCCATCCCTTTGCTTACGCACCAATCTGCCGTCGGTACGCACGAGTGGAGATGCATCCACTGTAGGCTGGCTACCTTCACTTCCATAACACTGAGAAGTAAGGTAATGAAAAATTTGACCCATGTGTTGTTGAAGAGGGGACCGTTAACGGGTGCTCCCCTCTTCCTCCAACTGTTCCAGACGTTAATCTGTAAAGTAGATGCCTTAGATCTTAAGGAATAGCCTACTTTGGAAGAGTAGTCTGAGAGCAAGATATTGGAAGAGGATGAGGAGTCGTCGGACAGAATCCAGCCTATCCTCCCTATATCTACTTTCCATGTCTCCTTCGGTGAGCCCTCCATTACGAGTTTGAACTGCCGCTTGCCCTTGTGTGCGCATTCTGATACTCCAATTTCCAGCCATTCCTCATCATCCTGGAGGATTACTCCTCCGGTTTGTTTAATCAGAAATTTTCTGCCCCTGGTCCATACTGAGGCCGTTGACGGGGGCAATTCTATTTGATAGAATGTCCCCTCGCAGCCTACCTTTTTCCACCATGTTCCTGCATGTTTGCCGTGATCGTCTTTCTTGATTACTTGAGTCCACTCGTCTGGTATGGCCTCAGTCACCAATCTCTGTGTTGCTCAATGTTGCGGAGTCCTCTCAGTTTACTTCTCAATTCTTCTGCTGTCTTCCACTGGCCTCTGTCTTTGTCCCATAGATGTTGAATCTGGCATACCCCCTTCAGTAGCCATTTCCTCGCAAAATTGCCAGGTTTATTTGCCACCGAAAAGGGCTTGCCCTCAGGATCAGTGATAGCTGGATTATCGAATAAGCATGTATGGAAGATTTCACTTTTAGTAGAGGGGTGTGTTATGGTGTATGGGAGAAGCCTGCTCCACGCCTTAAGTATAGGTGCCCATGTAGGCGATTTCACTGAGGAAGTTAGTGGGTGCATGAGGATGGCTTGCCATACCGATTCGGGGTCAGTCAAGTTTCAATCTTTGCACAGGAGAGCTTGTGCCAAGATCATCCACGGCTGTGTACATTGGGATGTGAGTAATCTCACCGGCCACTTGGCTAATAGGGCGTCATTCTGTTTCTCCGGGTCATGGATTTCCAGGTCCCCCTGGGTTTTTTTCTCCGTCGGTTTCCACCATGCTACTTTACTGATACAGGACTCTAGTCCTGAGTCTCCTTTCCATATATACCTGGTGAGAAGTTCGCGGATGAGTTTGGCTGATCTCGGGTTCAGTGCCCTTATGGACAGGATGTACCATACTGTGGATAACACTGCACAGTTTGTCAGGATCGCCCCTCCAACAATGGACGCATAACAGTTCTTTGAGCGTTTCGTACAAGCTTCCCTGATTCTGTTTTCCACGAGACTATCCTGTACCTGAGAGCAATCCCCGAAGGAGACCATTATTCCCAGGTACCGTTCAGAGTCTGTATTCCTTGTGGCCTTGATGCCCAAGTCCACAGCTAGGGGCCTATTATCTGCCGTTAAAGCAGTTGACTTATTCCAGCTGATTTTCATTTCCGAAGCCGATTCATATAAAGACAGACACTGTTTCAGGGCACTTAGTGATGCATGGGAATTTTCGGTAATTGCTGAAAAATCATCTGCCAGGGCAGAAACCTTCAGCTGGTAGCTTGGTGAGATTCTCAGACCAGTGTAATCTGCATGGGTTCTGATCATATTCAGTAGTATCTCCAATTGGATCACAAAGAGTGAGGGGGCCAGGGGGCACCCCTGCCTCAGTGACCTTGTAATCGTGAAGGGGTCCGAAATGTGGCCATTGATTACTACCCTGCCGTGGGATCCATGGTACAGAGAGTCTACCCATTTTCTAAACACTTTACCGATACCCACCTTCTCAAGGACAGCTTGCACGAACTTCCAGTTTACCCTATCATAAGCTTTTTCAAAATCTATCAGTATTATTGCTGTGTTGGAACCCGTGTTGTTTATGAAGTCTATTGCCTGCGAGAGAACCATAACATTATCCAATACCAGTCTCCCACGTACAAAACCTGACTGGTCAGGATTAACTAGTCTAGTCATGAAGGGGGCTAAACGTCTAGAAAGTGTCTTGGCCAGAATTTTGTCGGCGACATTAAGAAGCGAGATAGGGCGGTAATTTCTAACGTCTGATCTCTCACCTTTCTTATATAGGAGTGTTATCACTCCCTCTGTGGATCTTGCCCCTAATTTTTTTTCCTGTAGTATGCTGTTAAAAATTATCAGTAAGTCTGGTCCCAATAGGGACCAGAACATATCGTAGAACTCTATAGGGAATCCGTCTGCGCAAGGGCACTTCCCCCTGGCCATACTTTTCATTGCTGAGGTTAGTTCGGGCCAGGTGATGGGTTGGTCCAATTCCTCTTTTTCCAGTTCTGAAATTATTCTGTGGGTGGATTCCCATAGACTCCCCTCTAAGTCGGGGGGAACCAGTGGATCCGCAGGGTCCTTATCAGAGGTTAACAACTTTTTATAAAATTCTTTGCCGTATTCACATATAGAGAGTGAGTCCTTTGCTTTCGGGTTGGTCTGAGAGAAAGGGTGGGAGATTTCAGTTATTGTTGGAGAGTTACTGTGCTCTCCCTTGAGTGAAAAAGTTTGTTTATTCATTCGGTCTTTCAAGAGGATCGCGTCTATCTGTCGGAATTTAGCCCATGATTCATGTTTGATTATCAGTTTATCTCTCCACTCTTGTATCCATAATGGTTGGGATCTCTTGAGGATCCAATAGTTGTCTGAGAAAGCATTGTTCTCAAGTCTGCTTTCTGCCATTTCTATGTTCCTCTTTAGTTTGATTACTTCATATTTCCTGTTTATTGCCTTCAATCTAGATATTGTTTGTAGCATGGCAGACATCATGTGTAATCCTTTGTCTAGCCAATTGCCCGGGTCAGGGAAAATTTTGGTTGAATACCGCCATTCTTCCCAGTGGGAATAGACCCATTCAACCATGTTTGGGTCCTCCAATATCTGCACGTTGAGTTTGAAAGTGCCTTTGCCTTTTTCAATTTTGGCTCCTACAGCCATTGACAGTGAAATGGGTTTGTGATCTGAGAGTGGGTCCTGAGTTATTTCTGCTTTTGTGATCATTGGGAGAATAATTTCGCTCACTAAGATGACATCCAATCTACGACTGGTCACCATTTGGTGGCCATCCTTGTTCGACGAGAACCAGGTGTATATCTTGTCCGTGGGATGAAGGTGACGGTAGGGGTCAAAGAGTCCGTTTTCCATTATGAGCTCGTTCAATGCCACCGATTCGTTAGGGTGGGATAGTGGTGAAGAGGAGTCCAGTGTTTCATCGATTACTGTGTTCCAGTCACCTCCCACCACTAGGTGCTCAGTACTGGGGATAACAGCATTAAGAAATTCAAAGAAACTGATTTTTGAGCTGTGGTCCGTAGGTGCAGGTCTGATCTGCAATCGAGATGGAAGCCTTGGCCCAACGACCCTCAAAATCCGTCTCAATGCTAGATATTGACTTGCTGAGGGATTTGTGGATCAGGATGGCCACCCCCTCTTTGGTTCCAACTGTCGGGGACCACACTTGGGGGCCTGACCACCAATTACCTAGTTCGCTTATCCTCTCAGCATCCAATTTAGTTTCCTAAATCAGAACGATGTTAGAATTGTTCTGGTGGAGCCAGGACTTGAGCCTGGCCCTCCGATGTTTGCCATTACCATCTACAAGGCCTCTTACATTCCATGAGGAGACCTTGATTCTAGAGTCCATCCGTTCCTACGGATGGAGCCTGTTGTTGGATGGCATCCTTGGCGGGGGCCGTAAACTGCAATGCAGCCGGGTCCCACAGTGCTCTCAATACTTCTGAGAAGGATCTCAAGAAGATCTTTTTCTCCCCCTTCAGGATATCATTGATCTCTGTTTCTATTTCTCCCCTGATGCCATCTCCCAAGATCGGGATCTGGCGCTCGTCGGTGTTCGCTTTGAACCAGGTGATCGGTGCCCAGTAAAACCCTTCACCAGCGGCTTGTGGATTTACCTCTGAGTGCAGAGCCGTGTCCAAACACAGCGCACTTACCGGGTAAATTTTCCCTGAAGCCCCAATTTTATTGAAGTTGATCTGTGGGTGATCAGGGATCGGTCTGACTGCAAATCTGCCTTTTACTAGGCTCACGCCCTGATTGAACAGAGTCATTGGATCCGGAGATGAGTGCAGCGAGGCGTAGGGGATGTTATAACCCCCTTGTTCGTTGATCTTCAACAACACATAGGGACCTTGGTTCGTGTTCTTGAATAGGATGGGTATAGCCACGCATGGCGCAATCGTTGCTCCGGATGCCGAAATGACTTTGGCGACTATGTAGCCCGGGGCTGTGTCCTCTCCAAAGGCCTGAGGGCGAGTTCTCTTCGGAGGGTCTTCCCTGCTGTTGTCCTCAATGTTCATATCTATTGGAATGCCTCCTGCGTCTGCAACATTCATTGGTGGAGGAATCTGACCCGGGACTGAGATTAACAAAATTCCTATCCCTCCTGAGGAGGAAGCCTGATGTTTGCTTCCCTCCGACGGATTGGGTTTGGGGACTGTCCCTGCTCTGGACTTTTCTGTTGAAGACCCGTCGGGGAGTTTACCTTTCCATTGCTGGAGTTTCTGGTGCTAAGCCAGTTTGTTGGTTTGTCCCCTGTGCGTTGGCGGCTTGGCTGCGAGGCTGCTGCTGTATCTGATGTTGTGTCTTCCCTCCTCTGCTTTGAGTTTGGAGAAGTGGGTTCATCCACTGAATCGGATTGAATGTAGGAATGTTTTCCCTCTGAGTTGGTTTTTGTTTCCTTGACCCGGATGGATTCTTGGAAACTGCGGTTCGACCCATTGTGAATGCAGGGCCCTTACCCAGTGCAAGGCCTTGGCCTTGGGGTTGTCTGCCTAACCCCTGGAAGAGTCCGGCTGGTAAGATGTTGTCCTGTCCCTCGGTGATTTTGTCATCGGAACAGATGCATTCGTCTGGGAGTCTGATGTAGCGTCTACATCCGGCGCACCGAGGGGTGCGACTGTTTACCAGATCTCCTGTCAGCCAGTCGCTCCCTGTCCAAACTTTGAGAGACCGTACATACTTGGCCTCTGCATTTGTGTGAAGTTGATACTTTAAATTGCCCAGTCTTGGATCCACCGGATCACTGACTGGGTCGAATTCCATCAGTACCTTTCCCATCACTTTCTCTATACCTGACTTGATATAGAATGATGCATTGATAGGGAAGCTGAGAGCCATTACCCAGTATGTATTTTTGTTTCTTCTTCCCTCTGATGTATCCATTCGGCTCTTGGCATCCACGACCTGAACAGAATCTTGTACGTTTTCCCTTTGTCCACGAATCGTTCCATCCCTTTGGTTATCAGCCATTCGGGGATTTCCGGAACTTTGGAGATGTAGGTGACCTGCGTTTTGCTCTCTATGTGCACTAACCCTCTGTGTGTCAAGAGTTTCTCTGCAGGGAGGAGAGCGTTTTCCAAAGATCGAATTAAATCGATCTTTTTATCGTTCCGCATGTTCTTTGCCTCTCCCTGAAAGAGAATAGCTACCCCCATCGTTTTGAGGAAGTCTTCCTCGACGGCCCTAATGCTCGCACTTGGTCGGATCTCAATGCAGCTTTCTTCTTCGTCAATGGTAGCGTCAATGTAGGCTGAGACATCCTGGTTCTCATGATCCAGGTACCAACCACTGACCAAATCGGCCAAACGAGAGGTTTCGTCTTCAGTCATTGAGTCTGTCCCAGGTTGGATAGGTTGTTGGGCCTGCCCCAGGGGGATTGGCTCAGTATCCATTACTGAGGGGATGCGAGGGATAGAAGTGAGCCTCGATGTTAATTAAGCGCCGATCAGGTTCCTGATTTTGTCGGTGTTGATACTTTCGATATCGATTAGGAAAGGAGGGCGAGTCTACCTCTGGGGAGTCGCCTATCTGGGTAAGGAGTAGACGGAATTAGAGTTAGGGGAAGTTGTCCCTATTCCATAGGAAAGGAAGGAAGTGGTATCTGAGTCATTGCTTATATTCGGGATTAATACACACACTGTAATGAGGAAAAGTCGGATTAGGTTCCCCGTACTTAAGACAAAACTTCTTAATAAAATACCAAAGTGAATGTTAATTTAATAAAAGTTAAAACCTGATTTTTCTCTGGGCCCTCAAAACTTTCCTACAGGGCCCTGTCAGTGCAGGGTGCAACTTCTTGGGATGCCCTTACGGGACCGCCAGTGCCATTTCACCGGTCTCTGTGCGATATGCCCTCATGTTGGGCATGCATTTCCATAATGCCCTCCCGTGGAAAATTCGAATTTGGTGCTGCCCCAAAAATGTAGCCGTTTGTGTTTGTGTTTTTTTTTTTTTTTTTTTTTTTTTTTTTTTTTTTTTTTTTTTTGTTGGTGTGTGTGTGTGTGTGTGTGTGTGTGAGAGAGAGAGAGAGAGAGAGAGATGATTTGTTGCGACGTATCTGTGGTGGCCAGTGCGCTGAGAGAGAAAAATGAGGTGGCCTCCATGGAAACTCGTCACCCTTGATACGGGGACGCGTATCTACTGCAGCCACAATGTCTCTCTCTCTCTCTCTCTCTCTCTCTCTCTCTCTCTCTCTCTCTCTCTCTCTCACACACACACACACACACACACACACACACACACACACAAGC
>BFEA01000632.1:54813-68013 GCA_003427395.1 Chara braunii | reverse complement strand
GCCTCTCTCTCTCTCTCTCTCTCTCTCTCTCTCTCTCTCTCTCTCTCTCTCTCTCTCTCTCTCTCTCTCTCTCTCTCTCTTGCTCGCTCCCCTACGAGCATTCGACATCTAAGAATTTCGCGCCAGCGCGCCACACAGCGCGCCAGAAGGCGAAAAGATTCATTTCGATTGTTCTCAATCTTCCCCCCTGCGCGCCACACAGCGCGCGCGCACGCGAGAGAGAGAGAGAGGTCCGTCGTCGGACCGGCGACTTTCGCGCAGCGAACGCGCCAGGTATCACGCCGCCATTCTCTCTCTCTGCCTCTCTATCCCCCCTTCTCTCTCTCTCTCTCTCTCTCTCTGTTTCTCTCTCTCCCTCTCTCCCTCTCTCAATGGCTGGCGTACCGGGGGAAAGATTTCTCACGATATAAATGCATCTACCCGCCTTCTGGTGGGAGATTCTCTCTCCTTCCCGCGCCCTCGTAGGCGCGTATTATCTTTTGCTTTCCTTACTTTCTTTACTTTGAAAGAAAAATACGTTGTTGTTGTTATTATGCTGGTTTTTTTTTTTTTTTTTTTTTTTTTTTTTTTTTTTTAATTCAGAGTTAAGTACTTGAGTACTGGTTGGGGGACAGGCGGCCTCCTAAAGTCGCGCGCGTTAATGACCGGGACTGGAAAAAAATGGCTGGCCGAGGTACTAGTGGTTTAAGGAGAGGAGGAGGAGAACCAAGATCTCCTTACTTTTTCGGGTAATACACGTGGAAAAAAAAAATAAAAAAAATCGATGTGTTTTGAGTCTGGTCCGTTTTTTTATTATTTTTTAAATAATTTAAATGCTAAAAAAATCTAGGTTGTTGGATCGGACGTCCGGGAACCCCGTGACCATCCGGGATGTCCGACCGGACGTCTGGTCGGAAGTCCGACCGGACAGGGGTTGTCCGACCTAGCGCAAAAAAAAAAACAAAAAAACAAAAAAGTTCTTAGAAAAATCTGAAAACAATATATGTTATGTAAAATAACAGTACAAGAAACTTTTGCCTTGGAGTCATATTCAAAGTCGCAGTCAATGATGAGTTAAAAATCGAAAACCGAAAAAAAAATATTATTTGTTTTACGAAAAAAATATATATATTTTTTTACGAAAAAAAAAAACTTTTTTTCCCGGACGACGGGGGTATCGAACGTATGGGGGAGACGTCCGGGGGTGACGAACGGCCCCCGGACCATTGGTAACGTAACAAAAAATAAAAATAAAAATATCCGGATGTAGAGCGCAAAAACATCTACACCCACATATGTTTTTTTTTTCTTTTTAATTATTTTTTGCCAGTGAAAAAAAAAATTGTGGGCCGCATTGTACGCCGTTCTAACGCGGTTTAGCGCGACGTTGTAACGGGGGTTCAACGAGAAACCCCCGTTGAATCGAGTTTTGGACACATAGGTCATAGAAGCCCTAGCGTGAGAGTTTAAATACCTTGAGGCCGGGGATGGAGGTTCCTCGCGATCCAGACTGCTCAGCTGGCCACCAAATTACTTTAAAAGAGATTAAATCTTATTTTCTCAAACATTGACCTTGACCCCACGTCACGCTGAAATCTGATTTTTTTGTGATCTTTATGTAATGGAGAAGTTACTATGTTACGTCTTGAAAGTAATGTCGGGGATTTTCTCAAACTATCATTAATCTTGAGGACACTCAGTATGTCAGTTGCGTTGAGGATATTTATACCAAACGCTTTTCTTGTTCTCTGGCGTGAGTGAGACGTCTTCTCAACTTGTCAAACAATTTTAGGGGATTCCAAACCCCGTTCCTGTTCTCGGATCTGAGTGAGGTGTCTCCTCAACTTCTCAGATAAACAAAGAGGATACCAAACCCCTTTTTCTTTATCTGGTTTGGGAACTTTGAGTGAACCTGCATAAACCTGTAAAACGACAAGTTTCACAAACCACCAAACAAGACCCCAACGTGCAAGCTCCCTGACAACCAATAGTCAAACAGTAATTAAATAAAATAAATTAAAATAAAACCCATAATAAAATAATAAATAAAACTGTCACCGTCAAAATGAACATTTTTATTTTTTTAACAAAATTAAATCCTAATTTTTTAGCTAAAAACTCGTCCAAATTCACTGCTCCCGAGAGTGCGACATCCTTAAAACGCTGGACCCCCTAGATGTATGTGGACTTTGTTTGAAACCAGATACATCCAAACGGTTGGTTTTCTTTTTCGATTGTGGATGTGTCTCTCGAATAACTAAGGACTCACGTATACACGTGCGCATTGAATGAGGCTAACTAAGTTATAGTCTCGCAAAAATTATGGGAATGCATGCTTGTCGCTCTCTTGATGAACGCTGATCGTTGTTGTGGCTGGATTGGACTCACACTTTTTGTTTTGATCAGTTCCTCGAATGGATGAGATGCAATAAAGTCCGTGTATCACGACTGATTACTTTTGTGATTGCACAGTCGATTAGGTAGACTCACAGACTCAGAATTTGCCTTTGCCATGTGGACCGATTGTTCCGACCCGCCTGGGTCCCGACTCCCCGCATCCCCACAGCGGCCATTCTCTTACAACGAGGAAATGACACGTGTATGCGAGTGAGAAGTACGGGAAGTTGTCACCAAGATCAATGGACACTACTATTTTCCACATGAGACAAGGTGCTCTAGGTTCGTAGGCGTTGGTTTTGTCATTATTGACACTCACTTCCCTCCGTACTCGTTGTTATTGCCTTTTAACGAGTTGATTATCATCCCGTAGTGGCAGTAACACCTCACTGGCCCAACACTCTACGTAGCGATTGTCGCCGAGCAGAACGTTATCGAAAAAGGGGGTTCCACTACCGAACACGTGGTAAAGATGAATACAAGGAACAAGCAACAAGGCTAAGGCCATTTGCGTCGGGTTCCGAGCTCTATAACGAGCGGCGTTGGGATCTGATTCGAAAACGAGACCTCACGTGTGTACCTTCGCCCTTCTACTCTAAAAGAAGATCAATGGCCAGCGCGAAGGTTCAGTGATACTTTTTGGACGGAATGGATGTTTGAAAATTGTGCACGCTTGTTTCCTTTCTGCGCAACGATGACCATCTCTTACTGAACCGGAAGAACGCGGGGGACTTCAGCTCCGTCTGTTTCTCCATAGCCAATTTTTCAAAAATCCTTGGCACACCCCATTTTTGTTGTCTTTCAAGGCCTATTCCGCGCAGTTTATCACTTCGACAGGAAGACAAAGCAGGGCGTGAGGTTAAACGTCATATACGTCTCGTGGGTAAGGTTGTCCCAACTGGGATAATTGCTTCAGGAGGGGTACAGCCTGAGGGACCTTGTAGTGGGTAGGATTGAATGGTTCAGGGCCATCTGCAAAGATCGCATGGGTAGATAGAAAATCGCATCTTTGGTAGAAATACTACCTACTAGGTAGTGAGTCTGCCTGATGACCAGCAGGTCCGAGTCGATGCTTGTCTCATGGATTAGGACCACCTAGCTGGCTGGTCGTCTCTAGGAAGTATATTGACATTGGGGGTTCTCATGGCCCCATCATCAAGGTCCTGAATTGATAAGGGGGGACCTTCCAAAGGGTTGGTTATGGGATGGGGATAAGGGTAGGTGGGACTAGTAGAGGGGTTGCTGATAAAGTATGGCTTGGTAAGGTCTGTCTCTGTGACCGTTTGAACGCGCTGAACGCGCATTCGCATTCGAACACGAGCGTTCAAACGCTCGGAGGACGCGTTCAAACGCGCCACACGCCACCTGGCGCGATTTTTCTTAACGCAACCCACCCATCCGCATGCACGCATGGTGGACTATGGGTGGGCTATGTGACACCCGCGGCCTAGGCCGCGGGCATTTTGCCCGCTGCGGCCGCGGCCAATGAGGCCCAGTCCGCGTCCTGTTTTTTCAATATTTCCCCCCCCCCAAAAAAAAATAAAAAAAAAAAAAAAACAAATGTGGGGGTGCAGGGCTTGAAAAACCCTACACTCCTATTTTTTTTTTTGGAATCGGACTTTGCTTAAGATTTTTAAAAAATCAAAAACTAAAATCGATTTAAAAAAAAAAATTAAAAAAAAATTAAAAAAAGCAGGAATTTTTTTTTGCCATTTTTATCATGAGATTTATGGTCCCTGAATACACCTGTATTTTTTTTAGAATTGGATTTTTGTTTTTTGCAAGGGAATGAGGTGTTTAAAAAAAATGCAGATGCAAAAAAAAAAAAAAAAAAAAAAAAAAAGGTTTGATTGATTGATTGATTGGATTTGATTGATTGATTGATTGATTGATTGATGGAGTGCGATTGTGTGTGTGTGTGTGTAAACACACGTTGATGTAGCTCCAGTACACAACAAGTGTACTCCGCTTGGCAACACCCAAGGAGACACCCATTCACTAAACAACTCGAAGACAATTCTCACATAACCCCAAAGTGGACCGAACGTTGACAGTTGAACAGTTGGAGTACAAACAATAAAGGACATAGGCTGGAGGGCACAGGGGAGGCGGGTGGGCAAACAAACAGCACAAAACATCGAGGCTCGAAAGACAATGCAGCACAAGACATAGGCTCGAGGGCATGGGGAAAACAGATGGGCAAGCAAACAGTGCAAGGCTGCAAGGCACATATTACTCAGCTGGATGGCATGGGCTGGCAAACAGCTCAAGGCAACAACGCACACCAGGTGAAAAACATAGGGTAGGCAGATGTGCAGGCAAACAGCATAAGGCAGCAGGGTAAAGATAGCAAGTCGAACAACAACAACAATTTTTTTTTTAAAACAACCGGAAAAAAAAAAGTTGATGATAGATTGTTTCGTCGGAATTGCACCGACTCATCAGGAGGCTGAACCCTCGACAATCTGCAGGAATCTCCGTATTAGATGGTTTGGGTCATGAACCCTTTGACCCTTGTTGAAGGCACTGCAGACTGTCCCCAAGCGGAACATAGTAGCGGACGGCGACCCTGTGGAGCACCAGGCAGCACAATAGAGGCAACACGACTGCACAACGCCAAAAACGACTGCAAGGAAAGACATGGCACGCAGCGCGGAAACACGGAAGGCACGGCCTGTGGATGGGCAGCAGGGCAGCGGAGCAGCGAAGCGCAAGACAACACCGACAACACAGCCACACCACACAGCGAACACAACAACTTGCAGAGAACCACATGCAAAGCAAGCGGGACAGGCAGCAAGGCGACGGTGGTGCGCAAACGAGGCAGTCCACACATTCAACACGGAGCGAAGTAGCACATCACATACTCACATCATGGGTGAACCCCAAAGACTGTTGGTTCCCACCACCCACTGAGCCAGGGAAACACTCCGACGAGCATCCGTCATCACCTACAGGCCACACAGACATCCCGAAATGAGCGGCCCCCATAAGAGTGCAGTAGGCACTCCAAACGAGGAACCACCGACTGTTTGGCACTACTTAAGGGTGCTCAGTTGGGTAACAAAACATAGAAAAAAGATCAGGGGAGAACAGACGACAACAGGAAAACAAAAAAAGATCAGGGGAAGAACAGACAGCAACAAGAAAACAAACAAACATAAAACTGATCATGTGTGTGTGTGTGTGTGTGTGTGTGTGTGTGTGTGTGTGTGTGCGCGCTCGCGGGAGCGTGCACGCAGGAGCGTGTGGGAGCTGCGCTGCGCGGGAGCGTACGGAAGAGTGTGCGCGCGCACAAGAGAGAGAGAGAGAGAGAGAGAGAGAGAGAGAGAGAGAGAGAGGTGCATGTGTGAGTGTGTGTGTGTGCGTGTGTGTGTGTGTGTGTGTGTGCGTGTGTGTGTGTGTGTGTGTGAGTTTGTGGGGGGGTTTGTGTATAAACACAGCTATCCCAAAGGATGGGACTGTAGACACGACCGGTTGTCGCTGTTAGTCCGGCATAGGTTTCACCCAACAATATGTAAGTATACGGAGTATTACAAATTAGGGTTAGCATGTTAGTGGGGGTTAGGAGAGGGCCAGAGGACCCAACCATAGGGGGCGTGCACACCCTTAAGCGCGCTTTTCGCCGCCTAGCACCCATAGCAGCTCATCAGAGGGGTTCGCTTAGTAGAGGCTCCTGTTAGGACGGGGTGGGGGGCAAGAGGCAAGCCATAACAGGCAATTCGGGGAGATAGAGTTAGCAAGTCTGACCTGAGTAGTCATGGTCGGTGCAGGAAGGTCTGATGTCGCCATAGCTCGAGTTGTAGCCGTGTAGTGAACCGTCAGCTAGTTACAGAGTAAGCACTGCGCACGACGCACTGAGATGCGCACGACCAAACCCAGGTACCCGATGCAGCATGCGAGCAAGCAGGCTCGGGCAAATGGGACTCGTGTTACGGGGAACTGGGGGCCAGAGAAGAAGTGAATCAGATACATACGCGACTTCGCAGTAGGTTGCGTGCACTTGCGTATGCAGGCGAATACGAGGGCGCATAATACACTCAGAAGATATTATATTGTTTTGCAGGCGCGGGTCGTACATCGCACCCATCTTGAGTGCACGCTGGGATACACAGGGGTAGGACGACGGTGTGTGTAGTAAGGGGGGAAGTGGCGCCAAGCGTGTATGAAGGAGGGTGAAGGATAGTAGGTGTGTTTTCTGTGTAGGGGACTAGTAGAACCAGTTTTGCTTCTTTGCTGTGGGGCTGCATCTGGTAGCGTGTTTTGTTCAGCGGGCTTGGTATCTTCTTGTATCGGTATTAACTCAGGGTGAAGATTGGAGGGGCGGGGGTGCTTGGTGGTTGATGCCATGGCTGTATGAGCGCGAACGTTAATGATATGGGAGTTCATGTGTAAGGGACAAGTATCCCCTATTTTGCTGCCATGTTGAGGGGTTATGCTTCGTAGCATGCCCTGTGCAAGGGGTCGTTGTAGCCATTGTATCAGTACCGTTCCGGGGTGTAGAGAGGAAGGGTGGAAGTGTCTGGACTCTGGAGGTGGACATATGGGTGTATTGTCCGTTCTGTGTGTAAGCCATTGCCTGCAAAGCGGTGAAATAGCTGTGTATCGTGGTCCGGGATTTGTCCTGTAGCTTACGTGCCGGGGCAGCTTTCACGTCATAGGATTCATGGGTTTGTATTTTACGGGGTATCGCGTGCAGCTGTGTGTGTTATTTGTCTTGGACGGAGAGGACTGGCTATGGAGGAAGCAGGTGACGTTGATCTCTGTTTGTTTTTTATGCGTGGGCCTTGTCCTATCTTGTGGCAATCGTGTCGTTTCGGACATGTGTTTTCCACAGCCGAAGGGGGTATGCACATGACCATTCACTATGTAAATGCCTGCCCGTGTTTCTGCACATCATCTCATCATGCTCAGCCTCTTTGCCTTGCTTGAAGTCTGCAAAAAACTAACTGTGCGGAGTCTGCGCCATAGTTACCCCATAAAACAAATAAAACAAATAAAACTAGAAGGAACTACCAGCAATCACTGCGGGTCTGGTCCTGGACCCACTAGCAAGGTATTCTACCACGCCGTTCAGGATTTCGATCATGTGTGGCATCGAGTGACTCAGTACGGCCGTCGAATAGATCGGATCTCGACGGCCTGGTAGTTTCCGAGCGGGGACTGTAAAGATGCTCACCTCACGTCCAATGAGATAAGTCGAAAAAAAAAACAAAACGAAGTTGGACTAACTTGGACATGATAGCTCGTGGCTTTGCGTGGGCGGGAAGTCAGGATTTTATGGGGTCCAAAGGGGGGGGGTTGATATCCAGACTTCTTTTTTTTTTTTTTTTTGGCTCTGAGAAATAGAACTTGAAATGTGAAATTCGAATATTGTGGTGSATCTGACAGGAACRCTTCCGCGTCTGTCGGATGGCCTGCTAAAGGCATCATGAGATACATCGCGAGGAATGTATCCCAATACCGGTTACTTGTTCATCCTCATGAATGTGTTCGTGGACACATTTTATTGCCACGGTACATCACTATGAAGACTTACGTAGAGGAGATCGTACCAACCCATGAATTCGGGTGCACAGCTGTTCTTCATAGTTTTATGAAGTTTGTGCTATTTCAATTCATTTTAAATCAGAAAACTAATCCATTCATGCAAATGACAAATCACTTTGTACTTTCCAAAAAAACATAAAACTGTGTCACACGTCGTAGAATACTTCGCTAGTGGGTCCAGGCCCCTGGGCTTTACAACAAAAAGTTAAAAAAAGTTAAAAAAAAAAAAAAAGGAAAAGAAAATAATATCCTTCAGGAATCAGAAAGAATAGATGCAAAGAATCCAGCAGCCTAGCTCAGTTGGTCAGGCATGAAAGTGGCCTTTAAACGGTTGTGGGTTCGAGCCCCACGACCGCCTGAGGTGCACTTAGTGCCACACTGCAACTGTCAACCAGCTTTGATAGCCCGCTTGATACCTCTGATCAGTATTAGTAGGGTCTTTGGCTAACATGAATCCCTCCAAGTTTGTGAGGCACCTATCTCTGACGACTGCGGCTGGGGCAAAGGGCAACATGAATCCCTCCAAGTTTGTGAGGCACCTAGTATGCTTCCAGGGGTCCCCGCTCTATATAGCCTTAGGAGTAGTGGAAGGTAGGCAGTGCAAGAATAAAAGGGAAGAAAATAAAAAAGAGTCAATGGAAAGCTGATGTACCGCTCCAAAAAGACAACTATCCAACCATACTTCCACTGCTACTGATCATTACTGAACTCATCATTCTTCATTCAAAAAAGCTTTCTTCACAGTTGCACCAATTTCCCACCTTGTGCAAGCAAGCTTAGGCTCATTTTTTACTGAACACAGAGAAAAAAATGTCAAGAAATTGTTGCCCTGCCAGGCCTGGTCCTTGCTGAAGTTATCTGGCTCCGGGCCATCATACCCGGGGCCAAGTCCCACTGACCCAAATTCTCAACTTCTGACCGTAGATTACAAACCTTAAGGTCAACGGCCAGAAATGAAGAATCAGCATATGTGGGACTTGGGCCCGGGCTTCGGAGCATCTCTTGCGCTCGATATGAGACCGCTGAGATCACCTAATATTTTGTTTCTCTGACTCTCTCATAAACACTTTAAACTATTTTTCAGCGTGTATACTTTCTCTCTTCCCGTAAGGCGCCGCCTACACCTACATCACCATTCGGTTTGCCACAGCTGCATGATTGAATTTGGTCGACAAGGATCTGGCCAGGAAGTACATGAGTCCCGATTGGAAGAAAAGGAACAGGGGGCCAGTGAGCTTGACCAGTGGCTCGTATGTCGTCTGCCAGTGGTGGCTGTTCCGCTGCTCAGCGGCTCCGCGGTTCAGATCTGCCGTTTCACTTCAGCCTGGCACATGGACGGACGACAATCCAGTGGCCAAGCTCAGGTGGTAAGGCACGCAAGTGGCATGCAGGAGGTCGTGGGTTAAATCCCCATTGGCCTCATGTACCTTACTGGGCAAGCTTGTCGCCCGCCACCTAGAGATAGCCCGTTGGTCCCCCCAGTTGGCATTAAAAAGCAGTCTCTGCTGGTGTTCATAGGGGGAGGGAGGGGTAATCCGGAAGGCACAGCGACTGGCCTCTCAGATGATGCTCGGTCCCTCTGATACCCGCTGTCCCCTAGCCGGTGTCCCCCACTGGGGGTTCCCTGAAGCCAGCAAGGCCACCCTGGGCTGAAAAGGCCACAAGGTATCAGATTAGACACAAGATTGAATTTACCTGGGGCTGGCTAGTCCGATGATAATACCTCAAGGTCATCGCCCTTTTGAAAAAAAAAAAAAAAAAGGACGGAAGACTAGGGGGGGGGAGTTTTGAAAGTCTGAAATTTTGGAATTTTTTAAAACCTGCATTTCGGATTTTTTTTTTTTTTTTTTTTTTTTTAAATTTTTTAAAGGGCGATGGCCTTGAGGTATTATCATCAGACTAACAAGCCCAGGTAAATTCAATATTGTGTCTAATCTGACATAGGGTAGCCTTTTCAGCCCAGGGTGGCCTTGATTGCCTTCGGGGAACCCCCAAAGGGGAAAACCGGCCAGGGGACAGCCGATAGCAGAGGGACCGAGCATCATCTGAGTGGCCAATGGCCGTGCCTCCCCGATTACCCCTCCCCCTATGAACATCAGCAGAGACTGCTTTTTAATGCCAATTGGGGGCACCAACGGGCTAGGCTATCTCTAGGTGGCGGGCGCCAAGCATGCCCAGGAAGGTACATGAGGCCAATGGGGATTGAACCCAAGACCTCCTGAATGCCACTTGCGTGCCTTACCGACTGGGCGCCAAGCATGCCCAGGAAGGTACATGAGGCCAATGGGGATTGAACCCAAGACCTCCTGAATGCCACTTGCGTGCCTTACCGACTGAGCTAGGCCGCTGGATAATTTTGGAAATTCTGGAACTCCGCAATTTTCGAGTTTTGGTTTATTATGCTTTATTACGGTTTTTTTCATTTCGTTTTTTTTTTAATTATATTTTTTTATATTATTTGGACCATTTCTCTATTTACGCATTTCATCCTTGCGCAGGGGCCATCCTGAAGATGATCTCATACTCGCGATGAGATCGAAATCGGTTGAGGCATTCGCCAGCGAGCTTCGCGTTATCACTCTTTTCAATTGAATAAGCTCATTCTGCGCAAAATTCTTTTCTCTGGTGTTCATCTCTCTCTCTCTCTCTCTCTCTCTCTCTCTCTCTCTCTCTCTCTCTCTCTCTCTCTGTCGTCCGACTAGTATCTCAGGGAAGATGGCGTGTTCGGTATGGTTCAAGTCGACTGCGGGGCTTGCCCATTGCTCAGTGCTGCATCCGTGGTACTCTTCTTTGGACTCAAGCCATGCTAATTACCCTTCTCTGTATCGTTCCAATTTTAACGGATGTCCCCAAGGACTTTTTCATTTCCTCTTTTTTTTTTTTTTTTTTCGTTACGATGGCTCCATCTATTCGTTGGGAGCAGCACATGCTGGAAACCGGGTCCAGCGTCCCTCATTACAACAGCAATGAAAAACGTTCAATCGATACCGTACACAATGAGAGAATGAGCTTCTTCAACCCTAACAGGTCGAGTAACTGTTGTCCCGTGAATCACTAGCTCTCCAAATCTCTGCAGAGGCACCAATCTGCGTATTTCAAGAGAACTCCCTAAATGCCCCTCCCAGACGGAAGACTCTAAGAAATCCTGTACAAAGAGATGGTCAACAGAATTCAAGAATCCGCTGAAGTGCTTGAAGTGTAGGCAGGGAAAACCCATATCAAAAGTTGGCTACACTACCTCCTCTTAACCCTCTCCGATGGACGAGGTCCCCTTCTTCTTCTTCTTCTTCTTCTTCTTCTTCTTCTTCTTCTTCTTCTTCTTCTTCTTCTCCTCCTCCTCCTCCTCCTCCTCCTTGCTGTTGTTCTTTCTTCTTCTCGTCGTTGCTCTGCCAGCTCCCGCGCGTTTGTACTCTTGTCCCCACTCCCTCCTCGTAATTTTGGCCATACTCTCACTCCAACCTTCCCTCGACCACAATGCACCGGGTCCCTCATCTTGATCTTTTTTTTTTTTTTTTTTTTTTTGATCCTACTTCATTCGTTTTCGCTTCGGCTCTTAGACTTCAGTTTTAGGCTCTTATCTCTTGATTCTCCTTGCGTTCGATTTACGAACTCCCAGCAAGTCAGGCTGGCCTTCGGTTCTCCGCTGCACCATCCCCCTTCCCCGTCCTGCTACATCGCCAGTTGTTTCTAAGATCCCGACTTGGATATCTCCCGGATCCCCGAAAAGTCAACCTGTGAGATCTCGAGGGTCAACTCTTAACCTACCCCTAACTCCCCAACGACCGTCTTCACCCAAATAGAATGCCCGGTGATTATTGCTGCACCTGGACTGCAAAGTGCCCCAAATACAGCTATGATTACAGGGCGTTATATTCGGGTGAAGACGGTCGTTGGGGACTTAGGGTAGGTTGAGAGTTGACCCTTGAGGTCTCGCACGTTGACTTTTCGGGGATCCGGGAGTTATCCGAGTCGGGCCAGCCTGAGGGGGAGATGGACGAGTGGAGGGTAACGTCTTCACGGGAGGAGAAGACATCTGCCATTTTAGATTCTTCAAGTTTGCTCGCAGAAGTGACTTCTTGAGGACCGTAGTAGTGGACATTGGGGTAGGGAGACACTATATAGCTCGGGAGGCAAGGCTATAGCCTCCCTTTCTTGACCACGAAGACTATCATATTAAAGTCACCCTCCTAATGATGCCCCGTGGATGGGCGAAAGTGGTCGAGGGACCCACTTGCTGCTCTTTTGTGGTTTCATGGAAGTTTGCAACTGGTTTTGAAAGAGCGCTGTGCATGCTTTCGATGCCGTGTGACTTCGCTTTGGCCACACGAGCTGTTTAGCCCAAGTTTGCCACTCTGGCTCTCTATGTATCTATCTATCTATGTATCTATTTGTCTATCTATCTATCTATCTATCTATCTATCTATATATCTATATATGTATCTATCTATCTCTCTATCCATCTGTCTTTATATCTTTCTATACCTTTCTATCTCTACTCAGAGACCCGGGCCCTCTATGGATCCCTTGGATTCCCGATTCCCTCCTCTAACCCATTTTTCTGGGTGTGTATGGAATAACCCCAGCCTAGATGTGTGCTGTCTCATCCCAGACCCTCCCACCCACCCTACTTGGCATCTTCCTTACTGCCTTGACGAGCAAGATAGTGTAGTTTGAAAAAAAGGAAAAAAAAAAGAAAAGAAGAAAGAAAGAAAGTGTACTGCAATATCTGGCTACTTGAGAAGGGAGAGCATCAGGAGGAGCAGCACACTTCACGTGTGATGCAAAGCAACAAGTAACAGCACTTCTCCCGGCAGTTCGCAGGACCGGGGCCAGGAGCAAGCGGCTGCAGCACCAGGAGAGGTCAGGGGTAGGAATGGCCCAAAATGGGGCCTGCCAATCGCCTCAGAAGCTGGAGGGAAATCAATGCAGGCCCCGAGAGTGAAAGGAGGGAGGAATTTCGTACAGCCAATGTAAAACGGATGCTGGGGCTGGATCCCAGCATGCGCAGCTCCCCCAAGAATAAGACTGGAGGCAGCACAACAGCAGTCCTCCCAATGGCTCCCATCAGACAATGTCATGGGCTCTTATCCCTGCCTGATGGGATACCGCCACAACCTACATGACACCCTAGGCCGCGGATCCGACCGCGGGCCCGCGGCCGAGGCCGTGCGGCCGTGCCAGACCCAGGCGGGGGCGCGCGCGGGAAAATGGAGTGCGCGCACGGCTGTCGCACGTCGGCCTCTATGGCCCTGTTCATTAGAAACAAAATTAAAA
>BFEA01000631.1:816768-844025 GCA_003427395.1 Chara braunii | reverse complement strand
GAGAGAGAGAGAGAGAGAGAGAGAGAGAGAGAGAGAGAGAGAGAGAGAGAGAGAGAGAGAGAGTCAACTACTTGCATGTTTGGAAGCTCGGTGATGGATGTGGAGTTCTTCATGTAGATCGATGGAAGTGAATTTCTATTTCAGGAATAGCGAGAAGAAGAGTACAACAGCAGAATGCCGAGAGCGCGTAGTACCAGTAAGGAGAGGCAGCAGGGCGAGGAGAAAGAAAGAGAAGAGGTGGTTGGGTTCACCATTCCCGATGCTTCTGCAAGGATGCTGCTCTAGACGATGATGCCGGTGCTGTCGACATGGCTGCTGCTTGTTGCCGTCATCATCATCATCATTATGGTGTTCTATTCAAGAACGACAAAGATCTTGATGATGAAGAAGACAGCATTGATAATGGTGATGATGATGGCGGCCTGTACATTTTCGACGAAGATCTGACGGACGCGGAGGAGGAAAAGGAAGAGGAGGAGGATTGCCAGGTCGACGACATCGATTGCTTTCACATCGACAGTAAATCCGTCTGCAATTGCATTGATTATTCATGCGGTGATGTGTCGTTGTCGATTGACCTGCTTGACCAATGTCTGGACATCACGACCACGGCCACCAGCTTCTCCTTACACATTCCCTCCTCGTCATCTGTTTCCCTGCCACATCAGCATCTTTTTCATCCTGTTCTTCCCCGAAGCACCCACCCACCCACCCTGAATGCGAACTTTCAAAATAGGGGGGGAAAAAACAGCATATTTTATTAGATAATAAAAAGGTGGGCGGGGAAAAAGTTCAACCAGGGGGGGGGGTTGGGGTTCCTCTGATCTTTAGACCCGCAACTTGGCCGCAAGGCAAAATAGAGTATGAATGTGTGTGTGAGAGAGCGAGGCGAAAGACATCAGGGGAGGTCTGATATGGGCTTGGGAAAGCGCCAAGAAGAGAGAAGTGGCTAGGAGAAGGGGAAGAAGGAGACTTACCTGGGTTAGCCGTCAGGCATTGAAGCTTCTGTGATTCTTATTCCTTAAGGCCTTCATGGGGGCAGCGTTGTGATGATTGGCATTGGTTTATGAGTGGCAATAGTAGAACAGGCTCGTGACAGACTAGCAATCAAATTAGTGTGATCACACTGCCCATTAGTGGAGAGAGTCGACCGGCATTGCTATTGAATAGTTCTGAGCTCCATTATTGTTGTACAGTGACGGAGGGATGAAGAGGGGAAAGGGAATGTTTTCTTCATTGAGAGATTTCAATGTTATCATCTCTTAAAGGTAGCCAACGTGTACGTACCAAATGCCATCATGATTTACCAGCCGATGATGCATGAAAGAAACTCCTTGTAACAGTGGGATGAACTTCGACTTCATACAAGTGCTGCATGGCTATCACCAGCTCGTGTCACGAGACATTGGGTTGAAGTCCTATAACGAGTGCAGTGATTCATCTTACAATTTCATTTCATCTAGGCTAGCTCATCCTCAGAAACAGCAAGTCAGCACGTATGTGCATGTGTTAGCCTCTCTCTCTCTCTCTCTCTCTCCGGCAATTACGTGTGCATGTCTCTTTGCAACTTGAGTTCTGTGGCCGCATTCCACCTGCCCAACCAGCCAGCCAACACTAGATTTTTTTCCCGAAAGGAAAGCAGAAAAGAGAGAACGAGGAATCTTCGCGTACAGCGATGATGCCAGAGAAACAACAGAGTGAAAAAGCAACAGAATAAAGAATTACTGATACCAGCAGTCTGCAACTATTTCTTTCCGTAAAGAGTACTTGAAATCTCACCATCCTTTCCAATGGTTCTCGCTTTCGGCAAGGTTAGCCTTCCAGACCCATCTGCGAGACAGAAACCGCACACAAACGCATAGTTAGAAGACCTGCAAATTGGGGAGGCTACAGCTCAATCCCCTTTTCATCATCAAATCTTCACACTTTTAATAAAGCCTGCATGCTACTGTATGTATGCAGGGTAATGTGCTATGTGCCGTACCACATCACTGGCTTCAATACCTGGAAAAGAAAAAACACTCTGCAAAATCTCTGCCAAGTGCAGTCATTTGGAAGGGGACAACCACAAAAAAAGAAAAATCTGTGTTGCTCCTAATGACAGACACGTTGCCATGATTTTCTCAGATTGGAGCATTAGGGTATTAGGTACGTATTTTCACATGTACAAATTGTCCGATCCTCATAGCCATGCACGGCACAAGGGCTGGACGTCTTACAGGGAAAATAACAAACTACAAGGGCTTAAGCCTGGAAGAAGAGCGCAAGCGCCGGTGGTTAGTGCTAACGCAAAATATCGCAAAAATCACCCTCGCCTCCGCAGAGCCGCGCGGCCTACTCCACGGCCCACCCGCGGGGACATTCCCCAGCGACGGTCGCGACTTTTTTCAAATTTTCAAGGGGAAATCGGGGAAGGGGCAGCCGCGCCTACGGGCGTGGAGAGACGACATCCATAGCTACACACAGCCATCATCATCAACACAGGCGAAGACAAGGGGAACATGACAAAGAAGGAAAACGACGAAGATCACGGAAAGGCAGCAACGAAAGGTTTGAAGGCAAAGGAGAGAACACTCTAACGCATCCAGGAGAGCAGTAGGGCAATGAGGGGAAGTTTTGGAAAGAGTGAACAGCAACTGAGAAAGGGAAAACAGAACGCGAAGTAAAGGGTGGCCCCTCCATTTTGGAACAAAAACAAAATTGCTATCTCCGCTGGTTTTTCAAAGTGGGGGAAAAGAGTGAGACATTGGTTTCCAACCTAGCGGGTAGAAAGGGCGAGAGAGTAAGGCGTGCAGGAGGAGTCATCAATCCATCCCACGCCCTCAGGTGTGACAAGGAGCAATCAGCGTCGACAAGAGACAAAAGAAGCGAAGGAAAGGGGAGGAGAGTATTACAAGAGCAATAAGGTGGAGGGAAAGGCAAGCAGGGAACACTTTTCTCGGAGAAAGGAGAGGAGGGAAAGGCAAGCAGGGAACATTGTTCTCGACGAAAACAGGGAAGGATCAAACACCTCAAAGTAGGAGGAGGGGAGAAGTGTTGAGACACCAGCTTCCCAAACATAGGGCTAGAGAGACAAAGATCCGGAAAACCGCAACCCTTCTTTCAAGCTTCGAGTGGTGCATCGGACTAACAGCTCATCATTCAATATCTAAGATGAAATCTACTCCTACCGGAAACAGAGGTAAGTTCTCGACAAACGTCCACCCCGTATCGCCCAAGAAGGTAGGACACCCCTTTCGGCGAACACAAGGAACGAACAGCTATCTAAAGTAAAGCAAACTTTCGTCAGCCACATCACCTTTCCTCAGCCCCCATCTCATACCTACACAGACACCATCGTCACCCACCCTAAACCGGATCTCGAAAGCGACCCTCATTCCGCCAACAACACTACGCGTCTGATCGCCCCTCTCTCCCCATCACATCCTCCTCTACACATCATCACAACCTTCCACTCCTTTCCTCCGCCCTAACCGCTCAACCCCCACCCCTCCACTACAACAGACCACTCCCACAGACGAAAGCACAGTTCACCCTCGCTCCCCACTCTACCCAATACCCGAGATCCATACATCACTCACATATCCCCTCACCCTCTACCACCCAAAAGCATAACCCCCCACAACCACATATGGATCCGAAGGCTCGGAATTGCTCGGAATTTCTCCCTAACCTCCTCTCCCATTATCCGTCGAACGAAAGAAACAACATTTCGACTCTCGTACTACCAAAGGAAAGTCTGCCAAATACACATCCGAAGATCCCACGTTGGGGACAATCCACAGATCTAGCGTGAAATCAACCCCACCTGAAACTCACATCTCTATTCCCACCACCTCGATTATTTACAATTAATTATTTTAAGTGTTTAAAAAAGATGTTTCATATTATTATTTATCCTTACATTCTATATGGATCTCATAACCACCACTGATCTCATCAGAAACGCCACCACATTACCACCCCCTCCAACCCATCTTTGCTTGGGTAGTATCAGATTAGCCCCCCCACCCATCTTTCGTGACGAATGCTACAACCTTTCGAAACAGCCCTATCCCATTTAATTATTCATTGATTTCATTTCGCCTGTAAATCCTGCTCGCTGGATCCAACCTGGTAAAAATATCAACTGCGCATAGAACGATCCCCAAGCGAGGAGGCTGCACGCTGGTCATTTTTTTCACAGGACAAACGATCCCCAAGCCGGGAGGCTGCACGCTGGCAAAATTTTCCACCAAATAACACTACCACAGACATCACCACGCGTACAACACAACTTCACATACCACACCCACTTAAGCATAATCACTTCTACTACTAATCAACACCAACATTAACATTATTATTTTTACTAAGTCACCATGACATTATTCCCTCTCAGCATCACCCAAACTCCCATTTCCACATCTACTCGTCATAGCTCTGTCACAATCCCCAACAAGAATAACTAACCCTCCATACTACTGCTAATTAACACTAGCAGGCAATCTCCTTATACACACACCAGACTAAGCCCCTACCAAATTCTCGACCTCAATCATCCACCCTTAGAACATACACCAGCCTGCAAAACAGTCCTACCCCACCATGTCGACCTCTCACCTTCCAACCCAGGTACCAACCAGCCCCAGTGGTACAGGTACTACCTCAGGCTCAGCTTCAGTCTCAGCCTCAGCCTCAACCTCAGATTCGAGCGCTGTCACAAGGAGGTCTCACTTTCAAAGCGAACAGGACCCTAGCCAGGGGGTCTTAAATATGATGATCAAAGAGACAAGAATCAAACCGGTGATCGCCAGAGAAATCGTGAAAATCAGCAAAGAAGAGGAAGCGGAGGTCGAAGTCTGGGAATACCCAAAAGAACACCTCCCAGTTCTAGATGAATTTTACGAAAACCACGCAGTCATCTGCTCTTTTCCTGCAAAACTGAAGCATCTTCTCCCACGGAAAAAAGGAAAAGAGTCCTGGAAGCCCTACAAAACATCGAAAGCTTGAGAGACGCCGAACCCAAAGTAGCATACCAACAGAGAGGAGGAATGCAGTCGCCGTGCTCTGTGCAGATCCAAGCTATGCCTCCTTTTTGTTGTCAACTCAAGCCCTCTATTGCGAGGGATCAGTGGTGTCAATTTCCAAATGGAGGCCCAACAGATCTGCCCAACAGGGGTCAGCAAGGCACAGACAGTCACTGATGTTCGAACACTTTTGGATTCAGTTCAACAATTTGTCAGATGGCTTACATGGCTTGGTTGAGGAAAGACTGAAAGAGTCATACTCCCAATGTCCCTTGGTCGAGTGGGTTTCCTCCGCCCCCGGTTTTCTAACCAAGGGTATCAACTCGAGGATTGCATGCGTCAAACCCAAGTAACCCACCCGTGCTCCCAGACAAATGGTTCTTCAGAATGGGCCACCAAATCCAGACTGTGTACATCTCCACAAAAGCAAATCCCATGTGTTTCAGATGTAGAATCAAAGGACACACGGGGAATGATCCCCTTTGCCCTCTAAAT
The DNA here is from genome assembly GCA_003427395.1 of Chara braunii. Classification (NCBI taxonomy): domain Eukaryota; kingdom Viridiplantae; phylum Streptophyta; class Charophyceae; order Charales; family Characeae; genus Chara; species Chara braunii. The sequence continues at coordinate 838,521 of BFEA01000631.1, read as the reverse complement.
AACAGAAAAGGAGATCGGAAAAGACTGCACCCTTCAATGCTGGTGGAAGCAGAAGCATTGAAGGGCATCTGGATCATCAATGATCCAGCATGCGCAGGCTGGATCTTCGACAATCTCAAGGAAACCCCTACGTGGATATGGACCCTGTCAGAGGCCGAACCAGCGAGCAAACCAGACGTGTTCCCCCCTCATGGAAGAGATGGCAAACAGGCGGGGGGGAAAGGAACGACAAGACAACACACAAATACGATAAGTTCTCACTGGGAAATGCTGCTCTTCTCGAACAGACAATGTTCAAAAATCAGATTCTCAGTGAAGTTCATAACATTGGAAGGGAGGCAGAAAAAACCTACCTCGAGATCCTACAGCACAGAGGCTCTCTGGACACAAGGAACAGGGACAGAACCAACAAGGGAAACATAGGCCAATCGAAAAGATAACTCAGAAGCGACGAAGAAGAAGTCAAAGGATCAGACAAAACACCCAACTTGAAAAAGGTCAGAGAAGGACCATCATAAGACATGACCAGCGGCATGCAACTTGACACCTCCCTGCCCGCAAGGACAACAGAGGACAGTCGAGGCTCAGCAATGGAAGAAGACTCTTCCAACTCTTTGGAGTGGCTTGACGAGTACATCAACTCGCTGAAATCGCATCGGGAGCTGGACATGGAAATCCGGCTTGCATACGACAAACACATCAACAATCTTAAAAAGTCAGCAAGCTCAGACAATCTGCCTGGTTTTCCAACATCTCCAAACCCCTACGAAGCACCGCAAAGTGAGAACACCTTCTCAAAATTCCTTGCTCTACAATACGTAGACAGAAAAGAAGAAGGGCCGGAAGCTGTTGGAAGCAACACTGGCACAAAACCAACAGAATGGCTAATCTCATACCTTTGTGATGACAAAGAAAAGGCACAACAGGAGGAAGAAAAAAACACGGGAACAAAAGAACAATGACAACAAGAAACAGGGGAAGAGAAAATGAAAGCACTCACCAAAGATCTGATCAGCCAAACCAAAAATCAGAAAAAGGAGAAGAGGAGACGTATTGCCATCCTCGAGAGGCAAACCAGACACCTGGAAGAACAGAACCAGGAGTTAGGGAAAGTCTCCCGCTCCTTGAACAAAATCACAGATGAAAGCCCATGAGACCTGACTCTAGCAACCAAGATTGACACCATCTCTCTCACCCCTGCCACTCCAATCATGCCCTTCTGTTTCAACACGGAAAAAGGCGAATGGCAAATAGCAGTCCGAACTTCCTTGACCATGGGCACAACACAAGAAACCGAGAAGATATCTCAATATATCAGAGCAAACATTTCAGACCAGCGTCCTCTACTCACATACAAGACCTGGCAAGACAAGAGCCTGGACTTTGTATGGGAAGATGACAAAGGAGAATCGCACTTCAGAGACTTGAGCCCAATCATGGTAATCTACGACCAGCAGGCTATCCTGAGGGACGACTTGCAGTGGAAACCTTGGGAACTGATTTGCAAAATCCCATACCATCATTTGGGATGCAAGGACGAGGTGGGCAAAATTGCATACAGCATGGCCGCCTTCATAAGACAGGAAGCGAGGCGGAGCCTTTGGAGAGGGTGAAGATGGAAAGGGAGAAGAGGGAAGAGAGGAAAATTACACTTGCTACCTCCTAAACACACTTCCAGTCCAAAACAAAGGACACCTATCCCACTAACCAATGGAAATCCTTTCAGAGGATTCCCAAGACAGAGGGGCTGGTCACAATCCAAAGAGACTCAAACCCACCACGAAAGTTGATATCCTAAAAGAAATCAGGAAACAACCAGATCTGTCCATCACGTCATGGAACATTAATGGACTGGCCTCTGTTTTTGACAACCCAATCAAATGGAGAAATCTAACAGAAGCCATCAATTGGTTTGGACAGAACCCCCGGACATAACATGTCTCCAAGAAACTCACCTAACCAACAACGAGGAACACAAAAAAAATCAACTTGCGGTCCTGAGGAAACTTCATTTTGTCAAACACGTAGTCTGAGCTAACGCGGCACCGAACGGCTCGACAAAAACAGTCATTCTTTTCCACCAGAATTCATCCTCAAGCAATAACATAACAATCCATGCCTCAAGCCAGGACAACACAGCAAGCAGGTGGGTCAAGGTTGATATCAAACTCAAAGAAGAAAACATAGCGATCCTAGGAATTTACGGCCCGAATGCCATACAAGAGAAAATCCCCTTCCTCCTCTCTTTGGAACACCTAATCCCCACACACACACACACCATCTTAATGGGAGATTGGAATTTCGTACTAGACCCCTCCTTAGATAAAATTTCCAACTCTCAAGATCCCTTACCACAGTCTAACAGCATAGACCTTGGAGACTTAGGAAGGCAAAACCTATTAGACCCATATCGCCAACTAGCGCCCAACACAAAATGCTTCACTTGTATCAGAAAAACCTCCCAAGGAAGAACTTCTCTCTCAAGAATAGACTTCTTCCTTACCTCGGAATCCCTCTCAGGTGCCGTACTAAATTGCAGAATAAAAAACAACCCCTACTACAAAGGCCTAGATCACAAAGCACTTACACTCACCCTCAGGCTTACTAAAACGGGTTACACAGGTAAAAAGTTTTTTTCGCTTCAATAATGCTCTCCTAACTAGCCAATCCTTCCAGACAGACCTCAAAAATATACTTTACTCCCAAACAAAGATTGATCAAAACGAGGACATACATACTAAATTCCCGGAAATCCTAAAAAATATTAGTAGCGACATCTCTAAAGCATCTAGAAGATTGGCAGCTCAAAGGAAGGAAAGAGTAGAAGCACTACAAAATGCAATAGAAATAGCGAAACTAAGCCTCCGAAGTGACACCAACTCAAAGTTCTACGCAGAATTATATTCCAAGGCTAAAGAAGAACTAACAGAGTGGATGAAGCTAAAACTCAAGGGCCTACAACTCAGGGCTGTTATGAATGATTGGGAATTAAATGAAAGGATGACCAAATTCTACTTCCTAAAAATCAAATCCAACTCCAAGAATTCTACGATAGAAAGCCTAATGAACAAAGACGGCAACCCCACCTCAGAAACAACCCAGTTAGTCAACATAGCAACCAACTTCTACAAGGACCTTTACACAAGTAAAATCCCAGCAGAAAGGCAAAACGAATCACTAAGAGCAAGGGCCAAATTTTTAACCCATCTATACCGTTCACTATCAACGGAGACAGCTAGTAAACAGGAAGCACTCATCACATTCGAAGAGCTATTCTCAACCCTCAAGGACCTAAAACCCAATAAGACACCGGGAAAGGATGGCCTCTCCAAAGAATTATGGATGGCGAGCTGGCACAAACTTCGCCCCCTCTACCTAGACTTTCTCAATAAAGCTTGGGAAAAAGAATCCCTAGGACCAACGATAAGCACGGGAATAGTAACTCTCTTATACAAGAAAGGCAATAGAGACGACATTAGAAACTATAGACCTATCTCCTTACTAAACGTCTCCTACAAAATTCCAGCCAAACAACTAGCCTCACAAATTAACCAACTCACATGTGGTTGTTTCCATCTCGACCAAACAGGGTTTATCCCAGGCAGACACATCTTAGACAATGTAATGGCCCTCAACGAGTCCACCAAAATAATAAATCAAAAGAAGATCACAACTGCAATTCTCTTCTTTGACTTCAAAAAAGCCTACGATCACGTCAACTGGGATTTTCTCCAATCCTGCACGGAGAGAATGGGCGTAGGCCCTATCTTTCGGAAATGGGTAAGGATACTATACAATGAAGCCCAGGGAGTACAAATCAATGGCTTCCTCTCCAACCCCTACAAAATGTCGAGGTCGGTAAGACAAGGCGACCCATTGGCAGCACCAATTTTCCTTTTTGTAATGGAAGCCATAGCAGTCTTCCTAAGGAAGAACCGATCCATCGAGAGACTAGCGAACATCAAGGACGAAAGAGGACAACCTTTACATATCTCTACCACACTCCTATTCGCAGACGACCTCACAACCTTGATCAGAGCACCCCACTCATCTTTTCAAGCATTAACAAGAGCAATGCAAGCCTTCCAATTGTCCTCTGAAATGAAGGTGAACTGGCCAAAAACTATTGGTTGGTGGTTCTCGGAAATCCCCCCTCCCACAGAACTATCTCCAGAAAGGGTTGCGCTGGTCAGATCTATCCACCCCGATCCGCTTCCTAGGAATTAATTTAACCGCAAAAGGGAACCATAACACATCGGTCGCGTCTCTACTATCCTCCATGATCAACATAATGCACACATGGAAAGGCGTCCACTCATCGCTCTTAGGTAGAGTCCTAGCCTTGAATAACTTTGTCCTAGCCATGATGCGATACGCTACCTCCATATGGTTCCCATCAGAAGACTTCCAAGGCCAAATCACAAAAAGGACAGCGGCCTTCCTCTGCTCAGGCAAACCCGACAACCATCCCTTCATTCACAAGGTGTCCTGGCAAACAATTACCCAACCTAAAGCCAAAGGTGGATTGAGCCTCCTAGAACTAGCTTGCCAGATCCAAGCCCTCCAAGTCAAGTGGATTTTGAGAATTTCCCTCCAGAACAGAACTCACTAGGCTCCCCTTGCCCTCAACCACATCAGGGAGTTAGCTCCATTCAAATCCCCGAACAACATGTCAGGACTTTTCTGGATCTACAACAACCATTGGCCACTTCCCAAAAGAAAAAGAAACCAAAACCCACATCTCCCCCTCGACGATGCACACAATAATGACCCCCCTAAGTGCCACTGGGCCCATATCCTTCACATTTGGAGAAACATATTCCTAGAAAACAGAATTGGTCCCAAAAGAAGAGACTAAGTCCTCAGACAACCCCTCTTCGGAAACCCTTGGATCAAAAACGAAAAAGGGGAATCTTTCCCTCTCTCCACAACGGAGGCCAAGTGGGGTCATTGGTTAGAAAAAGGAATATGGCAAATTAAACACCTTTGGGAGGAGACCTCCAATGCTTGGAAATCAACGAAAGATCTGAGACCAATACTGAAGGGTACACACCACCTCCAATCATCCATAAATCAGATCATCGAGAGCACTCCAATAGAATGGAGGCGACTACTAAGTTCGAAACAAAAATGGCAGGACAACGATTGGGCCATAATAACGAAAAAGCAGATGATATTGGAACTCCTGAAATTTAAAGCCTATGAACCCCAAAACAAAAAATGGATATGCCGTGATATCTTCACCCTCGACGAGCCAGGCAACCCATCAAGCTACCTCAACAAAGAGAGCAGAGCCGAAGCATCAATCATAATAAGCTCTCTAAGAAGAATAAGGGTCGTCGAAGGAGACAGAGACATGGTCTTTAAGCCACAATAAAGTATACAGGAACTAGAATAGATCCAACAGAATGGTCCTGGAGTACTCCTAATAGCACCTCTTCCATATTAAGTATACACAAGTTAACCAACTACAAACCAAAACTAGGCTAGCTTCTCTTCTCAAAACCCAACTCGATAACCAACACCCTACAAAAAAGGTGGACAAAAGAAGAGAACACACTAGCCGAATGTCAAATAACCCCACCATGGCCATCAATCTTCTGCACTCGGCCAAAGAAACTAGCCCGCCTAAGATGGCTGATAGCTTTCAGGGCAGTCCCCGTGAAGTGGCACAAAGACACAGTAGAGAGAACAAAACAAAACAAGACTCTTGGTGTGAAGTATGCTTTCTTCTTCTCCCTAATCAGGAAAGGAATCCTTTGGGGACTGTGGAAAAGAAGATGCGACAAAACCTTTGAGGATCACCCCACCAACCGCGAGAACCCTGTCATTACTATGAAACATATAATAGAAACAGAATTACACGTCGTGTGGAAAAAAAAAAAAAAAACAACTACGCAATACACCGGACAAGAAAGCTGAAGTAATAAAAAAATTCACGGCACTAAAACTAGGATCAGGACAACTAGGCACAATCAAAGACAGCACTCACCCTCAAAAACTGGCTAATCCTCCCCCCCTCATGCAGTAACTCTAATCCTACCCTCCAAATATAACCACTAACCCCTCCTCCAACTAACCCTAACTAAACAAACTCCACCCACCCCGTACAATCCCTCCAGCAACCACCACATCCACCTCACATAGCCCATCTCTCACACCGCCTTGCTACCCCAACCCCGCCAAAGCCTCCCTCCACCCAAACACCTCAACCCCAGAAACACCCCCCCCACACACGAGGAACCAACACACTCATAAATACACATCCCAGCAAACTCCTTCCCCTCGCCCAGCCACCAGGCGTCCTGAGCTCCGAACCCATCGCCCCAGACCAACACCTAAGCCCCTAACCAGACCAGCCCAAATCCCACAAGCTCCTGCCTCCACTTAGACACAAACCACCCTTTGTCAGGTCACAGTCTCAAAATGCTGTCTTCCAATTCATAGGGGGTACAGACCTAAAAAGGTGCAAACTAGAGGGAAAGTCTCCAGTTTCACAATAAGTAACGCAGCAACCAAATCCTGGAGTAGTCCAGGATTACTTATGCAGGGGTGAGGGGAGGTACATCCTTCTGTCAGGAAGCAATCAATGCCGTCCCTTGGGCTTTCCTACCGTAAAGGAGAAGAGTGTGTGGGAGTCCCATATGTATTACCTTTGACTTGCCGGTGGAATAGGAACCGGACTGATGCTCCCCAGAATGGAAGAGGAGCCAGAACCATAAGGTTCTGTTTTTTGAAAAAAAAAAAACAAAAAACAAGGAGTTAAGCCAGACACATTTGGCCCGCGTACGATGGGCAGCCTTCCACATATTTGCGTGCATTGCATCATCTGCACATTGACCACACACATTGAAATTTGAAACAGAAAAACACCGTGTTCGCCTCAATCACCCCCTTGAGGCGCCAAATGGTAAGTTTCCTTCTTTCCTCTTCTGCTTCTTCTTCATCACATGTTACACATTTCTTCTCACATGACTCACATATCACAGTCTTCTTGTGGCAAGACCACAAGTTCTACTTGTGCGACATCTGAGACACAGGTGAGGTCCTTTTCTTCTTCTATTTTGGGCGAAGGGGTTGGGAAGGTGGGGTTTCCTCCTCACAAGTCCCCACTCACCCCTTTTTCTTCAGTTCTCCCAGTGCACCGCCCAGTGTCTACCACTCAGGACTTTGAGCTAAATGGACAGCCATCGCACGGATCAGCTCTGAGCAGGATGTCCCATTCCGCCCTGCACGTTCGGATCAGCGTTGTCGTCCAGGTACATTGGACACGGGTGTGACCTTTTCTCTACAGGCCCCGTAAGTAGACCCCAAATGCCTTTTCTTCTAATTTAATCATTCAACTTGATTCAAGTAAAAAAGTTACTAAAAACCATGGCAACCGCGGACCCCGGACCGAGGACTGGTCCAGACGTCCGGTAATCCGGACAGGCACCGGACAACCGGACAGGACCGGACCCGGACAGTCCGGACCGGTACACCAGACGCAAAAATGTCCGAACGGGGAAAAAAAAAAAACATTAGTAATAAGCAGTCCACAGCTTACTGTCTTTCACTATTCACAACTTGACTGCTCAATAGAGTCAATACTGTCACAGACATTCACAAAGGCTCACACGACACTTGAAACCAGTTCTCAACAGACCAATCCCAAGTCACTTCAGAAAAGAGTACGAAAATCAGAAAAAAACAGAACTTTGACTTTCTAATTCATATTCATATGAAAATTGAAAATTCGAACTGTTAAGTTATTCAGATCTGCGTAAGAACAGATCTGAGATCCGGTCAGGACCGGATCTAAGACAGGATCTCAGATCTGACCAATATCATCTCTCTCTCTCTCTCTCTAGCTTGATGTTCTGCGGTGCTTTGCAGGCAGCGCTTCATTTTCGGAATCGGACTCAGCAGAGGGAGCTGTTGGAGGTGTCTGGCGGCGTCCGGTAGGCCTTGAAAGGACCAAAAAATACCGGGGCCATTTTTTGGGGGCGGCCTAGGACCCGAAAAACGTCCTAGGACACCCCCAAAAAAAATTCGAATTTTTCAAAATTGGGCCCAATCCAGACCTACCGGACCAGACACCGGACCCATACCCAGACAACCGGACCGTCCAGATTCCGGTCCAGACGTCCGGCCGGTTGCCATGCTAAAAGCATAATAAAATACAAATACATTTAAATTGATTTCATACAATGATTATTTTATTCAATTTTCTTGATTTTATGCATAGAAAAATATGATTATATGAATGAAATTCCACTTATATCAAGTGATATGACATTTTCTGTTCTGGTTCTTAATTAACATTTGATGCTCCCTAAGCTCCCACAGGCAGCGTCTACGAATGCAATAACCTGTGGCAAATATGCTATAGTTGTCGGCCAGGGGCCGCCCACAGGCCGCAGCAAGGCCCTGCACCAGACTGTGCTAAACAAGGCGCTCGAAATGTGGCTTCAGAGGCCCTGCGCCCGACAGTTGACCAAAGTCAACTGTAACTCAGAATATTGAGGTTCACGAGTCAAAGTCTGCACGGACCCAGTCCAAGCCACCGATCAGACACACACACTTGGCTGTACACAGGTATCCAGGCAGAATCTGGTCCAAGCGGAGGTCTGCAACTGTCCGTGATCCAGGCCATCAGCTGTGAGTCAATCTGAGCCTTCGTACCTGGGAGACCAGAAGCTGGTCAACTGCGTCAACACTACTTATTGACCCAGCCCCTGTTGGTTGACATTCAGTCTTGCATTTGCTGCTCAACGCTGGCACGACACTGGCTGGACTGTGGCTTGATGCTGGCACTAAGCCGGGATTGTGTGTGACGACGACGCGAGATTGCTCCATTGCGTGCTGGAGACTCTCTGCTCTTGGTGCCGCCTGTATACTTGATTGCGGACGTGGCGCTTGCCACACTGTCTTCGACACAGATTGGGGTATCGACGAGGAGGGAGATCAGTGCTGTGAGATTGGTTGTGAGAGAGAGAGGGAAGCTTACCTGGTTGATGCTGTCGACATTGCGCGCTGCTGTGACGACTTCATGAGAGATCTGTGCCTATGTGGCACTATGCTGTGATCGGATCTTGTCAGGCTCGTCTCTTAGATACTGTTTGCTGACGTGGAAGAGGGGAGATGCTCGAAGGAGGAGTGGGTTACGAGGGAGATCTATCTACAATGACATTGATGGATACTTTCTCTTCCACCCTCTAAGTCTTATCTCCCTCCTATCAGCTTTGTCCTCTGGTTACAAGACATTGTACTTCAGAAAAGTTCAGATCACATTTCATAATCATTGGAGACATTGACAAGAGCTGGGATATCTTGTATTTCGACATTGACCAGTTTCCTTCCAGACTGGGTTCATTACAGTGACCCAGTCCATGGTCTAACCTAAGTCGTCTAACCTATGACAGCCTCAGAACTATCTAAGGACACCCCCCAAGCCCACCAGCTCTGTTTTTTTCCCCCTTTTTCTCTGCCGAATACTCCTGCGGGGCGTGATATGAGCGCTCCCCAGCAGTACCCTCTCGCAGTGGACTCCACTATATTGGTGGGGAGCAACACCTGCTGGAAAACGGGTCCAGCGTCCCTCCAGCGTCCCTTGAACAGAATGAATGATCCAAATTGAGAAAAAGTTATAAAACAGATGTACCATGGGCTCACAGATTAAGCATGTAAAGTCATGTGGCTGGAGAGCGACCTCAACATGCCAGTAGACGCTATTCTAATTGACCAAGATAGTAAGGAAGGCAAAATCATGCACCCGTAACCGAGACAGCCCAATATAATCCGTCCTTCGTCCCAGTATGGCCCCTCTGCGGGAAATTTGCAGCTGCCTCTTCAGTCTGTTGTACACCGCCATGTCAGAAGTATAATCCCTGGCCTGAGCCAATTCCCACCCCGCCATAGCGTTGGCCAGCGGAGGGAACATGTCGGGAAAGTGTGTTGGTGTCCGCAACATGATCGCTGCGTCTATTGCTGTCCACATATGAAATATCAGGGCGTAGTCTCTCTTGATAGGTTGTCAGTCTGGCCCTTCTCCTCCTCTCCACTGCAAGCAAAACCAGTTCTGTTGATCTCGTCGTAATTGTTGTTTTGTACGGTCTCCACTGCAAGCAAAACTGGTTTTGTTGATCTCGTCGTCAATATGACTTCAAGCTGGACTATGTAAAGGGAGAGTACAACAAGGTTGCTGATGCACTGTCACAACGGGCAGATTACCTAGGTGCGCTAATTACTGAGTTTGGCCGATCTGACGAAGTTACTCGATCAATGGTGGATGCCTACAAGGAAGACCCCGTCATGATGGACATCATACGCAGACTAGAGGTTCAAGACAAGGCCGCATCATATGAGTTTGTGATGGTGGATGGACGAGTTACTTTTTCTTGAAAAGCCAGGGTTCAAAAGGTTGTGTTCCATCTAGTGAGATTCTGCGTCGTTTATTTTTCGGCGAGTGTCACTTCGGCTACAAGAAGACTAGTGTTAATTTAGTTCAGCGTTTCTGCTGGCCTAGTATGCTAGACAATGCAAAAAAGTATGTCAAACTGGTCAAGTCTGTCAGCGGGACAAGCCGCGAACTCAAGCCCTTGCCCATCCTGCGGGTCCGAGACAAAGTGCCTCCATGGGTTTCAGGGACACTCTCGTGACCAGCAAGACTGGCAAGCGGCATATCTACATTATAGTGGCCAGATTCACTAAGTACGCTAGACTAATTGCCATGCCAGAGACGGCCAAGACCGAACACGTCATCAAGTTGTTTATGGATAACTGGGTGTGTGACTTTGGACTGCCTAAGACCATCGTTAGTCATAGAGATGTCCGGTTCACAAGTGAGATGTGGAAGAAAGCCGCTGAACAGATGGGTAGTCAACTTCAAATGACTTTGGGGAATCATTCCGAAGCCAACAGTCAAGTGGAACAGATGAACCGTGTTATGCAACATTTGCTGAGGCATTATATAAAGCCCAGCCAGGATGACTAGGATGAGAAACTGCCTCTCATTGCCAGCCTGTACAATAACGCTGTACACAGCACCACCGGCATCAGTCCTAATCAGCCACATTTGGGGTGAAAGCCTAGATCTGCACTAGACTTCCTCCTCCCTGAAAACCAACCAACTGCAACGCCTGGAACCATAGAGTTTGGCGTCCAGTATGAGAAGTTGTTGCATCAGGCTGTCAAACACATCAGGAAATATTGGCAGGCAATCATTGCCTCTGAGAACAAACACAGACGACAATCCACATTTCAGGTACGAGAACGAGTCTGGGTAAAGCCTAGTGAACCAGGTCAGGAATTCAGAATCTCTAGAAAGTTAATGCCTCAGTATTTCGGTCCTTGGGAAGTCCTACATATTGTGGGTAGTACGTCATAAGAATTCCTGGTCACCTGCGCACTTACCCTGTATTTCATGCTTCCAAGATTGCACCCTTCGCTGAGACAGATCAGTTACCATCAAGGAGATGGATGCTGCCCCCAACCATGGATGGCCATGTGGACGTCGACAACATTTTGGAACACAGAGACTTGCCTGTTCCCAAGCCTGTGGGCAGGGGAAGACCACCCAAACCTATGAGGGAGTACCGACTCAGATTCAGGCATCATAAGGATCCAAAGGAAGATTGTTGGTTCACAAGAGAGGAGCTCGTCAGAATGGCACCTCAGATCGTAGCTGAGTACGAACAAAGACTGAAGGGGAAAGCACCTACGTAGAAGCATCTCAGCGGACTTTCGAAGCTCTAAGGGGGATGGAATGCGAGGATTGAGCCCTCACGGGGCCCTTACAGACATGCAAGTGTTCTGGGCTGTGGCCCCCAGCAAGCACTGTGCCCACCCTAAGTGAAGGCGGGCCTGAATATCCACATGAGGCCTCCTTTCAACATTTTTCCATATGTGGGGTATCAGACGGTTGCAGCACACCAGTTGGTTACAAAGCAACGTGAGCCTTTCCTGGCTCCTCCAGAAGCAACAGCTGCAATGCACAGTTGAACCCAGGGCCCCGGTTGGTTGCGCCCTGGGCACACACAGTGTGAGGCCGACACATCATGCAGTGGCCGCGGACGAATGAGAAAGCAGCATTGTCGTCACACAACCTCCACGAGCCAATGGGAATGCGGCAAACACTTGGAGCCTTGACGGCTGCCTGGATGTGCCCAACTGAAAACGGCCCAGGCCCGTAACAGCAGACGTGGGCCTGGGCACAGACACTGGGGCCCGACTAGAACCTACTGGAAACTTCCCAGACACAGGGCCGAACTTTCCATAAAGGAAGGTGCCTTGCCCAGGCAGCCTCATTCGGGCCTGAGCAGGCAATGCGGCCACGCTGCTGCTACGCCTTGCGAGGCTGCGCTCTGCAGGCAGGCCAGGGCGCACGTGGACACAGGAGGTGAAAGGGCGCTGCTGGGGCAACACGCGCACAGCGGCCATAGCCGGGCCGAGCGTGCGGCTGCAGGTGATGGCGATGATGGTCTTCGGGTAGAAGGCACACACAGAGGGGAGTCAAGCCGGGATGAGGGGAGGAGAGAGAATGTACCTGGTGGATGCTGGCGGTCGGCATTGGTGATGACGTCACGTACACTGGTCTTCAACTTTGATGTGATCCAGTTGCACGGAACTTAGATAGGTGTAGATAGGCTGAGAAGTGTAGGCTGGGCGCTGGGTGCCATACATTAGGAGCGACATTGGATACGGTGTTGGTGTGGCCAGAGAGCGTCAACGTTGGCATACAAGTTCATTGTATTGCTCTTATTTGGATGGTATCTTGGTCCATTGTGCTCTCTGCTTGGTACATGACTATCAGGACTACTTCGCGATTTTGCAACTTGGATTCGTGTCTATTGCTCTCGCTCATATTCCTTGCAAAAGCGACAAAGAAAGTTAAAACGAAATGACACTCGCTCCACTACTCTCCACATGTATAAAAGACAAAAATTATGGCGATGTGCGTCTCCACATTTTAGGGTAAGATTCATTCCTTTTTGCAGATTTGGCGAGTAGTGGAGCGAGGCCCTATGTGACTATGTCTGCTGCGATTTTAGAGAAAACGACAAAGACAGTTAAAAAAAATAGAAACTCACACTCGTACTTTCCGCGTTCCATGACTCCTTTCTGAGCCGGCCTAAATGCATGTGGCCCCAATTACGACCACAGAGAAGTGAAAAAACTCAGGAAGGCCTCAGTTGTGCTCCAGTGATAACGCCTTAAACAAATCTTCAACTTGGCCAGCAAACAATGCAAAGGAAGAGACGACTTCAGGTAATAGGGCGTCGCTTCCCTACACATTACTCGGAATGTATCTATCTGTCGTTTTGTGTCTATACATTCAAAACATCAGGTGGGAGGCGCTAACATGTATATGTATTCAAACATCTGGGGAGGGGCCAGGGCAGGACAACACCAGGCTGCCCGTGGGGGCCCTGCGACAAAACGTAAGAACGAACGGCCTGCCTGTCAGAAATGCTGCCAGAAGAACTAAGAGGAATGGCCAATAGGAAGCACCACAATGAATGAAAACGAAACGGCAACGGCGTCAATCAGAGATGCCGTCACGTAAACAAAAGCCGAAAGAAACGACCAATCGGAGATACCACGACAAAAGCAAAAGAAACTGAAGTCTTCCACGATTCAGGCCCCAAATTCGGGTCTCAGGGTCAGAGGCCCTTGTCAAGAGAGGCCGAGTTCGTCAAATTCATAAAAGGCACAGTTGGGTATCTCAGCAGTCCAGTCCAACAGGCACCCAGCAAACAGTCACATCTTAGGGGCAAGAGTCACGTCTCATAATGAAAAGCCATATTGAAAAGTCACATCCCACGAGTAAAAGGGCAGTTCCACAGGCAAGAGTCGTGTCCCCGAGGCAGGAATCACAGTCCGCAGTCAAAACCCATATGCCAAAATCGAAAAGTCGTGACTCAAAGGCCCAAGCAGCAGCAGACCAATGGAAATTCGGGAAGGTTCCAGGCTTTGACATTCAGAAGCAGACAGGCCGTGGGGATGTGGAACTGGAACCAGTCAGGCCCCAACAAGCAGAGGCTGGCACGAGTTGAAGTGCAATCCAAGACTACAAAAGGACTGGCCAGCCTCCCAGTCGGGGAGATTGCTCATTCGCAAGAAGTGTGGAAGTGCTGGTGCACTTGTGCGCTGTAGTGAGGGGCAGAGCGCTGAAGCCAGAGTGCTGCGCTAAGAGAGAGAGAGAGAGAGAGGAAGAAGATTGTGCTGGCAGGGAGAAGGCAGACATAGATGCGCCAGTGCAGAGTGTTGGTAGTAGACTTCAGATAGTTAGTAGGCATATCAGTGGGTGTATTCAGAGTAGATCCTTGAGTAGAAATTAGTGAGTGTGCACGGATGTAGGGAGAGAAGACACAGCAAGGACATAGCTAGGGAGAAGACCAGTGAGAAGGAGAGATAGATAAGAGAAGAGTAGTGGAGAAGAGATACTTACCTGAGAGCTTATGCCGGTTACTGGTTACCTTTGGTTTGCGCTGATGAGCACTGGTGACTTGAACTCTTGTTGCTCTTGTAATTACTTGTTGGAATTCATAAGCTGCGCTACCTGGTCTTAATCTCTCTGGTCTCCAGTGCGAACTTCGTGTGATTTCATACATGCATGTGGTGTGAATATGTGCGGTCACTGGTGTTGAACTAAGAGGTTCATTGCAAACTGGTATCGGAGCAGTTGCTCGCTGCATCCACTGGACATCGCTGGCAATGATTAAGGCCGGCGAGGAGGGAGATAAGAGAGTGAGTTGAGTGGGGAGAAAACTGATGAAGGGGGTAGAGAAGTAGGCCGAGGAAGAAGGGGCCTGTTGAGTGGTGATTACGTGCCTGATTGCTGCTGCGTTGGAGCATTGGAGCGGCCGTGGAGCTTCATCAACGGAACGTTCATAGGGGTGAAGTGCACTCCCCCATTAAACCTGTATTGCTTGCTGATCTGTCTTGGTGTTTGGTACCTTCCTCATCCTATTGTCGCTTCTGCTGGGCTGGTCCAAATCTCGTGACATAGTTGAGTCTAGCAACCAGTCCAATGGTTAAAAAAAAAAAAAAAAAGTTTATATATATCGTCAAATAGAACTGCCCGGTAAACCGTAGGCAGAGAGGGAGAAGAGGACAACAAACGAGGGGCTGTGACAAACTGTTTCGTCGGAGTTTCACCGACTCATCAGGTATATATAGGTATACGGCAGTCACCGACAGTCAAACCCACTCAGGAGCTAGTAATTAGTAGTTGGGGTTAGGTCAAAGTGTTGAGGAGGTGGAGGCCGCTTACCTGTGCTTCTAGTTACCATGGACGACTACCCCATGTTCTCACTTCTGGCCCTGTCTGTGCTCTGGGGCCCCCTTCTTTGTTTCATCTTTCCTCTTGGCTTCCAACGGACTTTATGTTCACATGCGGTGTTAAGGTCTGGGAAGTCAACACAGGGACAGCTGAGGAGCAGGCAGAGATAGATCGCCGCCTGGCTGAGAAGAAAAAAGAAAAGGTGGAGAGGAAAAGAAAGGAGGAGGAGGAAGTAAAGAAAAAGCTGTTAGAAGAGAAAGAAAAGATGGAGAACGAGATTAAAGAAAAGGGAGAAAGATTACGGAAGAGTTGAAAGAAGAAGAAGAAGAAGAAGAAGAAGAAGAAGAAGAAGAAGAAGAAGATGTGGGAGACAGGCTGGAAAGGAGGAGAACCCAGCCGCAAGAAGAGAAGGCTGAAAGCAGCCATGCTGGGAAGTCGGGTTGTTGCAGATGGAGGCGATGGATTGGATGGGACAATTCGGTATCAAACGGAGATGCCGGAAGAAACTGAGAGAGAAAAATGCCTTTGTGATTAAGATGACATCTGCAGCAGATCAGGAAGAGAGGGACCTGTTGATAGAAGAGAAGAGGGTCGAACTCAACAACAAGTTGGTGGCTGAAAAAAGGCAGAAATATAATGATAAAAAAAAGATGGAGGGGGAGAGTTTGCAAGCACCGTTGAAGGAACAGAAGGGAAAGCAAGCTGCCACAGACGAACGGTTAGCTCTCTTGACTGACACCGTCCTCCACACTAACGAAGAACTCACTTCCCTCCATCGATCCGTCAGTAAACTAGAGTTCCATCAGGGAGAATTTGAGGGAACTTGGAACAACTTCCTGCGCACAGCCTCTCACCAAGTAGATGACCGAATCTTTGGATATTTAAAGCAGTTAGATGAAACCCTCACCAAGAAGATAACTGATCCTGTTGTGTCAAGGAAATTAAAACTTGGAGGTGGGGGAGGAGATGGGAGGAAACGGTGATGATGATGGAGATAGGAAGGGGAAAGGTCCTAAGAAGGAAAGGGACAATGAAGCGGAGGAAGCCAGGCAAAAGATGAAAGTGAAGCTGCCATGGACTTACAATGGGAAGAATGAAGAGAGTATCTTCCACTGGGAGGCAGCTATGGGTACATACCTGTACGCACAAAAGATTCCGTACTGGGACCGGGTGCTAATGGCAAGTTCGTGCATGGCAGGGGACGCAACGAGTTTCGCTATCTCTTTGATGAAAGAGGCTGGCTGCACAACCATGATTGAGAATTCTCAACAGATGCGGATCGAAAACTTCTTCAAAGCCCTTAGAGAAAGCTTCGAAGATAAGAACCTGGCCCATAGGACTGAGTCTTTGATCCTTAACATCAGTGACCGTAAATGAAAAACATCAGTGACCGTAAATGAAAAAGTGTGTCCGCTCTCAAGGCCACAATGGATGTTGCAATGCCCGGATCACGGATTAACACCGGCACAAATCCTAAACAACTTCGCTAGAGCGCTCCCACATCCCCTAAAAACACAGCTATATCCCCGCACCAAGGAAGAGGGGATGACCTATGAGAAATTTAGCAAGATCGTAGTAGATCACGCTGGTTTCCTACAGGAGGCACAATACTGCCACTATTGGAAAGACCTGCAGGAAGAAAAGAAGTGGAAAGACCGAACAATTCCGGGCAATATAGCAGGCAAAGATAACCTACTGGTCACCTTTGAAGGAGGGGTGGAATCACTTACCTACGACCAGATGGACAATGGGTTGGAAGAAGACAACAATGGTCACTTAGCCTAGGGAGGAGACTATGCGGCTGTTGCAGCCCGCGGGGGAGGGCGACAAGGAGGAAAAGGTCGTGGTAGAGGGAGAGGAGGCCGCGGTCGAGCTGGAGGAAGAGGACCCGCCGCCCAGAGGGGTAGTGGCGAAGGTAGCTACCATGTGGGAGGAAGGGGCAATGGTCCCTCGCAAGGTGGAAGAGGTTCCTACTCCACAAGGGGAAGAGGTAGAGGTAGAAGACCGTACCCGGAACACCCAGGGATAGCTAAAGGCAAAAAACCTTGGTTAGAAATGGGTATTGACGAGAAAGTATGGGAAGAGCGTCGCAAGGCCGGTCAATGTTACAAATGTGGTGACCCCAACCACATTGTTCCCTTCTGTCCTGAATATAAATACCCAAAAGGGAACGACTAGTAGAGGTTGCAGTTGCCTCTACAAGGACTCTGAATGCAAGCAGACTGTCAACCTCTCATCCAGAGGTCCCAATGGCAGAGACTAAGACCGTAGTTGGCCCCCACCTAGTTAGCTGCCCATGACTTGCTTGTACTAGGACTTCTCTAGGTGGTTCCCTCGCAAGCATAGGTGATGAACTGATCACTCGTCGCCGCGCTTGGGCTGAAATGAAGAAAAAGAAAGGTCAGTTATTAATTGCAGACGTAGAAGTGAGCAAAGTAAGAATGGGCGAGTTAATAGATAGCGGGTCAATGCGCAATTATATTAGTAAGATGCGCCTAGGGCTGAAAGTCCAAAAGTTAGACCAACCTGTCGTGAGCAAGCTAGTTGATAATAGAGAAATGATAGTAGATAGTTATGTTGAAGGGGTTAGGGCATACTTCCGATTGGAGGCAGGGGGTAAGACGGAACGTGTTCTACACTCCCTGACACTCTTAGTGGAGGACAACCTCCCTTTTGACATGATACTAGGGACTGATTGGGGTGAGGCCGCCAATGCAGATGTGAAACTGGGTGAGCATGAGTGTTGTTTCCCTAGTCCTCCAGGTGGAAAGAAGAAAATTCGGCTTTACCATGCATCTGGCGTAGAGAATAGCCTATCCCTTTGTTGCATGAGTGCCCCCGCGTTCGCCCAGCATGCGGTCAAGAATGACCTCGTCGACCAAGTGTTTGTTGCATATGTGCGCCCGGTGAGTGAAGAAAAGAAAAAGGATGAGCCAATACCCCCCAACGTGCACAAGTTGCTTGTTGAATTCGCCGATATTGGAGAGGCCCCAAGTGGAGTGGTCGAGAGAGAAACCAAGCACCGAATAGAGTTGGAACCCGGTAGCCGTATTCCCAAGGGCCCTATCTATAGAATGTCTCCAAAAGAGCTTGATGAGCTACTCAAGCAATTAGACGAGTTGCTTGAGAAGGGGTGGATTAAAGCAAGTTCCTCACCATTCGGTGCACAAGTCATGTTTGTGCCAAAGAAGGGTGGCGAACTGCGAATGTGCATAGACTATAGGGGACTTAATGCGATAACCGTTAAAAATGCGGAACCGTTACCACAAATAGATGATCTCTTGGATAGAGTTCAGGGTTAGTAAATATTTCTCCAAGATTGATCTGAAGTCGGATTTACCATCAGATTGAGGTATTGCCCGAGGATCAGCACAAAACAACTTTCCGGACGAGATATAGCCACTATCGAGTTTGTGGCGATGTCGTTTGGTTTGACTAATGCCCCTGATGTATGAATGAGTTGTTTCGTGAATGGTTCGACAAGTTTGACGTTGTTTATCTAGATGATATATTGATCTTTAGTAGAGTCTGAAAGAGCATGAGGAGCACCTTCGAGTTGTGCTTAATAGACTGCGAGAGGCAAAATTTAAGATTAACCCGAAGAAGTGTGAATGGGCAAAGCGTCAGGTCCTTTACTTGGGACATATGGTAGAGGGTGATGGAATTAAACTGGAAGACGCTAAGATTGCAACCATTAGAGATTGGCCTAACCCACGCACGTTGATGGAGCTGCGCTCGTTTCCTTGGTTTGACCAACTATTACCGCAAGTTCGTTCGGAACTTTACGGTAATCGCTGCCCCATTGCGCAGATTCTTAAAGAAAGAAACTATCTGGAAATGGGATCAGGATTGTACTGCGTCCTTCAAGCGTTTAAAGAAATGTTTGATTAATTACCCGGTGTTGAAAGTTGTGGATCCATCTCTACCATTTACCGTAACCACTGACATCAGTCAATACGGGATTGGTGCTGTACTCCAACAAGATGATGGGAATGGGTACAGACTTATGGAATTCATGTCCTGTAGATGGCCTAGCTAAAAGGTCGCCGCTTCTACCTATTAGACAGAGTCGTTCGCTCTGAGGGAAGCATTGAATCACTGACGACATTATCTGCTAGGACGCCACTTTAAAGTTTACTCTGAGGGAAAGTTGATGTGGTGATTAGGGAATTCTTTAACCATTGGGTGAAAGATTTTGGGCATCCCTTAACTATCGTAAGTGATAGGGATACGGCGGGGTTCACGGGTGAACAGTGGCAGCAACTGATGAAGGTGTATGGGTCCAAACTGACTATGTCTTCAGGTAGACACCCTGAGACAAATGGACAGACTGAGCAGATGAATAAGCTGCTGCAGCAAGTGCTGCGCATGTACATCCGGCCAGATCAGATTAATTGGGATGAACATCTGCCAAAAGTTGCAAGTGCCTATAATAACTTTGTGCATCTAGCTACATCAAGAACGCCTACTGAACTGCATTTTGGGTGGCGCCCTCGTGGACTCATTGACTGTCTAAACCCTGATCAAGTACAGAAACTTCCGCCGGGAACTAGGAAATTTACTGTTCAATATCAGAAAGATTTGGAAAAAGTTAACAGAGACTTCCGCCAGGAACTAGGGAATTTGCTGTCCAATATCAGAAAGATTTGGAAAAAGTAAAGGAAAATATCAGTAAAGCACAGCATCAAATGATCGAGCAGGCTAATAAGCACCGCAGACCCTCACAATTTGTTGTAGGAGATTTGGTCTGGGTGAAGTCAAAAGAGTTGCCCCCTGAGGAGAACAGATCCCAGAAGTTGTTACCTGCCTATAGAGGTCTGTGGCACATTCTGGATGTCATCGGTGATGTGGATGGTCCCTCATATGTTGTTGAGATTCCTCCACATTTGCACACATATCCGGTGTTTCATGCATCAAAGTTGCTCCCTTGCGTAAGTAACGATATGTTTCCGACACGCAGATCTATGGATGGTAAGTATGATGTGGATAGGCTTGTTGGGGAAGATGTTTACAGATCTGGGCGGAGGGGTAGACCACAGCAACAATATAAGGTCAGATTTGCCTATCAGGAACACACAGAAGATCGCTGGTTCATGAGAGATGAACTAATAGAAACAGCACCGCATATTGTGAAAGAGCTAAGACAGGAGTTAACATAGGAGATAGATAAAATTGGTAACTGGCCGCCGAGAGTGAAAGTCTTCCACGATTCAGGCCCCAAATTTGGGTCTCAGGGTCAGAGGCCCTGGTCAAGAGAGGCCGAGTTCGTCAAATTCAGAAAAGTCACAGTCGGGCACCTCAGCAGTCCAGTCCAACAGGCACCCAGCAAACAGTCACATCTTAGGGGCAAGAGTCACGTCTCATAATGAAAAGCCATATTGAAGACTCACATCCCACGAGTAAAAGGGCAGTTCCACAGGCAAGAGTCGTGTCCCAGAGGCAGGAGTCACAGTCCACAGCCAAAACCCATATGCCAAAATCGAAAAGTCATGACTCAAAGGCCCAAGCAGCAGCAGACCAATGGAAATTCGGGAAGGTTCCAGGCTTTGACATTCAGAAGCAGACAGGCCGTGGGGATGTGGTACTGGAACCAGTCAGGCCCCAACAAGCAGAGGCTGGCACGAGTTGAAGTTATTCCAAGACTACAAAAGGACTGGCCAGCCTCCCAGTCGGGGAGATTGCTCATTCGCAAGAAGTGTGGAAGTGCTGGTGCACTTGTGCGCTGTAGTGAGGGGCAGAGCGCTGAAGCCAGAGTGCTGCGCTAAGAGAGAGAGAGAGAGAGAGGAAGAAGATTGTGCTGGCAGGGAGAAGGCAGACATAGATGCGCCAGTGCAGAGTGTTAGTAATAGACTTCAGATAGTTAGTAGGCATATCAATGGGTGTGTTCAGAGTAGAAGTTAGTGAGTGTGCACGCATGTAGGGAGAGAAGACACAGCGAGGAGATAGCTAGGGAGAAGACCAGTAAGGAGGAGAGATACATAAGAGAGAAGAGCAGTGGAGAAGAGATACTTACCTGAGAGCTTACACTGGTTACTGGTTACCTTTGGTTTGCGCTGATGAGTGCTGGTGACTTGAACTCTTGTTGCTCTTGTAATAACTTGTTGGAATTCATAAGCTGCGCTACCTGGTCTTAATCTCTCTGGTGTCCAGTGTGAAAAAAAAATATATATATATGGGGTTGTAGGTTTTTGTGCACTCTACTACCGTATACTTTCAGTTTTATTTTTTGACTTCTTTTTTTATTTAAAAAAAAAATAAAAAACAGAAATCCCTCAGGCAAAAGTTCTTCACTTTATTCTGTGAGGATTGAGCCCTCAACGGGGCCTTGCCGACATGCATATGTTCTGGGCATAGGCCCCCAGCAAGCCTCGTGCCCGCCCTAAGTGAAGGCGGGCCAGAATATCCACGAGAGACCTTCATTCAGCATTTCACAAAGTGGGTATCAGACAGTTGCCGCACGCCAGTTGGTTGGAGTGCATCGTGACCCT
>BFEA01000631.1:787289-797627 GCA_003427395.1 Chara braunii | reverse complement strand
GCCGACAGGCTGCAACATGGGGCCTTATGCGGCTCATAGAGGCAGTGGCCTCGCACTATCAACTGGACCTGTGGCCTGTCTGTGTTTCTCTGTGACAGTGGGTATGTCAGACTCCTTTACTCTACTTCTGGACACCTTGGGAGCAGTTTTACTTGAAAGTGTCGTTTGAAGCTAAAAACCAAACCCTGGCTTGGTTGCACTCTTGTGATAGAACTTTTCCTGATGTTGTTTCCTGACTGTGTCTACTTTTGATGCGGGGTCAGCTTGGATTCTGCAGCATATTCTCTGTTTGGGGCTGGAATCGTGGGGGGTGGGTTGGTAGGGTTGGGAATTTTGGATCGGTGGTGGTTGCGGGATAGCTGCGGTGCGTAGGAGTGGGAAGGGGAAGGGGGATGTGTGAGTTAGTACGTGTTTGCTCGGATGTTTGGGGGATGGGGGGAAGGAGTGGAAGGAAGTGTGTAGAGGAGGATGTGGCGACGAGGTTGCTGTCATGGAGGTGGTTGGGTGTTATGAGGTTGGTTTGATAACAGTGATGGCTGAGATGCATAGTAACCGACAAATTTAGGCAAAGTGTGTTGGCATTATTGTTGTGTATCTCTAACTTTGGGGGTGGGTCTGTCCTTTTTCATTGGGCCAAGCTGTCCTTTTCCCCTTTTATTCTTATTATCATTAGAATCTATTCTCATCTTCTGGGGCCTAACTAGGTGTCTGTTCGGCTTGAAACCGTGTGCGAGAGAATGGGATCTACCAGTATGGGTCTGGTTTTAGCGTAGGTTAAACTCTAATTTCTGTTAGCTCCTAATTAAGAGGTCCGTTTTCCTTCTTCTTTTTTTTTTTTTTCCCCTTAAACAGGTCCTTATGGTCCTGGCTCCATGTCCATTCTGGGGAGCGTCAGTCCGGTTCCTATTCTCCCGGCAAGTCAAGATTGAATACATCATAGTCCACACTCACGCTTCCTTCCGTCTGGCCGAAGAAACCCTGACCAGCATTGATTACTCCTGCATGGGAGGATTGACTGTCAGCTTGCCCTAACCTAGCTTTCCTCTCAGAAACCCTGTTGGTTCTGTCGAATAGGAATTGAAGCACCAGAAAACCGGGAGAGATGTCTAACTGTCTGAGGCTAGAGCCTCAATTTGTCCCTCTCGGGGCTCCGTTCCTTGTCGTAGTTGGAGAGACCCATTTCTTCCAGTGTAATTTATTGTCTGAGACTGTCGCGATCTTCCCCTGTAGCAGCCAGTCTCTCGTGAAGATTCGTCTCCTGAGTGCGAGTCTTTCGGGYTTGCCTCTCGTTGCTGTCGATATACTCCTCCACTTGCATCGGATCTCTGTTTGCACCATTCTCAGCAGTAGGATCCACATTTCCTCCTTGGCCACTTCTGAACCCTCAATTGTCTTGGTACATCTCCTTTTCCATATGACCCATAAGGCTAGTTTCCTGATCATGTGGAACCAGACCACTTTACCACCTCTGAGGCTGTCGGGGATGTTAGATAGGAGTAGGATGTTCAGAGGAGTGGGGCTGGGGGGAGGGGATGAGAAGAGGTTGGACCATAGATTTCGGACTTTGTTCCATATCCAGGCGGCCTGGCTGCAGTAGAGGAGGCAGTGGGGAATGTCTTCAGGGACCTTGTCACCGCACATTTCGCAAAGATCCGAGTTGTCGGGGTCCGAGTGTTTTCTTCTTCTGTGGAGCCACTGGTTGACTGGGAGTGCTGCATGGGCTAGGAGCCACTGTAAGCTACAGATTCTAGCTGGTCTGATGGGAAGGTATTTTGTCCAAGGGATGGGTACTGAGGCTGTTGGCTCTAGGAACAGTGACTCTCTCCATCTGTCTTCAAGTTTGGGGTCGGGGTCCCTGGTCAGCAGGCCTAGGTTGTACCCGAATTTTACGTTGTATTCCAGTATAGTTCTAGTTTTTCCGGTTTTGCTTTGTTTCCATATCCATTCCTTAGGCTCTAATTCGAGCTGTTCTATGCTGAGGTCAGGCTGGAAGATTATCCACGGTTTGGTTTTTGTTACCATCACTTTTTGCAGCCGGAAGGACTCTATTGTCTCTAGCTGAGGTTCTCTGTTGAGGATGGCTAGTTCCTGTAGGTTGTGATTAGCGATGGGATAGGAGTAGAACTTGGAAAGGTAGTCGGTGGCTGAGGTGCGGGATACGAACTGGTATGCTCTGTTCGGTGAAGTCTGGGATACGAGTATTCCCCAGTCCCCTGCTTTCCAGGAGAAGTCTTCTTTCAAGGGACAGAGCCAGTGGGGTGGGACGATCTTCTGGATTATGCTTAGGTTGTCTGCGAGAGCATGACAACCTTTTAGGGTGTTCTGGAGTTCTTGTTCCGTTTGCCATTCCCCCCGTTCTTCTGCCCACAGGTGCTTTGCCTGCCAGACCCCTTTTTCAACCCATGACAACCATCTTTGGTCCTTCATTCTTAGTGGCCAGGGACTACCCTCGGGGTCCTTGATCCAATCGTTGCAGAACAGCGGTTGTCTCAAGGCCTCTTCTTTGTTATCCACTGTGCCCTGTTTGCTTGGCATCATACGTCACCAGGCTTTCAGACTCGGGGTCCAGTATGGGTTGGATGTTGGGGCTGCCTGGTTATCTGAGTTCGTGCGGTGCTTCTGCGGGTTCTGCCTGATCTTATCGTCCACTCCTTAGCCATAATCCAGAAGTAGCCGCTCATGTTTCATGGGGAGCTTATCGATCGGTGCTAGGTTTCTTATGCTGTCTAGAGCCATCTTGGACCATGGTAGGTATTGTCTGGTCAGGATCTTGATGATCCATTTCATCTGTAGTGCGGTTGATTCCTGCATGGGGTCGATTAGCCCTAGGCCTCCCTCCTGCGGTTTCCTAATGATGTGGCTCCATGCTACCCTGTTGATGCATGAGGTTCGGTTGGGGTACCCTGTCCATAGAAAGCGCCTTACTCTAGCCTTTATGGTTTGGAAGTCGACCTCCGGGGGAGACCAGATGGATGCGATGTACCATAGTGTGGAAAAGATAGCTGTGTTTATAATTAGTGCCCTCTCGATCAACAATGCCTGTGTGTTCATGCACGGGGCATTAAGCTGTGGCCCATTCCCAGCCACACGCCGTCCTTGTTGACCATGATACCTAGGTATCTGAGTGCCTGTTCGCCTGTGGACCACGACACAGGAGTGGTTGTGCCCTGGGGTTGGGGGGGCATCTCGTCTGCAAGCTACCAACCTTCAGTCTTGCTCCAGTTGACCTTCATTTCGGATGCAAGACAGAACGCCTCCATAGCCCTTGCAAGGGCTTGGAAGGAGCTGTTTTTGGCACGGACAAGAACTGTGAGGTCGTCTGCGAACATCGGAGCGGTGGGTAGGGCGAAGTCGTGAAGAGGGTTGAAGTTCCGTTCGGTGAGCCAGTCTATGGACGGATCTTTGCGGAGAAAGGATGCTATGGCTTCCATAATGAAGAGAAAAATGGGTGGAGCTAAGGGGTCTCCTTGTCGTACGGATCTGGAGATGGGGTAGGTTTCCGACAGGATCCTATTGACCTGCACTCTACCGGTTGCGTCGACTTATAACACTTTAACCCACTCCCTGAAGCCAACCCCATTTTTTTCCATGCAAGCGTGAAGTCCCAGTTGACTTGGTCGTAGACCTTTCCGAAGTCGAAAAACTGGATCGCTGCTTTCATCCTTTTTTCGGTTATCTTTTTGCCGCCTCATTCGGAGTCATCACATTGTCAAGTATGTACCGGTCTGGGATGAAGCCCGCTTGGTCGATGTGGAAGCACTTGTCTGTCAGATTTAATCCTGTTGGCTAGTGCTTTCGCTAGGATTTTGTAGGGGGTTGTGTGTAGTGAGATGGGTCTGTAGTTTTTCAAATCCTCTTTCTCGCCTTTTTCGTGGAGTAACGATACTACACTTGTACTCAGATTTTGACCTAGTCCTCCTCGGTCTCTGCTGTCATTGAAAAAATTGAGCAAGGTCCACGCCTAGTATGGGCCAAAAATGGACCCAGAATTCTTTCGACAATCCATCGATGCCCGGGGCTTTATCGTTACCCATCTGTGTTAGGGCTGTGTATAGTTCCCCCAACAAGAGTGGTCTGTCCAACCCCTTGGTTTGTTATGGTGTGATTGTCTTCTCAGGTAGGCCATCATTCGCTGTCGTGCTGTTGAGTTGACTGAGGGAAGGGGGGAAGGTGTTTTGGATTCGTAGAGCTGTGCGTAGAACGATCTGGCTATTTTCACAATTCCCGAACCTGATTGGTTGACCCTATTCTGATTGTCCGGGTCCTTCAACCCTTCAATGTTGTTATTTCAGGCGTTGGCTTTGATTTTTGCGAAGAAGTGCTTTGTCATGGATTCGTTAAGGGTGTGGTCGGTCATCCTGGCTCGAATCTGCAGGCCTCTCAGTTCCCATCTCCTCCAATCGTCGAGTTCTTCTCTTGCTGAATCGAGTAGTTGGCTGTAGAAAGTGTTTGAGGGACCTGCGACAAAGTTGTCCTCTGCGAGAGATATGGCGAGTTGGAGTTCTTCGTTTCTGATTTTTCGTTCTCCTGCAATGCTTCTGGATTCCGTTGAGACTGTTTGGGTGAGGTCTGTGTAGCTTTCCGTGAACCATTGATATCTATTGTCCAATCTAGCGTTGTTCTGTCTTAAGAAGAACCAGTTCCATCTGACCGCCTCTGTTAGTCTTTCGGTAGCTAAGAGGGAGTTATTTATTTTGTAGAAGCCCCTGCCTTTTTCCGTGGGGGAGTCAAAGTTCAGGAGCAGCTCTACCGGCTTGTGGTCAAGGCCCCGGAAGGCCGTTGGTGGGCGGATCACAGCCTGTTTCATTGTTCCTTGGAGTTGCTTGGAGATTAAGAAGAAGTCGATCGGGACAACGGCGTCCTATTGGCCTGGTTCTTTTTTACTAGTGAGAAGGCCTTTTTCTCTAGGTGCAGCATTCTGAAAGGGTCAATGAGGTCGAATTTTGTCATGATGTTTCTTACGTGGGTTCCTGCTCTTGTTGGGCCTATCAGTTGGGAGCGAGAGATGCAGTCTAGGTTTGGATCCAAGGTCGTGTTCCAGTCGCCCGTGATGATCACCGGTTGAGGATTTGGGATGAGGGACTGGATGCTGCTGAAGAAGGCATTCATTTTCTAAGTTGGGGGCGTAGATGTTAAGAATTCTCAGTTCCTCGTCTTTCCATCTGACGTCTAGCCATGACCAGCTACCTTCTGTGTTGTCTCCTCCATTGCTGAGGATCTGACCTTCTGACCATAGTTTAGAAACGTTAGGTACGAGTATAGCCGTCCCCCGTTTGCTAAGCCCTTCTGGGTTGGACCATAGTGCGAAAGCACAATCCCCCAGGCTCTATTCTATTGCCCTTTTCATGTTCCCGTGGTTTGGGAGATTAGAGAGGTGTTCTTGAAGTAGGACCACATCTGGTCTGGGTCTGTTCCTCTCGTAGAGACCTAGTCGGATGTCTCTTAATTTGTCTTCCTCCATCAGTGCATTACCCAACCCATTGATGTTCCAGCTGATGATTTTGAGTCCTTTGGCTTGCCAGTCTATCGTTATAGTACTATCTTGTTTTGTGTCGGCATCCATTGATTGATTCCGCATCCTCGGTTGTTTGCCCTACTTTGTCTCTCGTATCATTGTTGTTACTTGTGGTGCTGTTGTTGTGTTTTTTTTTGTTTTTTTTTTTAATGGAGTTCGTTGTGCGGTACTTTGCGAAGTTGCCTAGTCCACCGCTGTCTCGCGGCTCTCGACGTCGGATCCCCCGCTGTCCTCCTTGCTAGCCGACAGGTCCAGGCTGTACACACTCACACTGCCTTCCGGCAGGGGTGGGCCACCCATGTCTTTGTCGCCTGGGGAGATCTTGTCATTGTTCAACAACTCATCTTCCTCGTCCTCACCGTTGTCGCTGTCCCCCAGTTCGATATAAACCAGGGTAGCCTCATCTTGCAAGGAGTTCTTCAAGGTGAGGAGGTGGGTCTTGATTATGACGGCCAGCGAGTCCGCCATCACTTCTGTCGGGCATAATCTGTTCGCTAGCACGCTGTAGGGGAGTGTTGTGATGGTGTTCCAAGCTCTCCAAGTGAGGCCTTCCTGAAGTTCGGCTTTCTCGTCTAGCTTGACCAGAGCGGGGTCGAATGGTTTGCGGCTATCCTCCGTAGTTTTGCTGCCGCAGATCGTGGCTGTTTCGTATTGGGGGACCTCGTAGACTCCCAAGGGACAGTCTGCGGAGATGTGGTCCTTGATGCACCTAGCCAGGGCACAAACATCTCTGATGGTGGGCATGGCGAAGAATTTCTCCGTCGCTACTCGCCACTCATTGAATCTGCTCCTGAACCGGACTGGGACCAGGGGGCGGACTGGTTTGATGGTCTTCCTGTCTATCTTCGTTGTATCAGTGACGGTAGGGGCTGTGTTCTCAACGACTTTCTGGATGGTGATGAGCTCCTTCTCGTGACCTTTCCTATGGTCCACGTTCTGCTCGAACAGGCGCTTTGTCTGTGCTGCTACCGTCGCGATTTCTTGTGTGATTTGTCTCTGTTCACTTTTTCGACCTTTGGTGTCATTCGACGGTTGCCTGAGTTTCTTTTCCTTGCCCTTGGACGATTTCCAGTTCTTCAGGGCCATGCCCCTTGTTGAGTCCCTAGCTGTCTGTGTTTCCTGTCCCGAGGATCCAGCTTCCCTTTCCCTCTTCTTCTCATAATATCTAACAATTCGCTCTTTTGGCGCAACAGCAAATCAAACGAGTTGTTGGACTGTGGGATGCCTGCCACAATAGATTTGCCTGTAATGGGATTTGCCTGTTTTCTCCATGTGTTTCATGCAGGCCACCCGGATGCCGAATTCTTTCTCCCTTTCGTACTTGGATTTCTCCAGATATTCTCTCAGCCATGGGATCGGGGATGTATCTTGTACTTTGGCTTTACTGTTTGGGTCGTTCTTCTTGGGGGAGACGTCCATTCCTGCCTGATTTCCGGGATCTGAGATCTTGACTGTGCCATCTGTGAGGGGAATGCCTATTGGTCGGTCTGAGTGGAGATCTTCCTTCACTGACTGATCTGTTTCGCGTTTCTTCTTCTAGCCTACCCTGTTGTCTGTGCGTTCTTTTTGGGGGGAGGCTTGTCTTTTGAGGGCGACTTCAGATTTGGGCTACTGTTCCTCTATGATCTGTCTTGCTTTCTGGAGGCGCTTGCCGTCGTCTTCTGGGTTCTGGAATAATTCAGCGGTTTGATGCCTGATTGATTCCAGATCCCAAAGCAGGTCTTCGTGTTTTTTCTCTTCCTGGATCGCTCGATGGTCGACCACTAGGTCGGAGTGGAATTTCCCTAGCAGGCCGGTGACTTTTTTGGCTCCTACCGCATGCCATTTGCTATCTGATGGGGGGAAGATATCTGGCTGTTTGGTCGATGGTCTCGTGTGACTGTATGTCCAGATCCACATTGGGTCCTTGATGGTATCTTCAAAGACCCAACCATCATATTCTGGGTTGCTGACAAACCAAATGCCTTTGGCTTCTTCGACCTCGACCAGCATGTTCTGTCTGAGTTTTTTCTCTCTCGAGTGGTCGGGTGAACGCGGACATTTGGGGTCAGTTCCGAGATGGCCTCTCTCTCTACACCGGATGCAGATTGGGTTTGATTTCGTGGAAACCACCACGGTGTAGGATTTGTCGTCAATGATGCATTCCCATTCCTCTGGGAAGACTGTTGGCTCGTCAGTGTGGACTTCCAGAATCGCTGTCATGGAGTCGCGGTCGGGTGACAAGAAGTCGGGAGTGGGGAGAACCCACTTCAGAATCTTGTTTGCTGGGTATTCTACCTCGAGCCGATCTTTGATCAGGGGGTGGCCTCTGATCGGTATCTTGTCGAATTGAACCCAGAATCGCTCGCGCAGTAGCCTTTGTTTGTTTAAAGCGGCCGACGAGATTTCTGCTTTCAGCATTGTCTCGGGCTTCCAGCGAGATAGGGAGCAGACCGATTCGTTGCAGTTCAACGTATCGTGTCTGTCAATCAGGTGGGATGCCTGGTTGGCGTCTTTGAAGACTACCATCATCATGTTCCTGTTCAGGTTGAGGAACGAGAATTTGTCTGGTGTGGTTTTGATGGATTTGTGAGACTGAATTGTTCTTGACAACCATTTCCTCTTTTCCACTGCTGGGAGGTGTGCTCCAGTGTTGGAGAAGGAGAATACTAGTGTGTGTTTCTCGTACATTGCGTTGGTGTCAGCCAGTTTTTCTTTGGGGTAACCCCACGCAGTTGTTTCTTCCTCAATTCCGTAATCATTACTTTTCTGACGATCTTTTCGCCCTTGATCTGTGGTGATTCCAGCAAGAACCTGAGGGTTTTGTGGTCGGTTGTGGAGCTGTCTGCTTTTGGAGAGTTGTTGTTTGCTGAACTTGGGGTGGTTTGAACCATGGTGGAGAAGCGGCGCTGGAAAGTCGCCGCCATTGTTCGTGCCGAGTTCTTGGTTCCTAGCTGAGGGGGATGTGAGAGCAGGAGGACGGATCGGGGGCGGGGCTGCGGTGGGGAGGATGGTGGGTCTTTTCGGGGATTATTGGGGAGTGGGGGGGGAGGGGTGTTGTGAGGAGCGGTGCGGTTTCCTGTCGTCACTTTCTAGTTTTACCGTGAAAAATTTGACAGGATGCTGCCTGCTATTCTATTGCGTTGTGTGTGTGAACTTGGGCGTCGATTTCTCTTTCGTTCCTTTTTTTTTTTTTTTTTTTTTCCCGTGATTTGAAAGCTTGTTGATTTCGCTGCCTGCTTGATTGGATGAGAGATCCCCTTTTTTTCCTTTTTCTGTTCTTTACGATTCTACTGGTGCTCGAAGGGGAGGCGAGGTCTTATGCGGGGGTTCGGATCATGCGGGCGGTTACGGGGGATGTAGCCGCATGCATGCAGCGTACGTGGCCTGGTCGGGACTGAGCTCGACCGGGGTTGGGCGGGGGTAGGAGAGTGCGGCGGGGGGGGGGTGGGGGTGGGGTGACGGTGGGGGGCTACTCAAGCGGGGGGGGGGAGAGGGGGTAGAGTTCGGCAGTTACGGGTCTGGGCAGGTGGGATGTGTTACATGCTGCGCCTGCAACAGGCTGCACGGGCCATTTTCAGGCCCATGTCGTTTTCAGC
The DNA here is from genome assembly GCA_003427395.1 of Chara braunii. NCBI lineage: Eukaryota > Viridiplantae > Streptophyta > Charophyceae > Charales > Characeae > Chara > Chara braunii. Next base: position 788,534 of record BFEA01000631.1, on the reverse strand, counting down.
CTGAAAGCCTGAAAACGAGGGCCTACAGGCCCTGTGTCGTTTTCAGCCTAAAAGAAATCAGGGCCTTTCCGGCCCCGAGTGTTTTCAGCCTGAAACTGAGGGCCATTTCCGGGCCCTCATCAGTTCGACCTGCCCTGAAACTCAGGCACCAGACCAGGGTTTTAGCTCAGGCCATTTTTGGCCTATTTTCAAGACAACTTTTGTTTGAGCTTCAACCCCAGGGTCTGGCACGTTTTGTCATTGGCAAGAGCAACCTCCTGGACGGGCCAGCACTATATAAGACTGGCCCGCCCTGCAGGCTGCAGGTAGTTGGGAGGTAGCTCCTAGGTACTTCCCAGGCACTTCACGTGCAGGCAGGAGGCAGTCCTTAGTCTTCAAGATTCGGCAGCAGCACTCTGGAGGAGCGCTGCAGGAGTAGTTGTAGCGTTAGCAGTAGTCTTCAGCACTGGGCGCTAGTAGCGTTAGTTGTAGTCTTCAGCGCTGGGCGCCATASCTAGAGTAGYACTAGAGAGASAGAGATTGGGCGGAGGCCAGGGATACTTACCTGCAGCGCCGTTGCTCCAGCTTCGTCTTCGAGGTACCTGCAGCACAGCGCCATCTTCACAGGTTAGTACCTGGCAGAGAGTTCTTCTTCTTCCTCTTCTCAGTCCACCATCTCCTTCTCACCCTCTCGCTATCTGACTTCACTGCATCAGCAGACTACGAGAGAGAGAGAGAGAGAGAGCTTGGTGACATTGGACCCAAACTCGACATGGGACTTCAGACATTTTGAAGAGGGATTATTTGGGACTTGTAACAAGACTTGGTGTTGACGACTTTCCCATCTCCCCCTTCCTCTTCTTCGTCTGATCCCTTCCTCTTCGTCCGTGTATGTCTGGACCTGGCGCCTCTTTCCTGTGTATAGCGCCAGGCCCCTTCACACCTTGTGATGAGCATGATGTATATTTGGTCTGCGTTGAAACATTGATTGGGCTAGTCATTAGTATTCTAGCATTCTGCTTTGCTATCTTGTACTACGTGAAAGAGGTCAGTCTCGGTCAGGTCAGGATTTGTATCTAAGTCTTCCCTGCGCTATCAAGCACCATTTTGTATGTATCGGAATGCACACTGCCTGTGAGATTCTACTTGCACTGCATTGTCCATTCAGTCCTTTTTATCACATTGCGAATCCTCGGTTTATATGTACATCGCCCAACTGGGCATGTAACAGATGGCAGGTGGGATGGTTTACTAGAGAGGGGGGGG
>BFEA01000631.1:766533-778423 GCA_003427395.1 Chara braunii | reverse complement strand
GGGGGGGGGGGGGGGGGGGGGGGGGGTGACGGAGAGGAGGAATCCAGACGTATGGATGAGTGAGGACCTCGATTCAGCTGTACGTCTGGCCATGTACGGGTTCGGGTCCGGCGTAACCATATGTTTTTCTACTTTGTGAGTTGATAACGAGTTCTTTGTTTTCAGAATTTTTCCAGTTTGAATTCGGAAATCCTTTGTAGGCTGTGCCTGACTTAGCTAAGCTCTGGGTATCAATCTGGCTCTACATCAACAAATCTACCAACAGCGTACGAGCGCAGTAACCTAGAAGCTGAGGTTACCTGGGCAGTGGTGTCTGCTCGAGGCTGGTTGCCACTCGCGAAGGAGGATCTCTTGGATGTCAAGTGCTGAGGTGTAAGTCCTTGCTGCAACCGTGCTGGGGTGGCCGGCCTGAATATCAAGACCGGTATGGCTTCAGTTTTAAACACTGGGTCCTGGTAAGGGCATCTGGCTGTTATGGCCGAGGTACCGGGTTTGATTCTGTTGTGTTGGCTCCGGGCATCGATCTGGCTCTACGTCGACAAAATTTACCGACAAGCCGTATCATGAGTTCTTTTCATCAGAGAATAAAATTGGCTGTAGAATCTGTGGATGTAGTTTGAACATTGTGTAGAATCATCTGAGAGTTCCTACTTTGGTTTCGATTTGCAGGTGGATCTTGATTTAGCTTGATCATCATCCTGATTCATTACAGCATAGCACACATGCAAGCGCGCACACCGTGCGGGCAATTGCGAGCGTACGGCGCACGGGCATTAACTTGATACCGTGAAAAGTGGGAGGATGACAAGGACCCATCTCTCTCTCTCAACCATCAAGAAATGTCACAGGCATGTGGATGACCAGGACTTACCGCTCTCTCAACCGTCAAGAAATGTCGTGGCCTGCTAGCAAGAACAGCCTGCATGTACGCAAGTGATGCCATCGCTGTTCCCTGATTCAATTCCAAAGCAAGCACGCCCCAAAAAGGATACACATGTAAGACCCACAAAAGTCATGCTGCAACGAGCAATCACCGTTTCAATTTACACACTCCTCATCCATGTATTGTAAACACCTCAGAAATCAAGACTTGGCACTTGAAATGTCCAGAAGTCAAAAGTGGATGCCTACACAAAGAACTGGCTCAATGTCCGCGTGATGAAACAAGAAAAAGATGGATGCATGTCTGCGGGATTCGTTATGCAAACCGATGTTCTCCACAATGAGACAGTTATGGTGGAAGGATTTCAGCACGATTCGTTTGTGCACACATTTCCTGAATGGTTCTAAACTTTGACGATGAAACTCCGCAGAAGAACGAGGAAATTCAGGGGCTGCTTCCTCCAGGGCTATTCTTGAGTGAGATTCTCAAGACATTAGGCACTGGGACTCCAATAATTGACTCAAGAACTCTCCTATTCCTGAACTACAGTAGCAAGACAAGACATCGGATAGTGCCATGCTGAGAGATCTGAGAAACAGTAGGAACCCACCCTGTTTGCTGGCCCACCCCAAGGTTACAAACTCCCTATTCAACTCAGCTAGAAGAGATCTTCCAAAAGCCTAACGACATTGAAAACAAGACAGAAGATAACAAGTCCTTCGGGACATCCGTTAAAATTGGAACGATACAGAGAAGATTAGCATGGCCCCTGCGCGAGGATGACACGCATAAATCGAGAAATGGTCCAAATTTTTTTAAAAAGAAAGAAGATAACATCCTTCACGACATCCGTTAAAATTGGAACGATACAGAGAAGATTAGCATGGCCCCTGCACAAGGGTAACGCGCATAAATCGAGAAATGGTCCATCAGGACCAAAACAACAACAAAAAAAAAAAAAAGAGTTCAAAGAACATAAAAGTCCCTCAGGACTGAGACCGTTCCCCCTCAGGACTGAGACCGTTCACCTTGCCGATGATAAGCAACCGGACTGTTGCCCCCCAGAATAGAAGGGGCCTTGTGTCAATTAAAAAAAAAAAACAATCCTTCAGGACATCTGTTAAAATTGGAACGATAGTACGATACAGAGAAAACTACCATCTTCACGAGAATAGAACGCCCGGTCATTACAGCTACATTTGGCCCAACTTTCAGTCCAGATGCAGCGATAATGACCGGGCGTTCTATTCGGGTGAAGACGGTAGCATGGCCCCTGCACAAGAAAAGATAGAAGATACCGAAAATGACGGGAAAGGTACTGCACATGGCAGCCAGGAGTTGACCGACAGGTCAGAGGAAAATGTTGGATGATTGCCCCAACCACTCAGTCACCCTCTCATCTGAACATCCACCAAGAATCTATCCCAGTGGGGGAAACAACTCACCAAGCGCACTGACGAGACGTAACTTTAAAAGATTGTGGCATTGTGCCATCAACAATGGTTCATTGACGGCACATCATGCACAAGCAGCATGACGACATCCATGAAGATGCAGTGAACAGAATGTCTGAGAATTACAAAGTCTTTGTAGGAGGTAAACATCAAAGCCTTGGCAATGAGAGAGATTCAGACCACCATCAAAAAGCAATGAACTCGATCATTTAAAACCTAGAGTACTTTCGTCCTTCGGGACATCCGTTAAAATTGGAACGATACAGAGAAGATTAGCATGGCCCCTGCACAAGGATGACACGCATAAATCGAGAAATGGTCCAAATTTTTTGGTACGGTCATACCACGGCTAATGCGCCCGATCCCATCCGAACTCGGAAGCCAAGCGCCGTTGGGCCGGAATAGTACTGGGAAGTCCTGGTGCTGTACCTTGAAAAAAAAAAAAAAAAAAAAAAAAAAAAAAAAAAAAACCTAGAGTACTTTCCCAACCTGGCACCCAAATCCAATGCCAAGTCATGGCTCCAATTACAAAAGAATAAGAAACAGCCAGGTTACCTACGTGCTAGCAATGCTGGTAAAAAAGCTGCCTCTCTACCGAGCTGAAGTGGAGATGAAGCAGCACAGGATATCCCCACAATGCTTATTGATTGATGTGCAATCAGACTCGCTTTCTTCTTCACTTCGCAACATGCAAACAGATGGAAATCCACACTGGCGCTGTGCGCCCACACAAAGCTCAGAGATAATCAAGCCGCGAACACAGTTCAGATGTAAACTTGCTTCAACAGACCCGAACATCCCAACTCTCGTCACTGTCTCCAACACCACTGTTCGCACATACTCAGCTCTGGATCACCCTGAATACCCCACGCACATACACTATGCAACTCACACACGCACACACTGAACTCTACCTCTAAGCTACAGCGGCTATGGCCGCCTAACCCCTACTAGCTATGGATACTCCATCCTCCTTCGGCCCACTTCGTCCTCGGGCATCTGCAGACCACCTTGCACAAGACGCTAGGGCAGCGCTTCCGCATGGCTCACGCAGGAATGAATGAATGGCTGGACGCTGTGTCTTGATTTATACTTCTGTAAGTCGCTGGTCTGCCCCTTTCCACCGGGCCCATGGTGCACACAGTCCCTCATGGTACTCGCTGACTGTGCAAAGTGAGACTGGGACTGGGTACCGCTGGCTAAGCGAAGTCCGACTCACCACTTGCCCACTTGCCTCTGGTCTGCTGTGAATAACGTGAGAAGAAACTTGAAAGGCCACTTCCGGACCTTCCAGAAGTCTGTGGACTTGGCCTTTCAGGACTGTAGCAGCTACGACCTTGACCTTTCAAAATAGCTACAGCTACGGCCTCTGCCCAACTATGACCCCTACTCGACAGATCTACAGATCGAATCCCTACGGCTACACAGACCTATGACAGACTACAGTCAACTACCAAAACACAGGTCACGGGTTCAAACACACAGGGGTCGGCTACACAGACCTATGACAGACTACAGTCAACTACCAAAACACAGGTCACGGGTTCAAACACACAGGGGTCGACTCGATACTGTACACGGGTGAGGTGAAGGTCTAGGGACCAAGCCCTGGGATTTGCATCTGCTACTGCAAAGGTGAAAACCGTTTCACTCCCGCCGGCCTAAATTCGAGGTCCTTCGAGAATACTTCAGTCCAAGGCAGGACCTTTACCTTTCCTATCTCTCTCATCGGCTCGAACTATATCGGGAGTGGTCTCTAGAAGTTCTGTTCGTGTGAACCAGCAGTCGTCCTCGGGTTCCTGAAAAGAGAATCTAACTTTATACTGTTTCTGTGGACGACCTCTACCTCCCGTTCTGAAGACATCTTCATCGACTATGCCATGAATGTCGTAATTTCCATCCATGTCCGGAGGGATCATGGACCGTCGTGATGGAAACTGTCGACTGGTGGTACAAGGCAGCAACTTTGAGGCATGAAAAACTGGGTAGTTGTGGAGGTGCGTCGGAATCTCTATTGTGTAGGACGGTCCATCCTCTCCGCCCTTAACTTCTAGAACTGGCCACGGCCCTCTGTAAGCAGGTAACAGTTTTTGTGAGATGTTCTCCTCAGGCACAAACTCTTTTGACTTGACCCTGACTAAGTCGCCTATTTGGAACTGTGATGGGCTGCTTATTGGCTTGCTCTATCATTCTATGCTAGGCCTTCCTGAGGTTCTCTACAACGGTAGCAATCTCTTTCTCATGATGTATCGCAAACTCCCTTGTTCCGGGCGGTAGCCTCTGAATCTGATCCCGGTTGAGTCCCTCAAACGGTCTACGTGGTCTAAAGGCCTTATGCAATTCGTTGGGAGTGCGACAAGTAGCTAAGTGCACGGTATTGTTGTATGCGCTGGCTACCTTTGGGAGCATCTCATCCCAATTGACTTGATCTGGTCTAAATTGTCTAATGTACATTCTCAGAACTTGTTGCAGGATCTTGTTCATCTGTTCAGTCTGACCGTTAGTTTCAGGATGACAGCCAGATGACATCAAAAATCTAGAGCCATAGACTCTCATCAACTCCTGCCAGTTCTGACTAGTGAACCGGTTATCTCTATCACTAACTATAGACAGCGGTAACCCATGATCACTGACTTAATGGTCAAAAAACTTTCGTATTACTAAATCTGTACGTGCCTCTGAAGGCAAGGGAACAAAAACTGCATACTTGCTAAATCTATCCACTATAACCATGACTTGGCTCTTGCCATGCCTATTCTCGACTCCTGCATTCATAGAGTCAATGGACACAGAATCTCCGGGCCCATCAGGAATAGGCAAGGGTCTGAGAAGACCAAGAGGGGCTCGCATAGTGGTCTTATTTCGTTGGCACACCTTACAACTGCGTACATACTTTATGCAGTCAGCCTTCATACCAGGCCATGTATACGCATTCATAAGGTTGGCTAATGTCTTCTGCAGACCAAAATGTCCCTCTGTGTCGTGACATTCCCTTAGGATCAAACTACGGACTTCCTCACTGTTGGCGACGCACAAACGGTCCGCTACGTTAGTCTTCTCGAATCGTAACCCATCGGTAGTGCGGTAATCTGGTTTTGTCTCTGGGGCCTCCTTCACTCTCTTGAGGAGGTCACTATAGATAAGGTCCTGTGCATATGCCTCTTTAACTTTTTGTTGCAGGTCTCTCCCTATGTCCAGATGATGAACTATCGCTCCAAAGTAATCAGCCCTCCTATTTAGAGCGTCCGTGACTACGTGATACTTCCCTTTCACTGGCTTGAGCTCAAAGTCAAATTGATCTATCTCGGCGGCCCACCTAGTAAGCTTAGGTGTCATCTTGGCCTGTGTCTTCAACCACCTCAGCGTCTCGTGGTCTGAATACACTTTGAAGTGCCTCCCAAGCAAGTAGTGCTTCCAGTGGTCTAGTGCTTGCTTGAGAACGTAGAGTTCACTCTCATAGGTTGATGTTGCTACGTTCTCAGAAGGCATCCTAACAGATATGAACTCTACGGGTCTATATCCATTGCCGTCGTCTTGCTGTAAAACAGCACCTATGCCGTACTGACTCGCATCAGTAGTAACAACGAATAGCAAGGACGGATCGGCTACCTTGAGGACTGGATATTCTATCAAATTCAGGGCTGATGTACAATCTTTGTCCCACTTCCAGATTGCTTCTTTCTTTAGCAACCTGCGATCCTCACAAACTTTCTATAGTAGTTGGCCAAGCCTAGGAACGACCGCAACTCTGTCAATGTGTGGGGCGTTGGCCAGTCTCTAATCGCTGCTATCTTGCTGTCCTTAGGCTTTATGCCATCTCCATCTAAGACGTGGCCCAAGTACAGGACTTGTGTCTTGGCCCACTCGCACTTTTTCGCGTTGATCTTGAAGTCAGCTTCCCTCAACTTCTCCAAGACTTGCCTCAGATGGCCCTTATGCTCTTGGAGGGTCTTGCTAAAGACTAAAATATCATCTAAGTAGACTACTACAAATCTATCTAACCAAAGCCTAAACAAATCATTCATACAGCGTTGAAAGGTAGTTGGGGCATTGGTTAGTCCAAAGGGCATTACTATAAACTCGTAGTGCCCATATATTGTTCTAAACGTCGTTTTGTGCTGATCATCAGGATGGACCTCTATCTACTGATAACCTGACTTCAAGTCTATCTTTGAGAAGTATTTGCAGCCATGCACCCGATCTAGCAGATCATCTATACGGGGCAGTGGTTCTGCATTCTTCACTATGATGGCGTTAATACCTCTATAGTCAATGCACATACGAAGCTCTCCCTCCTTTTTGGGAACAAAAAGAACAGGTGTGCCAAATGGAGACGAATTGGGCCTAATCCAACCCTTGTTGAGGAGCTCGTCTAATTGCTTGCGCAGCTCCTCTAACTCCCGTGGGGACATTCTATAAACGGCTCCCTTAGGAGTCCTACTGTCGGGCTCTATCTCAATGTGATGCTGGATTGGCCACGATACTACACCTGTAGGCGGCTCAGACAAGTCTGCATACTCCTCCAGCAACTTGGCAATAGTTGGGTTAGTGGGCTCCTCTTCCCTAGGCTCAGTGACCCGTCGTACATAGGCTACAAAAACCTGTTCCTCCAATTGCTCCTTCTTCACGAAGCGCGCGAACGCGGGAACACTGAGGCAGCAATGTGCCAAAGGGGTTATCTACTCCTGACACATGAAATAGGCGGGTTGTCTTCTCTTCGCCTGATGGACTAGGGAGCCTACACTCGTGCTCTCTTAAATGGAGTGTGGCCCCTGCTGCCTCTCCCCAATCCATTCCCAAAACTATGTCGAATGGGAGACTGCCTTCTACGAGGAGAGTCAAGGAATGAAGGACTTTCTCTACCTTTCCATCCTTCTCCAGGCGAAAGTACGCCTGGACTCCCTCTACATAGTCCTCGATTCGCATAGTGTGATTGTCTGCGAGGATGCTAACTATAGGGTCTGCTAACCTTTGGACTTTCAAATTAAGCTTCAGCTTCTGCAGCGCCTTCTTTGCTAATATAGCTGCTCTTCTGCCACACCTGTGAGGGAAGTGCCTAGACAGACTCTAACACAAGCAGTCTCTAGACAGCTGTCTAGACACTGGCCAGCAACCTCTGCCATAGCCACATGTGGTTTGGGAGTTTCTTTGTGGTGCACGCACTCTTCTCCACATGGTCTAGGGGTAGGGGCAGTTGCAACCCCTACCAGCGGTTGCCTTTTGCTGCCTGTGCAACACACCGGGCTTCTCTATATTTAGGGCAATATTTTATCGTGTGCCCAGGATCACCGCAATAGATGCATTGGTCCTGGTCTATTCGCCTTTGCCACACTGTCTGTTCTAAGCCCAATGATTCCCAAGGCTGGCCCTCTGGCCGACCAGGGTGCCATCCACCCGACCTCGAAGGTGACCGAATAGAGCGACAACGGTTTGACGGGGGACCTTGACCCATTCCTCCCGCTTGGCGGTTTCCCCTGCCGCCAATCCCCTGGCCGCTTTGCCCTCTGTCACCAGAGGTCTGGCCCCTTTGGCCCTGACCTCTTCCTCTCCCTTGCAGCCTCCCTCCGGTCGAGACAGCAGCATAGATCCTCCCCTGGCCAGTGTCGTTGTCCTCCTCATCGAGGCCCCACTCAATCTCGCTATATTGGACCTCTTCTAGACCATCCTCATCTAATGTAAGAATAAGGTTGTCTTTAGCCTTGACCTGACTGATGATGGTGTGGCCTTTCCACTTTTTCCCTTTGGCGAAGTCCTTACGCCAGAAAGCGGTGACTGGCATGGACTGAGCCTTGAAGGCAACAACCTCTCTACTCGGCGTATCATACGTCATGTTGGGTTGTTGCTTCTTATCAAAGAAATGCCCATGCAACTTCTCGGGCATAGTAACAATTAGACCACCTGGGGCTCAGTGACCCCGTGGCCAGGAATGGCGACGAGTTCATCCACGGCGGCCTTCAACGCCCTAGCACTGTTCCACTGTCTTGTGTGGACAGTTTGCAACTTGTCGAAGGCCTTGAGGCCCTTGGTGACATCTGCGAAACGCTCTCGCAGGGCGCTAAGGAATTCACTAAGGGGGGTAAGGATGGAGTATGCGACCATGTCATTCTCCCACTTGGCAGCGCGGGCTAATGATCTGGGAAAACTAGCTGCTTCATCTTTAAGGGCATGATGAAAGGCCACAAGGACCTGGTCCTCGGGCGCAATATCTTGGAGATGCACATAGGAGTTCACATTGGCCTCCCAGTTATCAAAATCCTCTCCCGATTTCCCACTACAGTGATCAAGGAACTTGACCTTCACGTGCTCTCTACGTGGCCGCGCCTCTTCTTCTTTAGGGCCCGCTATCTTGGCGCCTTCAATGGCGCCTACACAAAACTTTTGTGTGCCCTCCATAATGGTGCGCAATTGGTGCCTACATGCATCATCATATCCTTTGCAAAATCTTTAAAACGGGTGCGCATAGATTGCAGCGTAATATCCTGGCCCTTTAACTAGTGCAACTGTTCTTGCTGCTCCCTCAGCATCACCTCCACACTCTGTGACAAGACCTCCACCTTCCTTTGGAGATCGACTTGCACTGCCAACTTCCCATGTTCTACTTCGGCGGCCCTCAAATCCTCTTCCATTTTCTCGGCCGCCTCCAGTCTTCTTTTCTTCTCGCGGGCAAGGCGTAGTTTCCACTCTAACGTCTTCTCCTCCTCCATTGCCTGTCGCTTCCTGGGATTCTCTTCACCCTCCAATTCCCTAGCAAACTGTTCCCGCTCCGCCTAAGGGACAAACAACAATGCTTCATCTTCCTCCCCACGGCCAAGTTGGCTACCCACTCGTTCACCATCCTCTCCATCTTAGCTTCCGCCTCCATCTTGACTTTTGTCCCCTGCACTCCACTGGACTCCCCTCTCTCTTCCGTTCTTCTCCTTTCCAGTGGTTGCTCTACTTCTTCTTCTTTCATCTCTGACTATATTGCCGCCAATTTCTCCTCCTATTCCTTTTTCCACTTTTGAAGTTCCTCCTCCATTTGCTTCAACTTAGCCTTTTGCTCCTCCATCAAGGCCAACATCTTCGCCTGCTTAATAAGCTCCCTCTTCTCCAGCTTCTCCTTCCTCTCTCTGAGGATGGTGGCGGCTTTCTCTTCTTGCTCTTTGGTGTATGGGGTGGTACTCTTACCGCTACGCGTGTCAACCATGGTGAAGGATGCACAACCAAGTAACAGTTCCACTCCTCACCACTTAGACTTCCACCCCCTGACTGACTGAACTGACTGACTCTCGAAGGAACACAGAGCCTTACCCTTCGATCCAGCCAAGTTACCACGGTCGACGAAAGCTTTCGCCACCCCTGTACTTTACAAACCAGACCCGGATGCCCCTGCATCTGCGGTCAATCCCACTTGGCTTTCTCTCTGGATCAGGACCCTGTAACTAGGGTCACTAGCCTTGACCTACTTCTAAGGCTGTCACTACAGAGCTCTACTGCTGATCAAGAGGCATTTAAGGAGATCCCCCATAACTCTTTAGGAATTCTTTAACGTCGCAATCAGGACAACGCGATCAGCAGAGCTCTCTCAACACTTAGACAACTGGTTGTGCAGCCCACAACTCAGATTTTGGGCCACCCATGCCACATTGTTCAGCCTGCCGGTCTCTACCAGTCCTTGGGAGGGTTTGTCCTCCGGGACGTGTCAGTCGTTAGACATGGAATTAAGCCCTACTCAGCCCGTGTGGGTTTAGTCAACGCAGCTCTACGACCTCACACACGGAGTCCTATCACCTGGACAAAAGAGACTCAATGCAAAAAGAAGAGACAGACAGACTCAGCAAGTACCATAGGGTGAGTACACATCCATAGGACGAGGGGATAGGCTGAAGGCTTGGCGAGAATATACCAACTCCAGCTTGGTCAATTTTGTGGTCAACAGCTCCGGTCAACGCTGGTCAACACTTGGTCAACTCGCTGGTCAACACCTTGGTCAACGCCAATCAACTCCCTGGTCAACTCCTCAATCACTGTCTTGGTCAACGTTGGTCAACCCCTAGATCAACGCCTTGGTCAACCCTCAACTCGGTTATGGCTGCCTAACCCTTTCTTCCTCACCAACCTCCTTTGTTCTCCTTCTCCCTCCTTCCTTCCTTTCTCTTTCTTTCTCACTTCACCCCGGCTATGGCTTCCTTCACTTTTGCCGTCCCTCCTTCCTCTTCCTTAGCTAGGACTTCTTCTTTCCTCTTCGTCTCTCCCTCCTCCTTCACTCGTCTTTCTTCTTCGTCTTCTCTGTGTCCAAGCTCGTCAGCTATGGCCACCACCTTCTTCCTTGGACCGCACAACAATCTTGTAACGCAATCTTGTATCGCTCATCTCTCTCTCTCTCTCTCTCTCTCTCTCTCTCTCTCTCTCTCTCTCTCTCTCTCTCTCTCTCTCTCTCTCTCCCCCTCTCTCTCTCTTCGTCGTTGTCTTCTGTGCAGGTTCGCGGCACCCTCCTTTATGGCGGACCCTCCTCCTTCGTTGGCGCAGCTACAGCTATGGCGCCCAAACAACGACGGCGCGTGGAATAACGGGAATCAGCTCCGATACCAATGCAACCAGACTCGCTTTCTTCTTCACTTCGCAACATGCAAACAGATGGAAATCCACACTGGCGCTGTGCGCCCACACAAAGCTCAGATATAAGCAAGCGGCGAACACAGTTCAGATGTAAACTTGCTTCAACAGACTATGGCGCATCAGAGCCTGAACATCCCAACTCTCGTCACTGTGTCCAACACCACTGTTCTCACATACTCAGCTTTGGATCACCCTGAATACCCCACACACATACACTATGCAACTCACACACGCACACACTGAACTCTACCTCTAAGCTACAGCGGCTTTGGCCGCCTAACCCCAACAAGCTATGGATACTCCATCCTCCTTCGGCCCACTTCGTCCTCGGGCATCTGCAGACCACCTTGCCCAAGACGCTAGGCCAGCACTTCCGCATGGCTCACGCAGGAATGAATGAACGGCTGGACGCTGCCTCTTGATTTATACTTCTGTAAGTCGCTGGTCTGCCCCTTTCCACCGGGCGCATGGTGCACACAGTCCCTCATGGTACTTGCTGACTGTGCAAAGTGAGACTGGGACTGTGTACCGCTGGCTAAGCGAAGTCGGACTCACCACTTGCCCACTTGCCTCTGGTCTGCTGTGAATAACGTGAGAAGAAACTTGAAAGGCCACTTCCGGACCTTCCGGAAGTCTGTGGACTTGGCCTTTCAGGACTGTAGCAGCAACGACCTTGACCTTTGAGGACTGTAGCAGCTACGACCTTGGCCTTTCAGGCCTGTAGCAGCTACGACCTTGACCTTTCAAAATTGCTACAGCTACGGCCTCTGCCCAACTATGACCCCTACTCGACAGATCTACAGATCGAATCCCTACAGCTACACAGACCTATGACAGACTACAGTCAACTACCAAAACAGAGGTCACGGGTTCAAACACACAGGGGTCGACTCGATACTGTACACGGGTGAGGTGAAGGTCTATGACAGACTACAGTCAACTACCAAAACACAGG
>BFEA01000631.1:748198-762456 GCA_003427395.1 Chara braunii | reverse complement strand
CACACAATCAGCAAGGGCCACGTTGCCATGAACGAGGTAGTAGTCATAGCCATGCTGAAGGTATGGCACGCCAAGTATATATGCTGTTGATTCACTTTAAGGTCCGTGTTTCAGCAGTCATGGGACCACTGAGCACGCGAGTTTCAGGGCAATAGCAGGCCAACTCACCACGTGCTTTTCAGGGCTTCCCTCCACTAAAAATGTGCAAAACTAGAATGAATCTTCTGCTAGAACATGGAACCGTACGCCGCCATGTGTTTTGTCTTTTGTGCAAGTGGTGACGAGTGACGCAAGGCCCTTAGGGCCACTTGTCGTAGGAAACGGAAAAAAAAGAAAGAGAGGAATGAATCTTCTGCTAGAACATGGAACACATACGCCGCATATGTTTTGTCTTTTGTGCTGGTGACGAGTGGAGCAAGGCCCTTAGGGCCACTGCTCGTAGGAAAAAGAAACGAAAGAAAGAGAGAGCTACGGTAGTAAGTAGTTGTAACTTGTAACCCATAACTGCTCGAAAGCAGACCTGACTTCGGATCCAGAACATATATTGCTGGCCTGCTCTTCTTTTACACGAAATTTGCTGAACATCTCTTGAGATGTTGGGACCCTTGCATATGTACTGCTGGGGTCCTCCGCGAAAAAGACTATTCAACAAGGAATACGTGGGCCCTATTTCATTTTTATGTGGGGAGGTGCACCATTGGCTACTTCAGCCGGCCTTCTCCATTTATTTTTTTATATCCTATTTAGTGGGGTGCGTCGCATCACGCGCGCGTGCATGCTTACACATGCGTTATGCGCGGCACGTGTGGAGCTCGAGCGCACACGATACGCCGCAGGTATGGGTTGGAGTATAGGTGGAGTATAGGGGTGATATAGGGGATATTGGGTGGGTTAATAAGGATGTTGGGGGCGGTTCGGGAGTGTTAGGTTCGTGTATGCGGGTATTGGGGGCCGCTATGGGGGTGTGGGTGGGGTTATTAGGGGTTCTGGATCCCAAAAACAAAAACAAAAAAAAGTGCGGGGTGCCCATGATCCCCGACTGCTAGGTGCCGACCAGCCGATCGGTCGGCGGGTTGGCAGCCGACCAGTCAAGGGCCGCCGACCGTCGGGGTGTGCAACCCTGGACCCGGCTGTAAAATTTAGGCCGTGTCCCCATCAACAGCTGCAGTCTGATTCATGCTTTCATGGCACAGACATAACATAAGCGGGCCTAGCTAGACTCAGTCGCATCTAGCATGACTGGACGTTGAAAATCATTAGAGGAGAACTGCCCTTAAGGCTTAAACACAATTCCCTGGTCACAAGTTGATCAACTTTCAAGCGATGAGGTCACTATTGCCTGCAGATGGCTCATTTCATCCTAAGGTTAAGATAGCATCTTACAAGAGCACAGACACGCCAACCTGCAAGATGACCCTCCCTCCATGCCGTATCAATTGGCAGGTAATGCCAAGTCTAGTTTTCCTACACTAACGGCTCACTTCTTTTGTCCCCACCACATTTTACCTTTCCAGCATGTATCTGCAAAATTTCGAGAGCAGATGACACACACCCATAAACAAGGATTGCATCTCTCTCTGCCCTCTCCTATTTTGCAATCTCCCTCCAACAAAGCACTGATGCAACATGAAACTGGGAACGGAGGGACAGAGAGGAGACATGGAACAGCGTAACTCACCTGTGCCCAACCAGCACAAGGGGAGGTACAGTTTCTCCATACATTTGCTTGATCACATCAATAACATCTGAGACAAGAGTCTGACAAGAGTTCCATCACATAAGGACAGACCCACAGAGCAAAGTATCAGAGACTTTTTTTCTTTTTTTTTTTGAAGGTTCATCTGGACTCGGACTCAGGTCTGCATTTCAACAGTTTATGGGTCTGACAACCGAGCTAAGCCCGTTGGCTCACACCTGTTACATTTCATGTCAGGCAACCTCCACACCCACCCACGCATTCCCGTTTCTCCACACCCTTTGCCACACAATCCATCAACTACGATTGTGGAGGAAAAAGGGTAGATCAGAGTCATTTCATGCGAGCAGAGCTCAAACGAGAAGTTGTCAGCACAGATTCACATTAACACCGTGAGGCTGCAAATGAACCAGGGTGGAGCTCCTCAGACCAGAGCACTGCAGTTATTACAAGGATAGTGTGAGGTAGAACACTGAAAGATATGACTCTCTTAAGGTTGCCAAATGCCTCGTCATCTAATTAGCGACGCGCATCAATGGATTGACGAGATTCCCACTCTCCCTATCCCCACTGTCCCTATCTACCATCCTGTGAAGCCACACCCAAGGGAACGGGCTTGGATGAAACTGTGGGGGAAGAATACCCAGTTGAGCTTGACTCTAGTTCGCTTTTCTGAAATGACATGAGGACGTGTAGAATAAGTGGGACCTCTACGGCGTACCACAAAGGCAAACCGTGTCTTGCCATACCCGCAGGTCCCCAACGATGTCAGTTACATCATGAAAAAAGAGAGTCAGGTTACCACATCAAAGCTGAGTTCTGCATCATTTGTTCTCCCACCTTCTCCTATGCATTCTTGTAGACAAAGACACACACGCACGCACATGCACACACACAGGGTTCAACCTCCTGATGAATCAGTGAAAGTCCGACGAAACAGTCTGGTGCTTGTTTTTGTGGAGTTGTACAGCGAACATGAGAATACACATGCACACACATGCACACGCACACACACACATCACACACACG
This sequence comes from Chara braunii, assembly GCA_003427395.1. Classification (NCBI taxonomy): domain Eukaryota; kingdom Viridiplantae; phylum Streptophyta; class Charophyceae; order Charales; family Characeae; genus Chara; species Chara braunii. The sequence continues at coordinate 759,731 of BFEA01000631.1, read as the reverse complement.
CACACACACACACACACACACACACACACACGGTATTCTGCCCTATAGGGCCTATAGGTTTGGGAAATCCTCGACAGTGTGCGTCAAGGTAACGAGGGGAGGAAGTTGGTATCGCCATGATATTAGAACTCATATCCACTTCTTCTTTACTCTTATCCACTTCTTCTCTATGGTGTTCATTATCTTCTACAGGTTTGGGTGTTCATGGATAGGAGAATGGAATACTGCCTTGCCATCCTTGCAGTTGGCTCTTTTCTCACCACCATCTCCCCACGGGTGAGTGTTGCAGAAGGACTCTCTTTGTCGTTTTTCTCAGTTCCCTTTTTTCACTGGTGAGTGACCGTGAGTCAGTGATGTCAAAATGGGATTTGGGAGTTGCATTGCACTAATGTCATCTGACAAGCCATTGTGATCATTGATGCATGCATACTTGTTTTACAGTCTTGTACTACTCTTGCATGCCTCTAGAAGAGCTCAACACAGAGTCAGCAGTGAATTGGGGCTAGAGGAGCCCATGGATGTGCAGCGCTGGTGAACTCTTAGAGGTGGTAGTGTCTCCACAAAACCAGTAAAATGTCTCTCAAAGAGCTAGGTCTACACAGAAACCGGTAGGTGGCTCTCCTTTCCTACAAGTGCTCTCTTGTCCCCTAGCTACTCAATCCCCTCTCATACAGCATAGTGCCAAGCCCACTGCACTTCCGTTCCCCTCTGGAAACCTCCATAGTCAAGTGCCTACCTTAACTCAGAGCTACAGTAGTACAGACACACTTGCGAAAGCATCAGTGGAAATAGGCATCTGTCATAGACACAAAACTGGCACTCCGGATTCCAGATTTTCTTAACTCCTGCAACATCTGGGCTGCGGACCCAGTAAGGCTGCGGACAGCGCGGATTACATGTTTGTTATGTTAGCGATTTTCCAACCGGTGGCAATCTTTTTTAAAGAACCTCAGCAACATCGGAGTTTGGCAAGGCCACTTCGGCATGTGGTTTCTGCTTGATCACAAAATTCAGATCTGCTCGGCATTCTGAACCTTGTTCATCAGATCGATCTGATCATCAATCTATGTCCGAGATAGGTAGTCCCAGTGTAATAATGGTTTTTCCAAGGCCAAAAGGTGTAGCCAAGAATAGGATATTCTTACGGGGATATCTTGATGGCCTCAGCCTGAGGTAGAGCAAGGATGTACTTACATCAGCCGACAGATCAGTATCGTTGCTTGTTTCAGTGAGCCCATGTCCCCTCATGTCCATTGCAACAACACGAGCCTTCTCCTTCATCCGTACTGCTGAGCAACCCCAAGACAACCTAAGAGATGCTCGAAAAGAGAAACCACAAAACACCAGAAAACAAAGATCAGTTGCTCGTTTTAAGCCCCCAGTGCCTCTCTCAGATGCTTTTTCCAACCTCCGGCATGCACGGAGGTCGAGCACCGCACCGTGGCGGGTTTGTAAAGGGTTGTTCGTGAAAGTTTCAAAAGGCGGGGCAGGGTGGAGGGGGATGGTGGCGGTGTTCTGATACAGAGACTCGTTACTTTCTGCACCACGCCGTCCACGGAAAAAAAAAGCAAAACAAAACAGAGAAAACAAAAACAAAATGGCCGTAACTTTCTTGCACCTCAAACAAAAAGATGTTACGATCCTGGTCATTCCCAAAGTGCAAATTCACAATGAAAGACAATGCCACCCAATTGTGAAAGAAATGAAAGCACTTGCAAAGAGATAGAGACCAAAGAAGAGAGAAAGAAGAAGAAGAAGAAGAAGAAGAAGAAGAAGAAGAAGAAGAAGAAGATGTACACCAGCAAGACCAATGACAAATCCCCCTTCTCTCTCCACCTTCCTCCTCCTCCTTCACTTCGCCAATCTTATTCTTCTCCCAATAATAATAATAACAATGAGTGGATGAACCAGAATCAATGTCCGAAGTTCCCTCTTACTGCTGACATCACAATAGGTCCACCATAGTTATGGCTTCCCCCCCTTCTTCCACCTCTCACATGCCTAGGCTATGGCGGACTACTGAGGGCCCTGCCCTCCTGTGCAAAGGACAACGCAAAGCAGCTATGTTGCCGCGCTCCTGTCCAAAGGACAACCCAAAGCAGCTATGTCGCTGCTGACTAAGCCGCCATGCCTGACTCTGCCTCAAGCTTCCTTGGTGCCGCACTACCCCAACTGGGGCCTTCCAGATGCAGCGCCCAACAAGGTGAGGAAGACGGTGTCCACCATAGCCAGGTAGGTACCTCGCCACTTTCCTCCTTCGCCCCCGTCTTCCTCCTCCTCAGGCTGGGCTGCTCGCCATAGCCAGGCTGAGCGCCCAGCTGCTCGTCACCTCCAGGCAGCACTGCCCAAGTCCAGCGCTTGGCTCCAGCAGCATGTCGCCAATCCTTGCATACCGCAAATGAGGAGGAGCTGCTTGCTCCTCCGGAAAATATACCGGCCTACTGGCCTCTTGGGCGGTGACTTCCTAGGCCGAACGGCCTCCCAGCAACCGGTACCTCCTCCCTTTCGGAGGGAAACATCATTTCAGGCTCTGCTATCGTTCGGACAGGCCCTAGACTCGGGCTACTTTGACTGGTACCGGCCTACCTCTAACCTACCGCTACTGGGCCTCTAAAAATGCCAACTTTTTGTCTTCTCCTGCTCGGCCTCCAGTACCCGACACTTCTACCGCTACTTGAGTGGTACCGGCCTACCTGCTACTTGGAGCTGTGGATTTAGCTATTTTTAGGAGTGTTTTTCCCCGCTGCTCTAAGTGTCGCGGGCCTACCCCCGCTACTTGAGTGTTTTCCCCGCCGCAACCCTCAAAGTCACGACCACCGGCCCTGCGGGGCCTTTCAACCAACAAGTACCCTTGCAGGTCACACACACACTCAACCGACAAGCACTCAGACAGGAACGCAAACCAGCAGGCACGCACACACACACAGACTTGGAAACCACAGCAGAATGCGGGAATCTCAGCAAGGCATTCATTCCAGCAGCAAATTCCAGAAATCAGCAGCGTTCTCAGTCTGTGTTTTGGCGGGTCATTACAAAGCAAACAAAACGCCCATTCTGAAACGCAGCTTCTCATGGAGGCCACTGCGTCAACGATGAGCGATGCTCACGGAGGCCAGCACATCCCCATCTACCCAACTTTCCGAAAAATAGAAACAAAAAGAATGCAGTAACCCGTGTTCTGCAGCAGTCTGGGCCCTCAAAACGGGGCCCAGACGACACAGGCCAAATTCGGCCTGCACCAGGAAGTGTGACCACATACTGCCCGTGGGAAAATCAACAGTCTAAGTCAACTGTCAGGTCAAAGGTACCCCGCCCAGGCCCTTGGTCAGATACACTCGCTTGTTGTGTGCAGGTACCCAGACAGCATCGAGGACAGAAGGAATTCGGTTTCAGGCCAATCTGGGCCGTCATCTGCATTGAGATCTGGACGGCTGAGGGATGTAGCATCCGGGGTCCAGACCCCGCGTCAACGCTACATAAGCGCTGACTTCCTGACTTTGACATTCATTCATTCTTGCGTCAATGCTGACTTCACGCGTTGACGACGTGACGCTGGCTCGACGCTGCGACGCTGGTGGACGCTGGCTTCGTGCTGGCATTTGGGAGATCACGGCGACGCGCTGCTGGCTCGGCATGGTGGCTGGCTAGCTATTGTCTTCAAGGCATGCTGACGTGGCAGCTGCCATGCGTTGCTGCTGACGTGGCTGCTGCCACGTGTTCTATTGGCTGACGTGGCCGGACTACGTGACCGGTACTGCTGTTCTGATTCATCGCCACTCAGGAGGAGATCATGACTGTGGAGTAATCGTGGATACGTACCTTGTCATCTTCGACATTGCTCCAGTGCGCTGATGAGGATTTATTGACGTGCCACGTGGCACACTGTAGTAGAACTTTGGATATGCGTTCAGACTAGTGATTATTTGAGGTGGTGATCGAGGAGGGAGCCCGAAGCAGGAGTGGGCCTTGTTCTTTTATTCCTCTCGTTTGTCTAATCTCCCTCCTCTCTCTTTCGTCTGTGTATGATTATCCCATCTCATTCTATCTGGACACGATTCTGATTATTGGTAATCATCAGCAGGTTGACATTCATCTGGGCTTGCATTGTTGACAAGTGTCTTCACGATTGACTGGGTTCATTACAAGAAAACAAAGTGCCCGTTCTGAAACATGGCTTTTACGGAATATTGCGGTTCAAAGGCACACCAGGACTTCCGCACATGTGTCCGACAGCAATTACGATCTACTCTAAGTATCTGACTGTGATAGCCGAGTCGTAAAAGTCCTTGCCCGAGATGCCCTAAGTGCACCCGGTTTTCCTTTTCGTTTTCTTTTGAAAAAAAACAGCTGTCTTTCTCCTCATACGGGGGACAAGCTGAAAAAAATACACCAGGACTACCTATTTTCTTCTCTCAATCTTATATCTACCTCACACTAGCTACCTACCTACCCTTATTTATTATGGTGACTTCATTTTTTAATCTTCTGCACTAGTCCGACCACAAACCCTACCTTAATCTAGCAACAAGAAGCAAGCTACTGCACGGGTAATGGGTTACGCCTATCTACCTAGACTATCTATCCCCTCAGGGTTGAGCCTCCCAGGTAAGCCTATCCCCTCTGGGTTGAATCTAACCCCTAGCGTGGATGGAAAGGGGGCATAGTTACCTCGACCAAGACCCTCTAGGGGGGGCGAACCAACTATCTCGGGTGGTGAGCTGGAAGTATGCAGCAGGAGGTCATGGGGAGCCGAATGGATGGCGTGGGGAATCGAACTCATGAACGCCTGAATACCACTTACGTGATCAACCAAACTAGCTAGGCCGCTGGCCCTCCTATTTTTGCTTCTTGTTTTTCACAAGTACTGCCTTCTGATAGCGGGACGATCCTTTCTGGGGGGTGGGGGTGGGGGTGGGGGGGGGGAGGACTGTGGAACCACCATGGCCTCCGATTCTCAACACACTTGGTCGCCCGCTGCAGATGCACCCGGTAGCCAGTGCCCCAGGGTATCGGTTGCTCAACTGTTAGACTAAGATCTCCTCCTGTTCTCAGGACGACAATATCAGCTCCTAGCCTCATACATACAATGCCTGGCACCATGCTCTTAGCATACCCATTAGTTATAGATTAATATCAGGTCGATCTCAGATTAATGTCAGACGTATCTCAGCCTCAGAAGAATCGCAATGGAATCTCAGATGCAGGTCACATGCATCTCCAATGAATCTCAAATTAAGCTGTCTCTCAGATTAATCTTTTCTGAAAGGATCACACATCATCACAGGTTAACCTCCTCTTAACCTTCCATAAATCTCAGATTAATTGGAAACTAATCTCACATAAGTCAGAGTCTCAGATTAATGCCGACTTGATCTCAGATTAACCTTCTGGTAGCGCCGGACGTGTACCGTCAGCAGCTCTGGACACCAGACACCCGACTGGCCATCTGGATCCTGGACATGCCCGGATGTACCTGTCCAGATGGCCTGATATCGGGGAGGGGGAGAAGGGGGAGGGGGATAAAACACTGTTTTAACGTTGAAAGCACCGTGGGAAGTTGGGGAAGGTTAGGGAAGAGTGTTGCATGGATACTGCATTGCAGGGCCTTCAGAAGGGCATGCTCGGGAAGATGTAAAGATTAGACATGCATGGATGGATGACAATGGATGGCTGTGTGGAGGGATGGATGCCAATGGATGGATAGCGATGGATAGATAGATGGGAGGGTTTCCTCCAAGCTTATCACATGTCAATTTCCCCAAATGTTTGGCTCATGTCCATTAGAGTCGCTAATCCCACTTTCTCCACGTGGCAGTTACCGCAATGAATTTGCATTCTCTCAGCGGGCTGTACACTAACCAAGGCCATTTTTGTAATTTTGAATTTTCTGTATTGCGGGGACCTTACCCGCAAAAGGAACCAGCGGTCTCTATCGGGACTTTTCTACAACAAGTAATGTTCGCGCCCAGGCCCAGATTCGATTTTCTGCTGGGACTTTTGTGGTGACCAGGTCTGCCTTCCTTTTTTTGAGTGATTCGTAGGCCCATGTGCCTCTTCCCAGGTCGTAGGTTGGGGTTCGGTAGTTCTAGGATGATTGTAGAAATAGTTGTGGCCGAATTCTTTGGGGTTCCGTTTGGCGTTTGCTTAGTTTGGTAGAAGGGGGAGTCACGTTTTGGGCTGCTGCGCTATTTTCAGATAGCAGCCGCGCATCATCTTCATCAAGCAGGCAGCCATAGCTGGGGCCATTCCTGCCTGTACCGGAACAGCGCTGATGCAGGGCATCAGGCGATGGTGACAACCTCCATTTCTGCGCTGTTGAGGTTGGTCACTGTCGTCTAGGCAGCAACGGTTTCTTCTTCATCGACGCGCGGCCTTCTTCTTCATCCTGGGAGCTGGCGTTCCTCTGCTGATTGAGTGATCCTGCAGTAATTGGGGTTTGGATACTGACTGGGTGCTTGGGTCAGGAGGGTGGTGTTGGTGCAGATTGTTGGGCTGAGCGCTGTAGTTAGAGATGCACCATAGCCGGGTTCTGTGAGGTGTAGTAAGGGGAGAGAAGTCCCCTTATTATTGTTGAAATTTTGTTTTATAACTTGCTTGGGGTTGTTTCAACATGGTTGTGATTCTCGTTTTCAGGTGCTATTGATTGAGTTGGGCAGAGGCAGTTTTCAACAGAATTAATTCTTTTTCAATTATAATTTTGGAGTGGGCATTGTGTGTACATCTCATCAATCTCGTCATTGGTTTGGTTTGGATTTGCTATCTTCAAGTCTACGTGTCATTGCATATGTACATGGGGACGTAATGTCAATCAAGCACATAACAGTTGGTATCGGAGCTGCAACCGCACGCAGCGAGACAGTTGGTATTGGAGCTGTAACCACGTGCAGCAGCAAGCATGTTGACTGGCCAACAATACTAGGTTGCAAGCCATGCAGACCGGCCCGGAGCCGGGGGGGGGAGGGGGGGTTCACCCAGGTACCCACTGGGCCATGCCCGGCAGGCAGGGTTTAGGCAGGTTCCCGGGCAGTCCAAGGGCCTAAAAAGGTTTTAAAAAAAGGAGGCCGCCCACGACGTTTTTCACAAGAGGCCCAGACACAATCACAGTTGTTTGAACTATGCTGCCTGGCAGGAGGGGAGGGGAGTTTGAATCGGCCGTGCCCGCTGCCACTGCCAGTTGTGAACTCCCTCTGCTGATGCCGCCATGCGCCAAACTCCGAGCAACCATCACCACCGTGTGCACCCTTCGCCATCTTTGCCCAAGGAGGCAGCCATCGCTGAAGGAACCAGCCTTTGTCGCCAGCAACCCTGGGCCAGCCTGCGAGCAAGGAGCAAGGGCCAGCCGCCCCCCGGCGAGCAAGGCGCCAAGAGCCAGCAGCTCTCTCTCTCCCTCTCTCTCTCTCTCTCTCTCTCTCTCTCTCTCTCTCTCCCCACACCTCCCAAAGGAGCGAGGACTGACAAGAGTGAGGGACGAAGAGGATGGGATGACGAGGTCGACATGGACAAAGAGGAGGGAGGGAGGTGGAGGACGCCAAGGACGAGGGTCGAGGGCGGGGGAGGGAGGGTAACACTCTCTCTCACTCTCTCTCTCTCTCTCTCTCTCTCTCTCTCTCTCTCTCTCTCTCTCTCTCTCTCTCTCTCTCTCTCACTCTCTAGTGGATACAGGGTGGAGATAGTGATGCGGAGAAACGAGTTCTGACAGGAGAAGGGACGTAGAGGATGGGATGACAAAGTGGACGAACAGGAGAGGAGGAGGTGGAGGATGACAAGGACAAGGGCGAGGAAAGGGGAGGGGCGTAGGGGGGGAGGAATGTCGAGGAGTGGTAGGATGGATATCAAGGAGGGTGACGAGTGATGTTGAGGTTGGGTGAACTTTAAATTTTTCTTATTTCTTCTTTTCGGGAACTTTTTTTTTTTTTTTTTGGCTGTTCGCAACTCCGCACGTCTACCCTCTTTGGTGATGCTTTTGTCGCATCTCGACTGTGATGTATCTGTTCACGTCAATCAATCAATAAATCAATCAATCAATCAGTCACTCACTCGCTCCCTCCCTCCCTCCCTCCCTCCCTCCCTCAATCAATCCAGATCAATGGATTGATATGATTGATTGATCTTTGATTCATTGTTGGACTGATTGTTTGATGAATTTATGAATTGATGCATCCATTTATTGATTGATTGATTGATTGATTGATTTTACTGATTATCAACCAATTTAATTGCCGTTGAACCCCCTGGGGGATGCGTTATGCGCTCAAACTTTTGCTTGGATGTTCTTGGCTCGAATCTTTAGTGGTTGCATTATGTGGTCAAAATTTCCGGTTGAATCGATTCTCGACCCTGTGGGGGGTGCCCTCATGCTGTCGAAATTTTAGGGGATTCTGACTCCCTGGAGGGGCAACGTCATGCTGTCGAAACTTTTGTTGTACGCCTTGGAGCTCTTTGCTTGAATCTTCCATGGTTGCATCTCGACCCCACGGGTGTGGCATTATGCTGTTCATTTTTTTGTGGGAATTCTCAACCTCGTAGACAGTCGGCGTTATGCTGTCGAATCTTTGTTGATTGATCGGTTGATTTGTTGGTTGGTTGGTGGATTGATTGGTTGGTTGATTTTTTGATTGATTGATTGACTTCCGTGAACAGATGGAAGGATGGGAGAGAGAGTGGAGGAGGGAGAGCATGAGGGTGGGGGTGACCCGGCCCGGACAATTGCACTTTCTTTTGCTGTGTTCGTCTGCCTTCAGGATGACAAAAAATCGCAGCGAGTCCGTGAAGCAGCACTTCACGGACCTGACATTCAGTGGCAGACCTGAGAAGTGACACAAGAATGGCCAATGCGACTACTGCGACCTCCCCTCCTGTCTTCTTTTTGTTTTGGTCCAGATTCCAGAAGTGTTTTGGGTCCCTGAATTCCATCCGGACCATCAGGGTTCAAGATGCCCGGTTGTCCAGTGGTGTCCGGATCACCGAACAGTCCTCCAGACGTTTTTTGGGTCCCTGAATTCCATCCAGACTATCAGGGTTCGTGATGTCCGGTTGTCCAGTGGTGTACGGATCACCGCACAGTGCAAACCGGTCCAGACACAGGTCCGGAAGTCAGTCCGGAGCGTCCTGTGGTGTACGGGTCCGCGGCAGAGATGAGCAACGGGTACCCAGACCCACACCCACCTGCACCCACCCGCACCCACCCGCACCTGCAAGGTCGGGTTGGAGGTGTGGGTGTAAATAACCTGGCCTGGGTCGGGCGAGGGTGGGTCTGAGTTGGCTGGTCTTGATTGGTGGTGGGCAGATCAATGTCAGGCCTGGGTCACCTGCATGGGTGCGTGGCAGGTGGGTGAATGTCTGGCTTGGGTCACCTGACCCACTGACCCAGGATGACCCGCAAGTCGCAGAACCCCCCTTCCCCCCCACCCCCGCCCCCCCGGCCCTCCCCCCCCCACACACACACAACCGTAGGGAAGAGACAAACCAACAAAATGTGGGAGGCCAAACGAAGTTCTCCCGCCCAGGCGCCACAGGTGGCCCTCCCAAAAGAAAAAAAAAGAACGTTGCACGGTTGCGATCCAGCCGCCAGTGGCCTTTGCTACCATTAAAATAACGTCGAGTGAACATACCCGCATGAGGCGGTAAGGTTCACCCCTGGTTTCCAGTCTGGGGATGGGCAAATTTTTTGGCGCCGTCACCCGAGGATGGCGCAGTGACGGTGCAAGGTGGAGCTGCGCTACCGCAGGCTGAGCAGGGAGAAACAAGGATGGTGGCAAGGTGGAGCTGCGCTACAGCACGGAGAAGGAAGGAGGGTGGCCACGAGGTTGCAGGAACTCGGGTGTATCGCAGGGAGGAAGGAGGGTTATGAGGAGGTGGCAGGGAGTCGGGGTGCACCACGATGTAATCCACCGTGAGGATCGACCCAACGACGTAGCAGGCAGAACAGGAGCACCAAGCTGCAATGTGGAGCTGCGCCAATTCCATGCGTGATGGCCAATTTTTTAGCAGTTGATTTTTTTGTCTCAGAAATGTTGACTTGTTTTATTTTGTGATGCCACAATGCAATATCATGTTGTGTGTAAACGTCAGGTCGGGCATGGGCGGGTAAGGATGAAAAAAAGTAACGTTCGGGGTGCGGGCGGGTAATGATTTTCTTGCGGGTGCGGTCCGGATGAAGGTTTTTTACGGGTGTCGGGCGGGTCGGGCGTGGGTGCAAATTTTTGAAAAAGAACTGGTGCAAGAACATTGAGCGATAGCAAATTCCAGAAACCAAGCAGCATCATACACATGAAACCAGATAGTCTTGACCTCGAACCAAAAGCGGAATTGCAACTTGAGTTCCACCAAATAAGAGCACAGCAAAAGCTTACAAGTGACCATGTTGGAATAGTTTCATCATCATCAACAATGAACCAATGTCGAATCCCTATCTGGCGCTCAGCGCCCAGACTACGAATGGCAGATCATATCTAGCTTATCTACAATGCCGCTGGTGACGTCAACAGCTCCCCGAAGTACGAGCAGATCTCGGCCAATGCCATTCGCCTCAAGCACCAGGTATGTCTCACGCTTCACTCACAACCCCGATCCCCCACACAGATGCCACGTGCACCCAAGGAAGCTTCCTGCATCCTCCCTGCTCGCCCGTGAGCGCATAGGCACTTGCGAGCAAATAGTGAAGCATGCAGCAAGTGCCCGAATGTCCAGCCAGCAGCCAGGCCCTTTCCGTTATGGAATCAGGCTGCCAGTCGTGGGCTGTCTGGCTGGCCTGGGCCTCCCCACGGAAGCTTCCGGTAGGCCCCAAGTGGCTGAGCCCGTCCCAGGGAATCTTCACAGGGCCTGGGGTGCTTACCCGTGTCCAACTGCCAGCGGCCTGTGTTCAGTTCATGCCCCGTGTCTGGCCCAGGACCTGCCTCAGGTACATTTGGAAAAAGGCAGGCAGGGCCTGGGCTCACTCAACCAACTGGCACTGCGCAACTGCCTGAATTTCCCAGCTGTGTCAAAACCCAAAATAGGCCTTTCGTCACTGGACAGGCCCGCCTTCACTTAGGACAGCCGTTCTTGCTGAAAGCAGGGCCCAGTAGGGCTGACCGAGGCCTTGAGCCTCGCACTGGGGTGGACTGGGTCATCTTTGAACTTTTTTCTTTTTTTTTTACGGGCTAGCAGTACGTGTGTAACGAGCGTGAGGCTGAGGGTGAGCCGAGGGAGAGGAGAGAGAGGGAGAGAGTGAGAGCACACACACACACTCACTCACTCGACTCGACGGACTCGGACTGAGGGTCGGACGCAGACACAGTGGTAAGGCACAAAGTCGAAGTCTTCGATTCCGAATGCCGAAACAGCAAGTCACACTGAGTACGAGTACAGCAGCAGAGAACTGGTACGAGACTGCCCCCCCCGTGTACCGTACGGGGAGCCGGTATAAGTACCGGTGACACGTACGATACCAGGGGTATTTCTGCAAAGGCCCCGAGGGCAGAACTGAAAAATGCAGTATTTGAAAGTGGCGCCCGAATTGCAGCATGGCGCCAGTTGTCCAAAATCCTATGGT
>BFEA01000631.1:719601-729829 GCA_003427395.1 Chara braunii | reverse complement strand
GTGTTCGAATCATACTTGCAGCTCATGCGCGGGGTGCCGCGCGCACATGCACGCACACACAAGTGATGCGGCGCATTAAAAAAATAGAGAAACAAAAATGTCCTCGTTGTGTTCAGCCTCTTTTCGAAAGGATCCCTAGAGTATATTAGCTAGGACCCGACGTCATGCAGAGATACACTTCAACCTTGTACTCCCTGAGGGTGGCCAGAGAATATATAGTCTAGATTCGAATTCAGGTCTGTGCATGTCGGTTATGGGTCATCATTTCTCTGTTTTTGCGCTTTTCTTTTCTTTTCTCGTTTTTCTTTTCTTAGGAATACGTGCAGTGGCCCTAAGGGCCTTTACTCACCAAATGCACAAAAGACAAAACATATGGTGGCGTATTATTCCACGTTCTGCAGAAGATTCATTCTAATTTTGCACATTTCGTGAGTGGTGCAGTCAAGCCCTAAGAGTCACGTGCAGAGACCAACAGGCCCTAGCTACGTGAGCAACCCATAACTGCTGAAACACAGACCTGAATTCGAAACTTGACTACATATTCGGCCAGCTCGTGGTCTTTTTCATATTCACTACCTGCCTCGATTTAGGTGGGGGGGTCTGCGCTACATATATGCGACGACCCTTCGGATAGCCTGCATGGGCCGTATGAGCCATGTTAAGGGGAACCGTTATGTCTCTCTCTCTCTCTCTCGCCCCCCCTTGTATACACACACACCCCTTACAAAAAAAAAAAAAAAAAAAAAAATGCATCTGCGCCCATCACAGACACCCCCTCAACCCCAGCACCCCCCACCCACACCAACCCCCCCATCCCCACACCAAAACCAAAATTTTATTGCAGATTCGGGGTCCTCTCGCCGAGCGCAGAACGACCCCGGTTTCGAAAAAAAAATAAAAATAAATTCTGGGCGGTTTTTTGTCCTGCCCGGTTAACCCGGGCGGGCCCCCCTGGCCCAACCGGCTGGGCCCAGCCCGGCAGGGCAGGCCCGGCCAGGCGGCGTCCTCACTCAGTAAAAAAAACAAATTCAAGGTCTCCCATGTCTTAGATTGGTTGAGCGGAGAGTGCCCAACTCATCCATCTGCTTAATACCCACTTCCACTTCAAAACAAATCGGTGGGCAGCTTGAGAGCAATTCGCTTATCAACATGCGCTAAGACGTTCACAAGCAATCAAAATGTCCATAATCATCAACCATGTAAAAAGTTAAAAACCTCCGCATCTTGTGCACCAAAACAGTGCCCTGTCTCTTCGTCTTAAGCACAAACACAGCACCCACAGTTTCACATACAAGGAGGCCCCACCAAAGCTCCCATGTGACAACAGACGCAGGGCTGCCAAAAGCACGCGCGTATCTCTTATTGTGTGTGCATGTTTTGAGCTGTCACCACAACAACCGCTTTTCCACCCAGACGAGTAGATCCGAAATTGAAACAGCTGTGCCTTATAATTTTCTCTCAAGTTAAACATGATATTGTCAATGGTGGTTATGTTTTGCTAATTGCGATGTTTGGATGAAAGCTCATGAAACATCTGTTTTATTGTGTTGTACTCTGAGAGGTGCAAGGTCCACCACATCGCTTTTCCACCCAGACGAGTAGATCCGAAATTGAAACAGCCGTACCTTACAATTTTCTCTCAAGTTAAAGATGATATTTTCAATGGTGGTTATGTTTTGATAATTGCGATGTTTGGATGAAAGCTCATGAAACGTCTGTTTTATTGTTGTACTCTGAGAGGTGCAAGGTCCACCACATGTGTCGAACGTGTACACACCTATTTGCTTTTCAGCACACCTGCACCTTGTGTTTTGCCTGTTCTCTCAATGATGCTCATTTGTATGCATTAAGTAGTTCTGCACGAGGGGAGGGAGAAAGGAGGAGGGAAAGGGGAGGGAGAGGGGGTGGGGGGGGGGGGAAGGAGGAGACTGGATGGAGGAAGTAACCGAACAGGAGAAAGACGAACCTCATAGGTCCCCAATGCTCGGCAGCAGAGCAGACCACTAGAGAATGGCACAAGAAGCCAGTCAGTGTTCACGTTGCACAGAAAATTGATTTGAGGAGCAGGAGTTGCCTGTGGTAAGTGGCCTACCCAACGCTGCACAGGAGGGAGAAAGGAGGAGGGAAAGGGGAGGGAGAGGGGGTGGGTGGGGGGGAAGGAGGAGACCGGATGGAGGAAGTAACTGAACAGGAGAAAGACGAACCTCATAGGTCCCCAATGCTCGGCAGCAGAGCAGACTACGAGAGAATGGCACAAAAAGCCAGTCAGTGTTCACGTTGCACAGATAATTGATTTGAGGAGCAGGAGTTGCCTGTGGTAAGTGGCCTACCCAACGCTGCACAGGAGTGGTTCAGGTGTGCCCTGTGGAAGCACTGCATCCAATTCTTGCAGTTGCAGTTGCTGTATCAAATGGGGCGGAGAAGACAGATATCACGGACAACCTGGCTCCCACACGCTAAGAACACAGAGGCACGCCGACGGCAAGGCACTGCCATTCCAGCCCCGGTATACAATTAGGACATATCATGTCAAAGTGACATATACACGAGTACAATGTTGTGACGTACACACGAGTACACTGTTGACCGTCGTCATACGTGCGAAAACAAAGGCTTGCACGCACCATACCCTCATAATCCTCATTATACATGCATCCAATCAAATGCTAGCCGAACCTCAGGTGGGCCATCACAGTGTCCGTTAAGCAAGTTGCATGGGGTTCCACAGCTGACATGGCAATAACAGTCAAATGCCTTAGCTGCATGGGGTTCCACAGCCTGATACAAAGTAAGGGTGCTTAGCTGTTGCAAGATCTGGTCTTCAAATGTTGTCCTTGGTGGCAATAAACTTTCCGCACAGCGCGGTGCAGGTGGTTCATGTGGGAGTCTGGCAAGGATGGGAGGGGGTCCAATGACGGGTGCATCCAGATCCCCAGCACTACATGTGGGACATGAACGGAGAGGATGTGGCGAGTGATGACATTGGGGATTAGACCGCACAGTAGAGACACGTACTCTACATAACAACTCCCTGAAAACATTGATGACACATCGCATGTTGCTGGCATGCTAGCAGGAAAGTGGGCTCACACTCACACTTATCCACGCATAGTGGTCACATGGCAGCAGGCCGCAACGGCATATTGGGCAAGTAATAAGGGGGTTGAGGGGATGAATGGAAGACAGAGACGGGGTGGCAGTTTTCATGGCAGAGGCTGGCAGTGACCATGCCTTCAAACTTCAAAGCATACTTGCGGCGCACTTGTGCGGTGCGCCATGGGGTGCGCGTGCATCATGCGCTTTGCGCAAATTAGCGCTGAGCAAATGATGCGCGCGTTCTTTTTTTTTTTTTGGGGGGGGGGGGTTTGTCTTTATAGACGAGAGAGAGAGAGAGAGAGAGAGAGAGAGAGAGAGAGAGAGAGAGAGAGAGAGAGAGAGNGAGAGAGAGAGAGAGAGAGAGAGAGAGAGAGAGAGAGAGAGAGAGAGAGAGAGAGTGCAGGCCAAGGTCCTCTTTAATGTAAAAAGGAGGGTCACTGTGCAAGGAATTCGCGGGATCCTTCCACTCAGTAAGCGAAGGCCCTATCTCCAAGCAGGGGCGGGCACTGTATTTGCAGAAGCAAGAGCGGGCCATGAATATATAGTGTGAATTCAAATTCAGGTCTATGTTTGAGCAGTTATGGGTTGCTAACTTAGCCAGGCCCTTTTGGGCTCTGCACGTGATTCTCAGAGCTTCTCACTGAATGTGCAAAATTAGAATGAATATTCTGCTAGAACATGGAACCATACGCCGCCATATGTTTTGTCTTTTGTGCATAAGTAGTGGACCGAGATTTAGGGCTACTCCGCCTATTCCTAAGAAAAGAAAAACAAAAAAAGGAGAATCGCGTGCAAAGATCTGGCCTAGCGAAGTTAGTAACCCAAAACTGCTCCACAGACCTGAATTCAAATCCAGAGCATATATTCGTCCTGCCCACGCCTTACTCATACTTGAACGACCATCTCTGCTTCATGATGAGGTCTTGCCAATTTTCTGCAAGGGTCCTTCGGAAAAGAGATTGGAAAATAGAACATTCACACACAGTTTTTAGGCTTAATGTGTCCCCAATTTTTTTTTGTTTGCACTCAAATTTTTAGAAGGGAGGGGGCGTGTTTGATCATCACACCCTGCCCTTCCTGAATTTTTTTACTGACCCATATTTCGGGGATGCGCCGCATCACCTGCGCCGCATCACATGCGCGTGCGCTCTGCGCCACATGTGCCGCGACCCCGCGCACGGGATGCGCCGCAAGTATGCTTCAAAGTGATCAGAGCAGAGATTACGCAATGCACATGCTAACCAGACTGTACCCGTATGAAACACGATGGCATGGTGCAGCCACGCACCGTCCTCTGAAGGGCCCCTGCACCATCAGTGGCAGAATCTGTCTGATCTGCACAGGGAAGAGACACAGCCTGGCCAGGTAGAGGGGAGGAGGGAGGGTCGGCCAGATTGTTCTCTGCACAGCCTGGCCAGGTAGAGGGGAGGACGGAGGGTCGGCCAGATTGTTCTCTGCAGCAAGATTGTTCTCCCATAGCTGCAGAGCTTGCGACCACACATCCGCATACTGTTCCCGATTGACAAGCCAGGGCGAGTTGGACTCTGCCACTCAGTGATCGTATCGGTAATATTGCCCACCCAGTGCACCCTACCACCATTATCCCACAGGGTCCATGAATTATCCGCAAAGGTAGCATTGAAATGGCCCGGGCAATAAAGATGTATGTGCAAACATTTGGGTCCATCTCAGGCACATAATTCTGTGGAGCAGCCTGGGGCTGCAGTTATCCTCCCATATATACAACACTTCCATGCTCATGCCAGCTGCAATACTTTCATCCACTGGGCAAACAGCTCGCTGCTCTGCTTCTATCCTGCAGACAATGTCCACAAAATCAGAAGCCGTATAGGGGTTGCATGTGTGTGTTTTAAATTTTCACCACAACAGCCCCTGTTCCACCCAGATGAGTAGATGCAAAATCGAAGCACCTTTAATCCTATTGCATGTGTGTGTGCGTGTGTGTTTTAGACTGTCACCACAACAATCCCTTTTCCACCCAGATGAGTAGATCCAAGAGTGAGGTAGCTTTACGTCTATCAAGTTGTGTATTGTCCCATATCTATCAACTAAAAGAGCGCACTCTGCAAAGACAACGAAAAGAATAGCAGACAACACGAAGCACACAGAAGCTGTTGTTCTACACAGTTCTTTCTTCTCTTCCTTCCTTTGCCTTTATTTATGGTTTCTCTTTTATTTCCGTTAGCTCC
Source organism: Chara braunii (assembly GCA_003427395.1). Classification (NCBI taxonomy): domain Eukaryota; kingdom Viridiplantae; phylum Streptophyta; class Charophyceae; order Charales; family Characeae; genus Chara; species Chara braunii. The sequence goes on along the minus strand of BFEA01000631.1, from coordinate 724,523 downwards.
CCATGTACTGTGCCTCTCACATAGGCTTGCCTCATTGATGTAGTTCAGACTGTTCAGAGCAAACTGCCCATATCCATGTGAGCCATAACAGCCCACTCGCACTACGAAGAGGAGGCAGAGTAAAGGGGGAGGGGTAACGTGGAATGCATACACACCTGTTTGCTTTTCAGCAGATCTGCACGTTACATTTTGTATATTCTCTTACTGATGCTCACGCATATGCATTCAGTAGTTCTGCACGAGGGGAGGGAGGAGGGAGGAGGGGAAAGGAAGGGAGTGTGTGTCTGTGCGTGGGTGAAGGGAGAGGATCAGGGGGCTAGGGGGTGTTCAAAGGCAGGTGTGCAGCTTTGAAAAACACCATAGCCATTTGTGCAGGTTGTGTAAGCAATTTGGAATGGCACATGATGCATAGCAACAGCCTCCCAAAATAGCACGACGTTTTTGTCTATTCTCTTACTGATGCTCACACATACGCATTCAAAGTTCTGCACGAGGGGAGGGAGGAGGGAGAAGGGGAGAGGAAGGGAGTGTGTGTCTGTGCGTGGGTGAAGGGAGAGGATCAGGGGGCTAGGGGGTGTTCAAAGGCAGGTGTGCAGCTTTGAAAAATACCATAGCCTTTTGTGCAGGTTGTGTAAGCAATTTGGAATGGCACATGATGCATAGCAACAGCCTCCCAAAATAGCACGACCACCTGTACAGATTGCCACCAAACCTTCGACTGGGATGGTAAGCCGCTCTTTTCAAGTCCATGTATTAAACGTGGGGAGGAGAATTGCCCTGCACCCTAGGAAATGGCGGTGCACAATAGGAGGGACAGGCAAAGGCAATGGGCCTCGCACAGGGCGGAGGGAAGGATGGCACAGGACAGCAGAGGTTCCGAGAAGTGGGCGCAACGGCTCTTGAGGTGCCCCATTGCCCCTGCACAATCCTGTGGGCAAACCAGCTGCCAAATACCCCTTAGGTACACAAATGTCCATGATCCGAACTACCAACTGCTGGATCTCCTGGGGCATACTGGCCTTTGGGGAAGATTGGATATTGGTCACAATTATCATCAACATGCAATCTCAACCGTCTAGTAGGCTGACAATAAAAGTGATTGACATGCAACCTTTCCCAAACGGACTTCCACCATATTTTCCCTGTCCTGCGAAAGTCCCATGCCATCATAATTCAAATCACAAACAAGGCAGATCCTAAGTTGCTCACACCATGCAATAGCATGGTCATCCTCAGACGAAAACGAGTGGACGAAGAAAAGGGAACGGTCCCAATCATTACCATCACCGACTTAGGCAACTGATTTGCAACAACTGTGCAAGTCCTGCAACCTTATACATGTATACATTTGGCAAGGAGAAAGGTAAGTTCCACCAATCTCATGTTTCTAACTTAGCCTGTATGCTCCACAATTATTACATCTTTCACTGAGCCACTTTGGATAGGTGGGGGAAGAACGGGAATATTTCGGGGGGAGGGAGGAGGGAGGCAGCAGGAGAGGGGAGTCAATGAAGAGGGAGCAGGGAACGGAAGGTGGGGAAGCTGAGGGGAAGGGAAGGGAGGAGAGGAGGAAGAAAAGGAGAGGTGGAAGAGGAGAGGGTGTGGAGAAAGGAAAGGAGAGAAGTGAGCAGAAAGAAGAGAGGCCCGAGAAGGCAGGCAGAGAGGGGGAAGGACATGGATGGGAGGACAGAGGGGGGAGGACCAAGGGGGTCGGACGGGGCAGGGGAGAGGGTAGTGGGGAGGATGGTGGCGGGTGGAGAAAAGGTGGGAAGGACGGGGGAGGAGAAGGGGGAAGAGGGACAAGGAGAGAAGGGAGACGAGGAAAGAAACACAGAGGAAGGGAAGATGGGAAGAGGGAAGAGATGGAGAGGACAGGGGAAGGACAGGAGGAGGACGGGAGGAGAGGGAGGAGGGGAGRGGGGGGGRGGGGGGGRGGGGGGGAAGGAAGAAGGATAAGCCGAGAAGAGAGGAGAAGAGGGGAGGAGAGGGAGGAGAGGGGAGGAAAGGAGAAGAGGGAAGGGCAGGGGGATGAGAGGGCCAAAGAGAGGGGGGCAGAGGAGGGAGAAAACAGGAAGGAGAGAGACGGGGGAAGGGGGAGGAGACGGGGGAGTGGGCAGAGGAGGTAGACCTTAGGAAGGAGGCAGGAGAGTGGAAGATGGAGCACAAATCAGTGCAAGGAGGGGGGAGGAAGGAGGGCAAGAGGAAATCACAGAGAGCGAGGAACAGAAGAAGAGAGAGCAGTGAGGAGACAAAGGAACGAGGACAGAACATGAGGCAGAAGGAGAAGGCCAAAAGGATAAGAGGGAAAAGGAGGCAAAAAAGACTGCGAAAGTGGATAGGTGCAAGGCAAAACAAGAACAAAGTGAGAAGCCCAAAGAAACAAGAAAACGAATAGCCAGGACGATGCCAAACAAGGAACAAAAAGACAAGAAACAAATGAAGGAAAGCAGAACAAAGGAAAACAAAATGGAAGAAAGGAAGAAAACAAGTGTTTCCCAGGTACAGAAGGAAGATGATAAGGTACGGGTGCAGAAATAGGGAGAGGAGGAAGCAGAGAAAACATGGAACAGGAGATCTTTTGTTACCCTGAAGGCCCGAGTATGCCTTCCATGCCTCCACTTGATCCTTCTAGCTCATCAGTATCACCACATCCACGGTTGTTATCACCACAGCATTCAGGTGGACATTCTGTGCGATCTTGCTGCCCATCCTCCTGAGCTTCACCCGTCGCCGGCCGAGGCTCCAATACATGTTTTACCTCCTCTGGAACACTATCCATTCTATCCATCCTCGCATCCTCCTCCACTGACTCCAAAGATTCTGTTTCGGAAATTGGCTCAAATACCCTTTGGGGTTCAAGTGCTCTGGGGCTTGGAGGGCTGAAATATTCTCCCTCAGCCAGCCTCATGCGAAGTGCTCCCGCACGTGGCGATCGAGTGGGGCTACCAGATGCAAAAGCAACACCAGGCGGAGAAGTTCCACGTTGTGTTATCACTCGCGCTGCACTCCTTACATGTGGCACTGGAGGCAAACCAGGGCCGATGTCGGCATGAGGTTTCATCACTGGGGGTAAGGGTGGCACTTCTGGAATGCCCTTGCCTGAAAAAGAGGCAAACAAAATGCAGGTTGTAAGTGGAAGCAGCAGCACAAATCAGAAACCACTCAGCACTGTTGGTTCCTAGCAGATCAGAAAAAGCTTGACCGCTGACCAGCGGACCACCAAACACCGTGACAGAATCTGAAATGCATCTGCCAGAAACAATTGCAGAATTCAGATCCTGAAACATGGTAGTGCAATTAGCAATTATCAGTACAACCAACTAATTTCCAACAGCATTCGAAGAGTGACTCACGAGTCACGACCATCCTTGACCAGTCACGGAAGACTTTTGGCTGATCAACTGCAGTATCTGTTCTGACCACTTCATTATCTTCTTTCCAAAGAGAAATAATCACTTGATAAACCAAAAAGACTATTACTAAACACAAGCTTGACACCTTCACACAAGTTTTTGGACACTATTTTGTACTAGCTCAACATTTACCCCTCCCTATATGTATGCATACATGGTCAGACCGTTTCAGGCTCAACCTCCTGACGTGTCATTGAAAGTCCGACAGAACAGTCTGTCACTGTCACCCTTTTTCCCGTGGAGTTGTTTTTGGCGAGCACACACATGCGCGTGCATAGATAGATAGATAGATAGATAGATAGACATATATATATAGAGAGAGAGAGAGAGAGGGAGAGGGAGAGAGAGAGAGAGAGAGAGAGAGAGAGAGAGAGAGGGAGCACCAAATCAAGCAATCAAGCAATCAAGCCATCAAGCCATCACACAATCAAGCAATCACACAATCAAGCAAAGACATATTCACAAGTCAGAATTGCAAATAATAATAACCAAATTGTGAAGAGGAGAGGCAATGAAGAATGGAGGGGACAAACATCTCACCTTGATCATTATCACACCCATCCTCGGTGGTAGCCACTACGCTGCTGGTTCCATCACTTGGCAATCTTCCTTTCTTCACACCATCACATTTGTTCTCTCCCTCAGCATCCATGTTTCCCACCGCCCCCTTCTTTCTCTTCTTTCCCAGCTTCTACTTTCCTCCCTTGCTAACCCACCACCAGCCCTTCCTGTGCAGAGCTTCGCCTGACTGTCAATAAACAGAAAGACAAGCGATTGATCAGTGCGGAGACCTTGGAGGCCACAACAGCACTTCCTCTTCACTCGTAAAAGAGTAGAGGCAAAGACCAGTTGCACTTCTTTACTCTTCACTTGGAGGGCGAACTCACATGGGAGAAGCTCACTCGGCAAGCCCCATTTGTCATTTGTTCACAGTAAGATCAACATGTTTGTAAATGCAGCCCAATCGCTGGACTCCATAACCATGGAATAGAGAGAGAGCCGATAGACTGATCATTCAACTACACGCGAGACCCAGTTTCCAGGTTTGGGCCTTCGGGTGGCGGGCCCGGGCCGGGGAAAAAAAAATAAATTGAAAATGGCGACCGTCGGCCGTACAAAGAGGCGCGGCCTGGGGAGGCCTGGCGACCATCTTGCATCCATCGGGTCCGGTCCGTTGCCCACCTGCTGTCGGTGTCGTGGCGCAGCATACTTTCAAGTGGCTCATGCCCGCCTGCTGTCGCTGTCGTGGCGCTTCGCCTTGCACCCGCCAACACGCGCTCGCAGCCGCCCGTGGTGCTTGCTGCCACTTCGCCTCGATTCATTCGATTTTGCTCATCCTATCGACGGAAGTAGTGTGGGGCCAGCCGGGATTCGAGACTTACCTGTTGGGCAGTGTGTTGTTTATCCTGTCGATGTAAATCTCTCTCTCTCTCTCTCTCTCTCTCTCTCTCTCTCTCTCTCTCTCTCTCTCTCTCTCTCACACACACACACACACACACACACACACAC
>BFEA01000631.1:690240-702542 GCA_003427395.1 Chara braunii | reverse complement strand
GGCGGGGGGGGGTTCCTATTTACAAGAGCATCAAAAGAAGATAATTTACAAAAAAACTTACAAAAAATTGCAAAACAAGAATTAAAATAAATTAATTACGATTCAAATTTATTAAGGTTATTCGAAATTAATTTGAGAATATGCCTTTGGAAAGAAATAAAAAAGAATCCGAAGGAGAAACTTGCAAAACGAAATCTTTCGCTGAAAATATCAAAAAAGGAAAAAGAAAACAATTAGTTTCGAAGAAAAATAAATTCCAATTTGGGTTTAAATTTATTCGAAATTAATGTTGGGGCATGATTTTACAAGAACGTGATAATTTTGAAAAAGGAATTAAGTAATTATGATATATTCCTGAATTTCAAAAAAGAATTTCGAAAAAGAATGATCATAAGGCATTTTCGAATTTCAAGAAAATTTTCAAAAAGGGAATTTTATGAATTAAAACATACGAGAGAAAGAACTAATTAAAATTATTTTTGAATTTCAAACGAGAAATATCAAATAAGGAATTTAATTAATTCTATCGTATTTTCAAAAGTTCTGAAAAAGAATGAATACAAAATAGTTTCAAATTTTGAAAAAAGCAATGTTGAGAATAATTAATTAATTTGAACGAAAAGAATTTGCAAGGAATATAAGTGTGAGCGAGATACAGAAAACCAAGTTGCGAATCACACAATTGTCCAAGTAGTCGTGTCCCAAGCAGAGAGTACAAATGCACCGAGAAACCATCCATTTAGAGCAATACAATGAAGTAATGAGCCAATGTTCACGCCCGTAGGCCACACCAACACAGTGTCCAAAGTCGCTCTGCTCTGTCTGGCGCCCATCGCCCAGCCTACTCTACCCGACTATCCTACCTACAGCTGGTTCACGCAACAGGATCACTTCGACTCTCGAAGACCAATGCACATGACTGCCAACACCATCGTCGACCTCTCTTCATGTACCAGGTACATATCTCGGCACCCTCAATCAAACCTTGATAACCCCACTCTGCGCCTCCTTTCCTGAAGACCACAAGATTCGCCCGCTGTACCCCCTGGCGCCCAGCAGCCCGCTATGGCAGCCTGCGCCCCACTTCACCTCTATGTGCCCCGTCAACGCCCTTGGCAGCAGCGCAGCATCAAGCGAGAGCGCAGCAGCATTTTTGAAATGCCAGCACAGGCCAAGATCCCTGGCCTGGGCTGCCTCCCTTCCTCTATCGAAGTGGCAGCTTCCTGGATGCTGCATGTGGCCGGGCTGGAAGCTTCTAGTAGCTTCCGGTTGGGCCTCAGACCCTGCGCCCAGGCCCAAGACTACAGTTGAGGGCCTGGGCCCATTATAGTTGGGCACAGCCTGAGTCTCCGGACTTGGGTTGTTTGCTGCACCTGTGCAAGGTTCCCGGGCAGGTGTGTCAACAGTACTGCATTTGTCAAGGCCGACGGCCTGCTTCCCAATGTCTCGGCCCTGCTTTGTGTGAATGTGCCCAAGCGCAACTGTCAAGGCCTGGGCCAACTGTATGACGCAGCTTTGTGAGGCTCACGCGTCTACCCAACCAACTGGCGTGCTGCAAGAGCCTGAATACCCACACATGGAAATGTTGAATTTTGCCTTTGACGAATATTCAGGCCCGCCTTCACTTAGGGCGGGCACTTGGCTTGCTGGGGGCCTTACCCCAGATCATGTGATGTCTCATAGGGCCCCTTGAGGGCTCGTTCCTCACATTCCATCCCCCTTAGCTTCGAAAGTCCGCTGAGATACTTCATGCTGGTGCCTTCCCCTTTAGCTTCTTCTCATACTCTGCCCCAATCTGAGGAGTTGTCTTGATAAGTTCCTCTCTTGAAATCCATCAATCTTCCTTCGGATGAGTATGATGCCTGAAATGTACTTTGTACTCCCTTGCAGGTTTAGGAGGTCTTCCCCTGCCAGATGGCTTGGGAACAGGTGTCTCTGTGATCCGGATGTCGTCGACGTCCACGTGGCCATCCATCGTTGGGGGCAGCATAGATCTTCATAATGGGAACTGTGCTGTCTCAGTGAAAGCTGCAAGCTTGGAGGCGTGAAAAACAGGGTAAGTGCGTAGGTGACCAGGGATACGAATGACGTATGAGGGACCATCCAAATCATTCCCCACAATGTCTAAGACTTCCCAGGGACCGAAATATTGAGGCATTAGTTTCCTAGAGATGCCAAACTCTTGTCCCAACTCACTAGCCTTGACCCAGACACGTTCCCCTACCTGAAATGTGGATTGTCGGCGACGCTTATTCTCAGAAGCTATCATGGCTTGCTGAGATTTCTTAATGTGTTCGACAGCCTGCTGCAACAATTTCTCATATTGGACACCAAATTCAATGGTTCGAGGGGTTGCAGCAGTTCGGTTTTCAGGGAGGAGGAAGTCTAGAGCAGATCTAGGATTCCATCCCAGATGCAGTTGATTCGGACTGACGTCGGTGGTGCTATGTACAACATTGTTATACAGACTAGCGATGAGAGGTAATTTCTCATCCCAATCATCCTGGCTGGGCTTGATGTAATGCCTCAGCAGATGCTACACCACTCGGTTCATCTGTTCAGCCTACCCATTGGCTTCGGGATGATTGCCAGAAATCATTTGAAGTTGGCTGCCTATCTGTTCAGCGGACTTCTTCCACATCTCACTTGTGAAACACACATCTCTATCACTAAGATCGTCTTTGGAAGTCCAAAGCCACGCACCCAGTTGTCCATGAACAACTTAATGACGTGCTCAGTCCTGACAGTCTCTAGCATGGCAATTAGTCTAGCATACTTAGTGAACCTATCCACTATGACGAAGGCGTTCCTCTTGCCATTCTTGCTGGTCACAAGAGTATCCATGAAGTCCATGGAGATACTCTGTCCTGGGCCAGCAAGAATGGGCAGAGGCTTGAGTAACCCAAGCGGAGCTTGAGCCCGCGGCTTGTCCCGCTGACAGACCTGGCAGGTCTCTACATACTTCTTTACATCATCTAGCATGTTAGGCCACCAGAATCGCTGTACTAAATTAACACTAGTCTTCTTATAGCCGAAATGTCCCGTTGCGCCATGGCATTCTCCTAAAAATAAACTACGTAAAGTCTCCCTAGATGGAACAACTAACCTTTTAAACCCTGCCTTTTCAGGAAAGAGAAACCCATCCACCATCACAAACTCGTCACAGGTAGCCTTGTCTTTGGCCTGCAGTTTGTTGATGATGTCCATCGTGATTGGATCTTCCTTGTAGGCTTCCCCCAAAGATCGAGTAACGTCCTCAGACAAGCCGAACTCATAAATCAGTACACCTAGGTAATCTGCCCTCCTAGACAATGCGTCCACAACCTTGTTGTACTCTCTCTTCACATAGTCTAGTTTGAAGTCATACTGATTTATGACTTCAATCCAGCATTTGAGTGCATTGGAGAGAACTGGTTGGGTCTTGATCCACTTGAGGGTCTGGTGGTCAATTCTCAAATAGAAGAACCTTCCTAACAGATAGTGCCTCCAGTGGACAAGTGCCTTGTAGAGAGCGTACACTTCCCTCTCGTAGGTGGACTTTGCCAACTTCTTTGATGGCGTCCTTTTGCTCATGTACTCGACCGGTCTCAACGTTTTCCCTTCCTGTTGAGCCAGTACTGAGCCAATCCCATATTGGCTTGCGTCAGTGGTTACAACAAATCGCCTTTGCGGGTCGGGTACCATGAGAACTTCATGGTGCGTGAGAGCATGCTTCAAACGCTTGAAAGCTGCCTCACACTCGTCGGTCCGGTCCCATGGCGTGCCAAGTCGAGTTAGATCAGTCAAGGGAGATGTGATCGTACTATAATTCTTTACGAAATTGCGGTAATAACCACACATTCCCAAGAATGATCTGACCTCAGTCACAGATTGGGGTCGTGGCCAGTCCCTAATGCTAGCCACCTTTGCATCTTCGGGCCTAATCCCATCCGCATATACTTCATGACCCAAGTACAAGATTCGAGTGCGACCGAACTCGCATTTTTCAGCGTTTATCTTATACTTGTGTTGTCGAAGGAGTGAGAGTACCTTGTCTACATGTTGAGCATGCTCCTCGACAATTCTACTAAAGATAAGTATGTCGTCGAGGTACACGACAACGAACTTATCTAAGTAGTCATGGAAGATCCTATTCATGGCGTGCTGGAATTTACCCAGCACATTGCAAATGCCAAAGGGCATCACCACAAACTCATACAGACCGTACCTGGTCTGAAATGCGGTTTTGTGCTGGTCCTCTAGTCTTATGGCAATCTGATGGTAGCTGGATTTTAAGTCTATCTTTGTGTAGTACTTACACCCCTGCACCCTATCCAATAGGTCGTCGATGCGTGCTAGAGGCTCTGCGTTCTTAACGTTGATGGCATTGTAGCCTCTATAATCAATGCACATCCTTAGTTTTCCCCCTTTCTTTGGAACAAACAGGACTGGTGAGCCAAAGGGGGAAGTGCTAGGCCGAATCCAACCCTTTTTTGTCACCTCTTTCAGTTGTCCACGAAGCTCATCCAACTCGGTCGGAGCCATCCTATAGATTCTCCCTTTAGGTGTCTTGCTACCTGGGATGATCTCTATGGCATGGACAACCTCCCTGTCTACGACTCCTGAGGGCTCCTCGAATTGATCAGGGTACTTAGTTTAACGGCCTCCCCTTTCTCAGAGACATAAACTGATGCGCATAAGCACCCATAGGAGTCTATTAACCTATTGGCTTTATACTTAGCCAGTCTAACGGTCCTCCAAACTCGTGCTTCAACACCTTCTTGTCCCAGTCAAACTGGGGCTTGGCAACCTCGAGGTAGTACATACCCAATAACATGTCAAAGGGCAAATTGTCGCTCACCAGGAATGATATCTTATGGCTTATCTCTCCTCCTAGGTAGGAGAAAGTATAGACCGCGTCTTTAACATAGTCCTCTACCATCATGCGCTCTTTGTTGGCCAAAGTAGATGCTACCGGTCTACTAAGGCTTTGCACCCCGTCCTTTAGACGCAGTCTGTCAACGCAGTCGTGACTTATGAAGTTTCGCGTGGACCCAATGTCTACGAAGGCCCCGCACTTGCGACCACCCACTCTATGGCTTCGGACATATCCAACGTACAGAGTATAGTTGGGTCCGGATGCGTCTGCGGGGTAACTAAGGAGTCAATAGTTTCGGCCAACTCTTGAAACGGGGAGGGTACATCACCCGCTTCAACGAGAGTAGAAGCAGCTACAACTCCTGTCGGCCCTAAGTGTTTCCCGAGCTAGAGCTCGTAGAGGCCCCAGACTAAGAAGAAGGAAACCCACCCTTAGGAGGGATCTTCTGCAAGACCTTCAGGTTTTTGCACTTAAACTGCATATGGTCCTACTCGCCGCAGTTTATGCAAGCACCACGCGACCAACGGTCCCGCCACACTTCTTGATCCAAACCAGCCCTTACCCAAGAAGCTATTCTGTTTGGGTTTGCGGCTTGCCCCTGACTCTTCTATTGACCGCCCTTGCCACGGCCACCTGCCTTAGTCTTGACTAAGGCGGGAGGTTGCTACCCTCAACACTCTCCTCGCCATCTAACTTTGCACCCTCCACAAGTTCAGAAACATCATCGATTTCAGTTTGATTCCCTTCAGAATCAACCATCATCAATCAACAACCCTTTTTCTTCCATTCCTGTGGAGTCTTCTTTCTCCCGTCCGTAGAAGGGGTTTGGGCACTACCCAGCGTAGCCTCTAAGTCTAGAGCCTTCTTGCTGAATGTCTCAAATGTGTGATACTCTCTACAAGCCTCGCTGGCTAACAAGTTCTTGATGTCTATGGAAAGACGTCTCAAGAACATGGTCAACAAGACCTGTGGATTGTACTCCACTCCTGGGACGACAATCTGGCGTTCCACAGTCGTGGTAAGCTCTCTCACTGACTTGTACTTCCTAGCATCAAGCTTTAGTAGCCCATCAACGACAATCTGTGCTTGCTGAGGGTTGTGCCATTGAGCCTCCACTAAGTCCATAAAACTCTCCAGGCTGGCGGAAGTCACACTGAAGCACTAGCACTGAGGCTGAAAACTGAGTCCTCGAACTCAGCTTGAGTCCGGTCTCAAGTACCGGACTCGAGTTGAGTCCAGAGGGCAGAAGTGCAATTTGCCTTTGGGCTAAACTGAAAATCGAAGGTCTGAGCCTGGGCGCCAAAATGTCAGATCGAGCCAAGTATCGAAATCTGAAAGTGCCAGAGGGAGGATTTGAGAACGGGCGCCAACTGCAGAGGGCATCAACAGTCGGGAACCGGAGATCAGCGATTCAAAAATAAAATAGCAGCCTGGCGGGTGGTAACCCACGGACCAGGGATCGAGCCCAGGATGAGTCCGGTAGCATTAAGTGTTTAAATCTTGCATTATCTCAAAAAATTGACTTTTGCAGTGTGAGATGAGCAGGATCACAATAGCAGTACGTTTCCTGGCTATTTTGTATTGTTCTAATGTGGCAATTAACATGCCATGTCCTTGGTGCGAGGAAAGAGCCCCTCGCAAGGCCACTAGGCCCCAGCAGCCAAGAATTTTGCCTGCAAGCCTTCTGCCCACCCTAAGTGAAGGCGGGCCTGCATTATTCGTGTGCGGTCTTTTCAAGCCTATTCTGAACTTGGGGACGCCTGACTGTTACCACAAGCCAGTTGGTTGAGGGGTCCCAGCATGCTGTGTGACCAAGGACTCGTGAGCCTGCCAGGCTCTTCCAGGCAGAGACGTGGCTCCAGGCCTTTCAGCCCATCAGAGAGCAGCGAGTGACCCGAGCCACGTCGCACAGCTGAGCGAGGCATAACTGTTCTGGTCCCAGACTGCTAACTGAATGGGCCTGGGCGCAGACACTTTCGCCCGCTGTCAAGCTACCGGGAACTTGGCATCCATGCCAAGGCTGCTCCAAGCAGGGCAGCACTTCCCTGCGCCCAGCAAGGGATTCTGGTCATGGGCAACTTGGCAACAGCGCTTCTTCACTGTGCGCTGAGGTCACCCGGGCGCTCGTGCTGGATAGTGCACGCAGGCGCTTTGAGGTGGAGGGCGCTGCAAGTGGGCGGCGGCCGTGAGGCAGCCATAGCAAGGCATGCCCCGCAGTGGCTGGTGATAGCAATGGTGGTCTTCGGGCGGACGCACATGGTGGAAGAGGAGGTGATGAGGGGAGGGGAAGAAGAGGCACATACCCGATGTACGCGGCAGTCTGCATGGGCGACTTCGTCATGTACATTGGTCTTCGGCTGGAAGTGATTCCTGGTTGCATGTTGTAGCTGTACTCTAGTATGGGTGCTGAGTAGGACAGGCCGGGCACTGAGCGCCAGAGAAGAAGAGCGACATTGGATATGATGTTGGTGGTGTCAAGAAGGGGCTGTCATTGACATTCGGGTTCATGGCATTGCTCTTATTTGGCTTGTAACTCGGTGCTTGTTGCTTTCTGCTTGGTACACGACTATCTGGTCTTCAATGTGATGTTGCCATTTGGTTTTCTGTCTGTCGCTCTCGCTCATTTTCCTTGCATTAGGGATGCAAAAGGCTGGTGTCGCAAGCTCCACGCCAGTTTGGCAGGACTAGGCACACAGCAGAATTCTGTGTAGAAAAAGAGAGGCTTGGACACACTGGTGGTTTAATGGGCGGCCATGAGAGAGAGGCTTGGATGTGCTGATGGTTTGGACGGCCATCTTGTCTGAACTGCAATAACAACTGAAATGGAGCATGCTTCGTCTTCCAAACAGTTTTGACAATCCATCAGCACGAATCTACACCTTGACTGAGACTATGAACACTCCATGCAATGCGAGAGGCACCACCACTCAAAGTTCACACTTCCCTTCCTTAAGCCGTAACAAGGCCCACTGCCGAAAGCTCACAGCACAACAAACTCCACCCAAGACCAGAGGAGGCTGTGCCTCAGGAACTACAATAGCAGCATGAACACTTCCAGGGGCAGGCACCACTGGTGCTATGACCGTGCTGAGAAAGCACAAATCCCTGAAATCCAGCCATTATTCAGGACTATATTCTCTCTCTAAATGTGAACATGGCAGCAGTGAGGCTTGGCCTAGAGTAAATTGCCAGGGACTCTATCTACAAAGAAACGGATATGACCATTGTTCATGACCATGTTCATGTTACTTCGTGCTTCTCTAATTCCGCACATAGAATACGCGATGCAGGAGACTGTTGACAGGAGCTCCATTTACAGCTCGGCTGCCAAGCTGACTTATCCCACATGTACACCAACCACTGCCACATGCACGCCATACATGCCCTCAGCAGAATTTCGCTGCAGGACAGCCTTACCTGTCTCTCATCTCACATGAACAGTAACCTCTGTGATGAGCTATATTTCCCTTAGCCTACGATAAATGAGACGTTTCTTCTCAGCCGAACATAGAACAATTTGGGCCTGACCTCGGCTGAGACAGGCGACAAGCCCTGTGGGTCATTGGGATAGTGAGGGGCCCTGTGCGACCGAGGGCCTACACTAGCCAATGGCCGCTAATATGACTAGAGCTGGTACCGTGAGATAGTGACCTGTATCATGTGATAATTCAATTAGGTTCCACACCATCATCCCATCGAGGTGTTCAAATACCAGCAAGCAATGCACAGCAGTGTGAAAGCAACCTAGCTACCTGAGTACAATGTCATTTGGGTGAAATCTTGGAGAGTTTCAAACAATGGAGGACTAGGAATTGATCGCCCAACTTGAGGACATGCCTGAGAGTTGAGGGCGTGCCTCTCTCTCTCTCTCTCTCTCTCTCTCTCTCTCTCTCTCTCTCTCTCTCTCTCTCTCTCTCTCTCTCTCTTAGGCATATTCCTCGGCACAATCTGCATCGATTAAGTCAACCCCCATTACCCAATAGCATGCCTGCTCATGCTTGGGCTGATGTTCATCGGCCATCAGCGAGAGCAGTCTGAGATTCAAGACGCTTATGTGCCCCTTCGTTTGTAGCTCAGAGACTCGCGGCAATGGGAAAACTCTCCACCAAGACCACCACAAGCTACAGGAGAGAGTGCTGACCCCTTGTGAACAACAATGATTTCTTTGGCAGGCCCCAATGGATCGTGAAGAGTTATATCATGCCTGCCAAAAGGTTCCAGTATACATACATATCGTTAAACAGATATATATATATAATATTATATATATCGTCACAAACAGAACTGCCCGGTAAAACCGTAGGCAGAGAGAGAGAAGAGGACAACAAACGAGGGGCTGTGACAAACTGTTTCGTTGGAGTTTCACCGACTCATCAGGAGGCTGATATGTGTATATATGTGTACAGTGCTACAATTACCTCGCATCGGAAGTTCCTTCGTTTATTTCTGTCATGTCTTCATCATGTAATCATCTGACAAAAGCAGTATTCTGTTTCTCCAGGAGCGGTAACAATGATTTCCTTCTCTAGGATCAGCATCCATTCCCTTGTTTTTTTTCAGGAAAACAGTTGAATTCATTGTCGTTGCATTGACAAAGCTGAGATAGGAATACCTCACTTCACAGCAGCTCCAACTGGATACAGGGCCTCGCTGCTCCATTTGCCAAATGTGAAAGTTGGTCTGTGCATTATTCGGCTTTTTACCTAAGCAACAAACTCCTTCACCATTTACCACACACACATGGCGAGCAGTACGAGGGACACATGATTTGGAAAACAATTGATAGATCCGGATACTAAGTGGCAGACCACATGGTGAAATGTTGATACCTAGAGCGCAAGAACCTGGCCATATAAGTGGGGCCAGGTTCATGAGTCCATAGCATGAACTTAGCACCCGTGAAAGGGTCTGGCCCTAACTAGTATTCAAAGCTGTGGGGCCCATGTCCACTGCTGACAGGTGGAGTGCTACTGGGTCTGCAATCGAAAAGGGATTGCATAAGCATGGAGTCAGATCAGACCACCTGTAGCATACTTTCTTATCGGAATCACAACTCCGAAGCCAACACACTCTTCACATGATATGGGAGGCTGGGACCTGGACCACATCAGATCACGTTCCGGATCTTCTAGCCGGTAGACCTGTGTGTGACAACCCATGATTGAACTCCAGTTGAGAGCCACTCCTTTTTCTAGCTTTTCTGCTTTTCAGGAGCTCACACGCTTTTCGGGCTTTGTTGTGTCAGATTGGTTGCAGCCTGGGCCCCACAGACAGATTTTGATTGATGATGACAAACCGTACCAAGGGCAACTTTTTTATTTCGCAGCTGCAGCGGCATTGGCCGTACCGGTCCAACAAACTCACAATAAAAACGACACATTTTTTTCAGAACACCATGTGACCTGCGTTGCGGATCAGAATCCAATCTCTTTTTGCAGAGTGGCCTGCCCAACAGTTCACGTGAAAGGAATTGTGTTTGCACGACTGGTTATCGTTGTTGCGACTCCTCCTCCCTACACAAAACAGTGGCTTTCTTCATCCTATACGAAACAGCGGCGACTGTGATTCCATTCAACACCTTGACCGTTTTATAGCTTCCTTCTCCAGTCAATGTCCTCATTGTTGTCTCCTTTCCTTATTCGCTCTGAAAAACGGGAAAAAGAAGGTCCTGCCAGAAAAGGCTGTTGCGCATGTTGGACGTGGGGGACAGTTATTTAGACGTATGTGCTCCTCCGGCGAACATTCTCCTTTCTGCCTCCTCCACAACAACCTTCTCATCTGACCCAGCCCGCCTTCCTGGCACCACTAACCAAACATCTCTGGCTTTCTCGATTATGGATGTTGCCCATCGCAAACTCCCACTCTCACCTCGCCCCTCTACCTCACTCATCCAGATGTTCCGCCTACTACTCCCAAGAGCTACCTTCTTCTCCCAAAGAGAACACAGAGTGGCATTCAATATTGCTGTATTCAAAATGGTTTTCCGGTCACATACAGATGGTTGAGCATTTTCTGCAGGGTGATTACATCTGCATCTGACCTGAATATCAAAATGGTTTTCAGGTCACATACAGATGCAATAACCCAACATTTGAATAGCGGGTGGCATTCAAGTAGCCAGCCAAGGTGAGATGGAAGACTGGTTGAGCATTTTCGGCAGCGTGATTACATCTGCATCTGACCTGAATATCACTCTGACAGTGATCAACATATTCCGCATATGCGGTTCCGAACTCGAGATTGACTTGGACATGACAAGTCCACAAGATGATATGGTTTCGTTCTCTGAGGTAATGCTCATCCTGCATCAACCACTCTTAGATCATTTGTTGCTTTTCCTCTTGATTTGCGTTTTACAAACAATCAACGACTCTTACATCATTTGTTTCTTTTCTACTTGATCTGCTTTTTACAAACAATCGTACGTTATCCCGTCTTATTCTTGTGGGGCACCCATCTAGCTGCTTAACTCCGACGAGTTGTATTTTCTTTCTGCCGTGCATGATGTTTTCAGCGCTCGTCAACATCGATGCAATATCCTGGAAAAACCAGCACAGCACACACAATGGCGAGTTCAGTTTAATGAACAGGAGCTCATCATGCACAGATCACTTTCGAAGTTTATAAGTTTAGATTGGTTCCCGTTTCACTTCAGGAGGCCCTTTTGAGATGGGTACTTGACATGAGGCCAACCGTGTTCAATGATTATACTTGCTGTTGATGATGTAAAAAAGCCCTGAAAGTCATTGTCCATCAATTATAATGGCTGTAGCCGATTCTTAGAAGCCCTTATTCCAAAAGGACTGATTCCTTGTTGCTTTTTTCGTTCTAAATTCAGATCATTTCTCGATTTATAGACATCATCCTTGCAAAGGGGCCTTCTCCATATTGTTCCAATTTCAACAGATGTGTCGTTCTCCCTTCCTCCCTGTCTTCTCCCTCTTTCTTGATTCATCTGCCAACAAAACTCTCCTGAAGTCTGCGGAATTTTGCGCTGGTAATCCATTTGAACGTTTACATACATTCTACCGAGCCTACTCATATTTCAATTCCTTTCCAGTACTAGATAAATCCTAAGTCTCCAAGTAAGCATATTGGGGCTTATTAGAGAATCCTGTTCCTATCCAACGTATACATAGCTTGGCTAGCCTACCTCGAGTCAACAAAATTCTCGTGTCGATCAAGGCCCATTAGCAGAATTTCCCAGTTTCAAAATCGTATTTTTTTAAGGCTTTAGATCCAAGATATACTCCGTGAGGCGGTTACATCCAGCATTGTCGACCCCCGTCCCCAGACCCCCAGCAGGGATCCGGGGGTCCCGATCCCCGGATCCAACCCCTCCCCCCCCAAAAATATATATATATATATATATATATATATATATATATATATATATATATATATATATATCGTCACAAACAGAACTGCCCGGTAAACCGTAGGC